>JAOSBN010000002.1:37823956-37849415 GCA_027563595.1 Erythroxylum suave | reverse complement strand
ATAATAATAATAATAATAATAATAATAATAATAATAATAATAATAATAATAATAATAATAATAATAATAAAATTTAAATTTAACATTATAACAATCATACTAATAATAATAACAACAATAATTATTATAATAATAATCACATTAACAAATTTAATAATAATTAAAATAATTACATTATAACAACGTAATTTATAAATATCTAATTTATGCATTTTCGGTTGTAGAGTTATAACAATTCAAACGCATTTGAGCAATTTCGAATTGAAGTTGAATTTTTGTTTCCAAATTGAAGTTGAATTTATGCAAAGAAAGCAACCAAAAAACACAATCAATATGACTTGAAATTCAGTGAGGACTTTCATCGAACACATTGTGGGCATAACATAAAACACAAGCAAATACACATATTCAACATTTCAATTCCCTTTCTTCACTATCCCTAAAACTAATCAACAGAAAACCATCAATTGCCATCATCAATTCACACAAAAAACTCAATGAATCGAAGAAATTCAAACAAAACACATTTTGGTATGACCTTTGCAAATGAGACAACCTACAAAAAATGAAACAGAACTTACCCAATGCCATGAACAAGAGAACGCTAGTGTTGATGGAATAGAAAATCTACAAGAACAGACGTAAAAAATGGTGAAGAAGATGAAAGAAAAAACGAAGGGGGAGAGCAGAGAAAACGAAACCAAAAACGAGGGAGAAAGGGGGGATGCTTCGGGTAGTTTTTGAGTTATCTTAAACGAAGTCGTCGAGCTTAATTTTTTTTTACTGTTTTAACATTCCACGATGGAAACATCTTAGTCGCTAAAAGCCAAACATTTACCTACAATATACAACAATCGTCGCAAAAAAATTTGGCATAAGGCAAAAATGACATAGTTACAATTATTTTGATAGGGCATAATTTGCAACGATAACTATATTCATCGCAAAAGGACATTTTTAATCGTTGTAACATTCAGCAACGAACCAAAATTTCATTGTAAATTGCCAAACATATAGCTACGTTGATTGCAACCGTTGCAAAATACTACACTTGGGCAATGAAATACTTCTTACCATCATAAAATGTACAACAATATGCTACGAATATGTGAAATCGTCGCAAAAAGTATGATTTGGAGACAAATTTTTAAAATGTTGCCAAAACCCTTCTTTATTATTCTTTAAAAACCCTAACCTTTATTTTGAATCCTTTCTTCCTCTGTAGTCTCGAACAACTCTTCCCAAAACTAGCAATCTTTGACATCTTACCCACGTATCAAAGCTATTCACTTGATTGAAACACGGTCTGCAATTCTCTAACTTCTTTTTTACTATGTTTTGTATTTTCATTTTAGGTTATCTGCATTTCTAAATTTGCTACTAACTAGATTGACTCTTTGTTTGGCAAGCTTATGTGATAAAGTTGTGATTTTTATGTTTCTATAGTAGATTTGGACATTCTTTGTGTAGATTTGTATATAGGGTATTTTTTGTGGTGCTGAAGTTGATTTCTTTATGTTTTGTAATTGTTTTTTGATTTCTTTATGTTACGTTATTTGCACATTGTCGTTGGAGAGCGTGGATTGTGTATGTTAGTTATGGAAGGGAAAACATATGGTTTGAATTTGAATCTTGGGATATCATTGTCATGTCTGTAAGGTGTTTGATGATATTTCTGTTACGATTGGCATATGAAAAGTGTTATACTCAATGGAATCCATTAACAGTGTTATCCACTCCATTTTTATTTGATTTTGAAATTGATTTTCAACAATCTCGGTAACTAGGACTGTTGAAAAGTTAGTTATCTTCTATCCTAGCAATACTTTAAATTTTGATTTCTTTGGGTTATGTTATTATAACATTGTCATCGGAGAATTTGGATTTGCTCATCTAGTTTTCGGAATTGAATCGATTTAGTTTACCTCACCAATATCTATTGAATCTTCTAAAGTTACTTATGGATGGTTTTAGGTTGTTTGTGAATGGAAGTAGCATGGAAGGTGTTAATGTTAATCGTGGAAGGGAAAATATATGATTTGCATTTAAATCTTGGGATGAGTTTGTCATGTCTATAAGGTGTTCGATGATATTTTTGTACCGATTTGCATTTGAAAGGTGTTATACTCTAGGCAATCCATTAAGTTCTAAACTTGAGTAGTTTCATTTGTCATCATCATTGGACTTAAATATATTATAGTTTTATTCTAAATCAACTTTTAAAGCATTTACCTCTTAACATTATTAATGAAGGAATGTCGACTTGGACACTAGTTCACGATGGCCCTAATTCATTCTGTTGGGAGGAATATGGAAAAATTGTCCCTATTGAGCAAATCAAAACTGAAAAGAAATCTCCAGTATCTATAGAAATCATTGTAAACCTTCCATGGCTGATCTTCTGCTTCAAGGTGTTTAGTATTATCTAAACAACGTCACTTCCCTTATTATATACATCTCATTTCTTTTTAGCAGCTATTATATATATTCACATTTGATGGTTTATACTACATGTTGTTTGAAGCTTCCTTTAGTCTCGAATGTGGCATGGATGCCTGTGGAGGTGGAAGCGATGTCACAATAGTTCGTAAAGGAAAATCAGTTGATTTGACAAATTCATTAATTTCGAATACTTCGTCTGCTCGTGCACATAAACATGTCACCCCAATTTCAGTTAATTTACCAGTTAACTAATATGATAATATCTAACTTCTATACTGATTGTATTTTAGGTTCTAAATCTAGTGACCATTTTACTGTATCCTCTTCAAATTTAGAGATTGCAAAAAAGTGAGAAACCCTACACTTGAGAGAAATGCTATTACTGTTTCAATTGGTGCATTCGAACATGCAAGGGCCCTTCTGGAGAGTCCAGAAATTAGGGACTCATTTACCTTTACTGACTCTCATATAACTTAGAATCCAAATAAATAATTATATCAATGTTAGTTAGCGAGTCAATCAATTGAACTTAGTTTTAAAGTTTACTTCTTGTTGTATCTGTAATAATTTGGCAAACAACATATGCATTACTTATGGGTTAAGTTGTGTATTAATAAATATTAACTGTTATTTTTCTAATTCTATGAGTGTATGAATTGGATAACTTCTAATTCAAAGTTCGTAATACTCCATATATCATTTTATTATATTGATAAAATAATTTAAATTTTTATTAACTAATTTTTCCCAATGTTAATAAGTACAAATGATTAATTAATGTTAGGTCCCTAAAAATATGTTGTTAGTTTTTTTAAATAATACATTGATAAAATTATTTAAAGTTTTTAAATCTAATTTTTCAATGTTAGTAAATACTAATGAATAATTAATAGTACTGTTTAACACTTAAAATTATGTTATGAAAATTTTTCAATAATATATTGTAAACCTTTAAAATAAATCTCCAGTAAAACATATCTTAACTAGGATAGATTATAAAAATGTTAGTTTAATAATTTATGAAAATGTCACCAAATGAAATCGTCGCTGAATGTATACATTTGGTGATGATTTCTAAAAATCTTCACCAAATGATTGACATTTTTATAAATTATTAAACTAATATTTTTATAATCTATCATAGTTAAGATATGTTTTAATGGAGATTTGTTTTGAATGTTTACAATGTATTATTGAAAAAGATTTCACAACATAATTTTAAGTGTTAAACTCACTGAATGTGGAACATTTGGTGACAATTTCCAAAATTTGTCATTGAATGCTTGACACTTAGTGATGATGACAAACAAATCTCCACTGAATGTATAAGCTTTTACGACCAAACAGAACTTTCGTCACCGAATATTTATCTTTTGGTGACGCTTTAGAATAACGTCACCAAATATAGAACCTTTATTGACAATTTTTGGGATTCGTCGTAATATGATTGACAAGTTATGGTGACATTTTTGGCAATGGTCGCCATTATATTATTTAACGACGAATATATGAAATTGTCACCCATTTTGCATCATTTAGTGACGATTTTTCCAATTATCACTAAATATCCAGCATTTGGCGACGATTTTCTATGTACGTCGTTAAAGGTTTTCCTTTTTACAACTCTTTTTGTTTTCATCACTAAATGGTAAGTTTTAGTGACAAATGATTTGAAACATCACAATATGTTGTCTTTTGGCGACGAATTTTGTTTCGCCGCTAAAGAAATCATTGGGAAAGAGTTTTTTTTGTTGTAGTGAGAGATGAGATAACACCAATCGGATGTCGACCTATTATTACTTCCAATGTCACCACTCCAAAATTGAAGACATTACACTTCTCATTTGTTCTCATTTTGTAAGCTAGCTCTGCCAAATTAGCAACAAGATCAAAAGGAAAATAAGAACAATAGTCATTTCAGTTTCAATAGGGATGTTAAATATATATTGTCCAGTCACTTTAAATATTGAACTTGACCACATAACCATTCTAAATTTTAAAATAAGTTTTTGTAGTCTAAATATGTACCTTAATGATAATAATGCTTCTTGGAGCTTGGTTCCTTGTATAGAAGTGATGATTAAAAACTTAAACCAAACAAAAGAATGCATTCAGAGTTATGGAGCCAAAGGTACCAGCAACGAGGAAAAAACTGAAAGAGTCTTGTGATAGAAACCTGACTATACCAAAGTTAGAAACACGAGTTTCATAATTGAAGTCCACAAGGATGTTGTTACTAAAAATGTCTCCATGAATTGTAAGGTAGAAGCAGTCATGGTGCAGATAGGACAAAGTATTAGCCATTCCTTTAACAACATTGAGCATCTTAGTCTAATCCAACTCCATTGCTGCTTCTTCATTACTTAACATCATTTTTAAGGTTCCTCTTTATGTGAACTCATAAACCAAAAATGACTGCTCTACTTTAGAATAAAAGCCAAATAACTTCATAATGTTTAGGTGTCTCACATGGGTTAAGATGTGGAGCTCTTTTTTTAGTCCCTCCAGATTGGGCATCTCACCATCTTTTGCTTGGTGAAGTTTCTTCACAGCAACAACTTGACCTGTTGGCAGTACGACTTTGTAAACTATACCATACCCTCTTTTGAAGGTTGAAGAGTATACCTTCTACCAGCTACTAAAGAACAAGCCTTTTAAGACTCTTGAAAACTTTCTGTAGACTTCTTCAAACACTGTTCATGCAGGATGCAACAAGATGATTTGTATTCTGAATGTTTCTTCAAAGTTGTAACAATAATTTCTCACTGGCTCATGAATGTATGGTTGTAGATTGGTTGTATTTGTGAAATTGTTTATCACTCTCACATGAAATCCGAAAACTAACTTATGATTTTGTAAACTTCTAAATTTAATAATACTACTTCAGCAACTCACTCTTTGATAATGGAAACAATGGAAAATGGACATAGAAAATTGAACTGATGAACTGAATTGAAAACTTGTATATTGATGAGGTTTTCGTATTTTCTTCTCTAGCTTGCATGGAAAACTGAAATGAGCTTGATATTAGCTCTAAAACTTCCTGATACAACTTTTTAAAAAAACCAAAAGACAAGGACATGATCTGTAGAGTAAAGACTAGCCTAGTACAATCCTTTCCCCATTTGGCAAAACACAAAAGCAACCAAATTGTCTTTTAGTATAACAGGAACTAATTTCTTCACCAGCTAATTAATTCTTCAGGAGACAAAATCCTGACATTGCAAATCCGATTGTCAGCCAAGGAAATGAAATGCATGATGTGCTAGCTACACATGTTTTGTTTAACTCTAATAAATCTTGATTACACTGATTAATCTTCCTTGAATCTAGTTTCAGTTTTTGCTTGCTATTTGTCCTGCTCTGCATTTCTTCTTCTATTATGTTCTTCTTCATTCTGCATATTCTGAAATCTTCACAGCTGTTTCTATCTTCTCTTCATCTTCCTTTTTGCATTGAATTTCACTCGTCAGGACTTGACCTTCATTTCTTCGATCTATGCAACCTTGAATTATGCCAAGTATCATCATTTTTAACTTCCATTTACTCCTGAAGTCCCTTACCTTGCCTTTCAACCTTCTTTTCTTCTTAATCTTCACTAACATTGCTAAATCTTCCACCATCTTTAACACTTCAGGCTGCACAAAACAATTTAATTCAACACCCTCTAGTACCAGTGCAATATATTGAGTTAAAGTCCTATGTAGGTTTAACAATTTCTTCGCATAACTTATTTTCATTGTGTGGCAATTTTTGATAAAAATACTCATTATGTGTCTCTCTTAACTTTTCTTTTTTGCTTTCAACTTGTAAAGTGATGACCTCCCCCAACTCTCATAAAGTGCGAAGCCTTGTACACTGAAATTTGTCTTTTCTTTTTTGTAGATAATGTTGCAGCATACCAATGATGTAACCAACACAAATTTACTAATCAAGATGATAAGAACAATATATTTGAAGACATTTCAGTCTCTTTTATTGGTAACATAAGCATTTAGATCGATGATATTGCCACAAAGGTGTTGGAATAATGACAACTTCTATGTCTTTCTCTTTAGTGATTGTTGCCTCTTCTTTAATTAACATTTGCTTGTCCCACATTGGTTGGGTAAGGGGTCTTGCACTTCTTTATATTTTGTTGTTTTTCCATACTTGTTCAAATTGTTTGGATTAGGTCTTTTGGTGAAGTGTTAGAGCTGGGCAAATCACTCACACACGCATGCGTCGAGCGACCTACGAGTTGTGGGCTAAGACGATTATCTTTTTTGTGTTGTCTAGCGATGCTCTAATTGTTGCAGTCACTTCGCTAGCTCTTCCAGATGGTGCTTCTTCTACTACTCTTGCAACAATACCGCCCAAGGATAAAGCTGAAGAGTTCAAGAAGCATAAGAAAGACAATAAACTGGTTCGTGGGTATATGTTAAGCCATATGTCTAATCTTTTGTCCGATCTTTTCTACACCAATAACTCTACCAAACCATTATGGGACACTCTTAAGAGAAGTATGGGGCTAAAGACACAGGAAAGAAAAAGTATACCATTAGTAAATGGTTGTGGTTTTAGATGGTCGTTCGTAAATCAGTTATGGAACAAGTGCATGATATGAGAACATGATTGCTGACATACTTAGTGAAGGAATGAAGATATAGGAAACACTTCAAGCCAATGTACTATGAGAGAAATTTCTCCCTTCTTGGAATGACTATCATAACCAATGCAAGCATAAGAAGAAAGAACTGAGTCTTCAAGAGTTAATCTTCTATATGAGAACTCGAGAAGCTTTATCAATCTTTCTATTAATAACACTAACGCTATCCTTGTTAAATATGCTGCCAATGTGTCTAAAGATAGGTTTAAGGAGAAGAATAGAAAGAAGTTGAATCCTGGCAAAAAGCAACATTTCAACAAACCAAACTCTGAAATTCAGAAGTGAAAAGGTTCGTGCTTATAAGTGGCAAGCTTGGCCGTAAAACCCTCCAGTGCTCACAATGTCAAAGTGCATAAAAGATTGTTCAGAACTAGCCTGTTCCACAAGCTAACTTGGCTGAAAACAATAATATCATTATTGTTGTTGTTGTTGAGGCTAATCAAGTGGCTAACAAGGTTGATTGAGTGCTTAACATGGGAGTCTCAAGGCATTTATGATTTAATAAAGGCTTGTTTCATGATTTCCAAGAGGTTGTCAATGGTGAATGCATTTAAATGGGCAATTCCAATAATGTTGAAGTCCTCCTCGGTAAAGGAAAGATTATGCTTAAGCTGAATTTTGGCAAAACTTTATCTTTAAATATTGTTTTATATATTCCTAGTTTGCGTAGGAATTTAATTTCTAGTTCATTATTGAATAAGGTTGGATTAAAGCTTGTGTTCTAATCTGATAAGGTTGTATTCTCTTGTAATGGAGAGATTGTAAGAGGGATATCTTACAGGGGGTCTCATCATACTTAATGTTGAATTTGAATTAGTGAATGGTAGTACCTCTACTTCTGTTTATATTGTTGAGTCTACTAACTTATGTCATGGTAGACTAGGACATGTGAACATTACCTCGATTAAAGACTTAGAGAAATGGACCTAATACTTGCGTTAAACAACAATGAATTCTCTAAGTTTCAATCTGTGTTGAGGTCAAGTATAATAAGAAATCTTTTAAACCTATCATAAGTATAAAGATATAACTTTTAGATCTTATTCATTAGGACTTAGTAGATTTCAAGAATATCATAAGCAAAAGAGATAAAAACTATTATGTGACTTTTATGGATGACTTTTCGAGATACACTAAGGTTTACCTTTTAATAACTAAAGATGAGGTTGAAGAGATGTTCTTGAAATACAAAGCAAAGGTGGGAAACTAACTTGACTTAAAAATTAAAAGAGTAAGGTCTGATAGAGGTTGTGAGTATAACATAAATTTTCTTAAAAGCTGATGTGAGCAAAATGGTATAATACATGTGTTTAGTGCACCTAACACTCCCCAACAAAATGGTATAGTGGAAAGAATAAATAGAGCCCTTAAAGAGATGATGAATGCTATGTTGATAAGTTCTAGTTTACCTAACAATTTGTGGGGACATGTTGTACTCTCTGTGTGCTATATTCTTAATAAAGTACCATATAAGAAGTTAGATAAAACCCTTTACAAGTTGTGGAAAGGCTTTGCCTCTAATTTGAAAATTTTGAAAGTGTGGGGGTGTTTAGCTAAGTTAGGTTTGCTTCATTTCAAAAGACCTAATATTGTGCCAAAAACTTTTGATGTTATTTTTATTGGTTATGCTCAAAATGGTGCAGCCCATAAATTCATGTCTTTACGTGATAATTCTATTTCTAAATCCAGATATGCTAAATTTTTTCACATGTTTTTCCTTGCAAGAAAAATGAGTTTATGATTTTTCCCTCTAATTATGATATTGTGAATGATGATCATGTTTTTATGCATTTACCTATTTCTGAAACTGTGCATGCTACTGCTTCTATTGATAATAAGCCAGTTGTTGAAATTAGGAAGAGTAAGAGGTGTAAAACTGAACCTAATTTTGCAACTGATTTTATTACTGCTTTTTTAGTTGAAATTGAGAAATTTTGATGATGACCTTAGGACCTATAGAAAAGCAGTAACATCTATAGATACTCCTTTTTGGACAGAGGCCACGAACAGTGAATTAGAATCCCTTTAGGCTAACCATATATGGGATCTTATTGACTTACCTAATGGTTGTGAACTTATTAGTGGTAAATGGGCATTTGGAAGGAAATGTAAACATAATGGTTCCATTAAAAAGTTTTAGGCAAGGATTGTGGTGAGATTTTTTGACCAGAAAAAAGGGATTGACTACTTTGATGCCTATTCACCTATGGCTAAGATTGCCATTGTTTATGCTCTAACAGCCCTAGTCACTATCCATAGCTTATTTGTGCATCAAATAGATGTGAAAAATAACATTTTTGAATGGGCATTTAGGGGATGAAATATATATGAAGCAACCTAAAGGCTTTAGGATACCTGGTCAAGATAATAAGATTTGTAGACTTAGGAAGTCCTTGTATGGTCTTAAGCAAGCTCCAAAATAGTGGTATGAGAAATTCAATAGCGCCTTAACTCAAAATGGTTTTATTGTTAATGTTTTTAATTCTTTCCTTTATTCCAAAATGGTAGGATCAGAACGTGTGTTTATATGTCCTTATATGAATGACATGTTGCTTTTTGTTGATATTATTGATGTGGTTAATGCGATTAAGAAATTTTTGTCTTCTTAATTTGATGTGAACAATTTAGGAGAGGTCACTTGATTCTTGGAATTAAAATTTCTAAAACAGAGAATAGCTTTTCTTTTTGTCAATCTCATTACATTGATAAGGTATTACATAAATTCAATTATTTTGATGTTACACCTATGAGAACTCTTTATGATTTTAGTGTTCATCTAATGAAAAACAAGGGTGATTATGTATCACAAAGTGATTAAGCCAAGATTATTGGTAGTGTCATGCTTCTTATGAACTATGCTAGACTTGATATTGGCTATGTTGTTTCACGCTTGAGTTGGTATACTCATAATACTGGTAATGAACATTGGAAATGCACTTCATCATTTACTTAACTATTTGAAAGGCACCATAAACTATTTTTTGCATTTTAGCAAGTTTCCTATTGTGTTTGAAAGATATTGTGATACTAATTGGGTATCTAACAATGATGAAGTTAGTTCAACTAGTGTTTATGTGTTTACTTTGGGTTGAGGAGTTATTTCTTGGAAGTCTACAAAATAGACTTATATAGCACATTCCATCATGTAATCTGAATTTATTACTTCTAAGTTAGCAAATCAAGAAGTAGATTGGCTCCAAAATCTGTTAATGGATGTGCCTAAATGGGGTAGACTGTCTATACCTGTTCAACTGCATTTTGACTCTTAGGCTACAATTAGAGTAGCTAAGAACAACGTGTACGATGGTAAAAGGCAACACATTCATATAAGATATGTAGTAGTGAAGCAATTACTCAAGAATGTTGCTATCTCTTTAGAATTTGGAAGATCGGAAAGGAATTTATCAGATCATTTAACTAAAGGTTTATCAAGGAGATTAGTTCTTGAAATGTCGAGGGGGATGGGGCTTAAGCTCATTGAGTGAAATTTTGGTTATTATTCATCCCTATGACGTGTTATGTTGATATAAAGAAGGTTGAGCTTATGCTCTTAATGAATCTATAGCCCATGCAAGGGTGGTCCTCGAGAGATGGACTTGATGGATTCACCAAAATCTACTTAGAGGCTGAGCACTTGCTTTTAATGGATCCATAGATTGTTAGGGTGGTGATAATGAAAAGTACTTGATGGATTCACCTACTTGAGTGTGAAGGTGGTCGCCATTTATGAAAGACTAAGGCTGTCTTTCTAGAGTACTCATGAGACCCAAGGTAGTGCATGGCCTAGAATAGCACACATATTTTATCACGGAGTTTGCATAAATAATATGTGTGTTAGGGGTTTCAACTAAAGTTCTCTTAATTCAAGATCTGTATTCACCAATTAAGCTTGGTTGTTACCTCACTTCACTATGTGTTAATTTAATTGGAAGATATTGACACTTAAGTATAAAACCCTCCTTTTGCTCAAGGAACCTTTTCTATTTCAGCTTTCCATTAGTAGGGGAATGTTGGAATAATGACAGCTTCTATACCTTTCTCCTCATTGGTTGTTGCCTCTTCTTTAACTAACATTTGCTAGTCCCGCATTGGTCGGGTAAGGAGCCTTGCACTTCTTTATATTGTTGTTGTTTTTCCCTAGTTGTTTGAGTTATTTGGCATGGTTTTCTTGGTTGAGTGTTGGAGTTGGAAATACTAGTTACATATTCATGTGCCACCTGCATGTTCGGTCCGGGTCGGGCTAAATGCGGCCCGTAGGTTATGAGCCAAGATGATTATCTTTTTAAATCCAATCTGCATTGCGGATTCATCGAACCTAGACCTAGACTCCTCGTTTTTGTAACCTCACAAATGTTATAATCGTTTGACCTTGTCCTAATTTTATGTTTCAGTTATTTTCTTTTTGGCTTGCATAAACCGAGACCTTTTTCTTTGTCGTCGCTTTCGAAAACTGCAAGATATTCTTTCCCTTTTTGCTCCTTGAGCAACTATTGTGCATCCTCCATTCTCTTGCAAACAAGTGCACGTGTGCATGGGTTTACTGTGATAACATTGGGGGGCGACTGACATTTAGATTGCACTGACATCCCATCGAAATCGTTTTCAAAGCAGTGGTCTTGGCTACGATGCAACTGTTTTTCTGTTGATTTGCATTTTTATTTCTTACAAAGGGTCTTGTACTTCTGAATGCCTCAAATAGAGCCTGATTGAATGCTTTAGTGTTAGGAACGGGACCTTCGAATTGGTTATAGGATATGTCCACATTAGTCAAGCTTATCAACTTATAAAATGTGCTTGGAATGAAGCTGGACAATTTGTTATGGGAAAAGTTCAATGTCTCCAAGACTTGTAACCCTCCAAGCTATCGAGGTACCTCTTCCATCAGCAAGTTGTGGCTCAGATCAAGATGTTCTAAAGACCGGAAATTGCCTGTCACCGCTGGCATACTTTACGCAAGTTTGTTCTAACTAAGATTTAAGAACAAAAGCTTCGTGCACTGCCCAAGCTATTTGGGGACTGGTCTTGTTAGATTGTTTGCTACCAAGTTAAGATGGCTCATATCATACGGTGATCCTATTCCCACATGAATGAAACCTAAAAATTGGTTATCGTCGAGAATAAGTTCCAAAAATTTTAGGTTCGCCAGTTCCTTAGGTATCTCACCAATAAGGCTATTAGAAGACAAATCAAGTAGTTTTAGCAGTGTTGTTTTTTGAAGTTCAGGTGGTATTCTTCCAGAAAAGTTATTATTTGAGATTTTCAGAGTGGACAGATTGTGAAAATGCTCCCATTTCCAAGAAAGTTCACCATGGAACTTATTGTGTCTCAAGGCCACGTAGTTCAAGTGCGAATGTATGCAAAAATCTTCAGATATGTTTCCTAAAAGCTGGTTTCTCGCAAGCCTAATTTTCAACAAGCTACTGCAGCTTTTCAAGCTCGTAGGGAGACGACCACTAAATGATTTTGCCGAATAGATAAATATATCAATGGTCTTCCAACGCATATGTCTTTTGGTAATTGTCCAATCAATTTATTCATACGTAATTGGAAGCTTTTCAAAGAGGTAAGATTGTTCAGCTTTACTGGTAGAGTTCCAAATAGCTCGTTCGGTCCTAGGTGGAGTTCAGATAGCTTTGTCAAGTTTCCCCTCTTAGAGGATTGATAAGCAATCTAAGGTTAGTGAGATATCTCAATTTACCAATTTCTTGAGGTATGGCGGTTATTAGAAATGTCAAGATTTGATAATTTGGTCAAGTTTCCTATAGAAGCTGGGGTAGCACCAGTGAGATTATATTGCGACAATCTAAGTTCAGTAAGAGATCCTAACATTCCGATTTCTTTAGGTGTAGATCTAGAGAATTTATTGAAATCAAAGTAAAGGCGAACTAAGTTGGTGAGTATTAGAATTTTTAATATGGACAGAATGTAGAGTCCATTAATAACAATTGAACTTACGTCAACTATTTTCAAAATGACTAGAACTAGTCATTTGGATAGTTGACTCTTATAACTTGTAAATCTTTTAACATTTTCATATTTAGTTAATATGAAATACTCTAATATTCTCTCTCAAGTACAACTAAGACTGGACTTCCAATTGTCACTTGAAATAAATACAGTGGTGACTGGACCGGGCTGCTAGAACTGGATATCCAGACGGATAACCGGAAAATTAATAATCCGGATCAAATATGTTCTAAGACTATATTAAAATTTTTAATATGGGCAAAATGTAGAGTCCATTAACAATAATTAGGCTTGGGTCAACCATTGTTAAAATGACTAGAACTAGTCATTTGAATAGTTGACCCTTACTAATTATAAATCCTTTAATATTTTCATGTTTAGTCAATATAGAATATTCTAACACATGTTTAGTGAATATGAAATACTGTAATGGTGAGATTTCCAACGGAGGCATGAATTGGACCATTAAATTCGTTACTTGAAAAATCAAGGGAAGTGTGGGACTTCATCCTTCCAACTTCTGGGGGTAATGAACCAGAGAGTCGATTGCCTTTCAGGTTAAGAACTGATGACTTACACAAATCTCTAATCGATTCGGAGATTGACCTTAAGAGGTTATTACCTTGCGAATAGACTTGAGAAAGTGAGCTAAGCATTCCAATTTCATGAGGTATGGAGCCATTGATATGGTTTTCAGCCATGGAAAATATGCTAAGACTAGCCCACGAGCCTATTTCGAACGGAATATTTCCAGAAATGTTATTGTAAGACAAGTCAATGACGGTGAGCGTGGAAAGATTTGCTATAAGATGAGTGATAGTGTAGCATGAAATGTGTTGTTGCTAAGGTTAAGCATGATGAGATTGATGAAGAATAAGAAGTTGAGAGTCTAAAGTGTGCCTGGCAAACCAGAATCTGCAAGGCTTAAGTTGGCAACCCTTCCATCTTTGTTACAGCTGATACCATACCAGTTACATGGGCTATCTCCTGTCCGTGAAGACAAATAGAGCTTGGCTTTTGTTATCAAGACTATCTCTCCATCTTAGACCTTAGAAGAGCATCTACTTCCTTTTCTCCCATTGGTAAGATCACTTTTTGCAGCAAAACCAGTCGTAAAGAAGTCGAAGCAAGAACATGGAAGGAAAGAACTAACACAGAGAAAAGGTGGAGCAAAACTCTAAGCAAGATGGGAAAAAGAGTAAGCCATGACTTGGACGAACACAAAGATTGGAGAGGTTTGAACACGTTAGGCGTGTTGGGATGTTCATTTATATAAGGAAGGAGACAGAGCGATCCTGAAAAATAGGTAAATAAATGATAGATCAATCTTTCGTGAAGGCTTTTGCTTGTCGTAAACGAAGACAGCAGGATTACAGGGGAAGAATAAATGCAATTCAAATGGGGTCAATCCACTTGTTAGATAAAATCATCATAATAGATCACAATCACAAAGATCATGTGATAAAACCCAATCTTAAAGACCATGTTAAAAAGGATCGTTTCATTTACATAATAAAACAAAAAGCACATTTAAATAGGATCGTTTCATTTGCATATTAAAATAAAAAACACATACTTGGTTTATTGTTGTAGTTCCACCAATTAAAGAAAGTTTTCACCAACTTTAATTGTAGAAATCTTCTTTTGTTTTTCTGTGCACTTGATAGATAAAGAACCAACAGAAACACATACACATATGCATATATATCTCGATTTGTTCTTCATATAACTAACTTTTGTAGTTATTTTAAGAACGTGATTATTATACCCTTCATGGGTCTATATGAGTCATTATCTTGCACTCACACATGATGGGTTTATCTCATTAAAAACAAACTCTGCAATACTCATCCTTGCTCAATAATTGGTGTAACCAGCATACAACGAGAGCACATTGTCATATATCTGTTAGGAGTATATGACATCTCGATTAACAAATTAATCCTAGGACTTAAGTGTCCTTGAGAAGACATTGTATGCCATACCCTAGGCTATATCTCGCATTAGCACATTTGTTTGATCTCATTTAATTTTGTATTGTGTCATGACTATATTCAAGTTCTCTACTAAAGAGATGATGGCCATCTATGAATACTTTTCATGTCAGTCAATAATCTAAAATAAATGACCTTCCTCTGTTCTCAGTTCTCTTTTGAATTAAATTTAATTTGCTTTCCTAGAATTATTCAATATGATCGCATCTTACATGATCTTTTGGCAATAACCTAAAGTAGCAAACTTTAAATTCAATTCTCAAGAATGAAACAAGAGTTATAAGGGTATATTATGAGGTTCTACTCAACCTCAAGGGTCTCACATAATGTAAGATGAGATCTGTAGACCTAAATTAATCCCTTTTGTGGTCAGTTTTTACACATATGGTATGAGTCATGTGCTACGGTATTTGCCCACTTTGTTTAACTTGAACATCCTTCATTCAAGAAATACCATACAGATGATAGTTCAAACATGTTTAATGTTTAACTTGAGTTCACTTATCTACTCAAAACATGTTTAGAACTCATATCTTGCAACGTAAGATAGATATAATGATCATTAAATCGCTTTGAACCAATTTCCTTATGACATTTATGGTTTAAGTTTCTCGTTCTCAATTATCACCTAGATAGTAAACTTTAAACATACCTCATTTCTAGCGAGCATAAACATTAGAGTTGATTTCTCGTGTGAGAGGGCCAATCTATAATCTGTCTCATATACTTATGATTCATCCCAAAATATATTTATGTAGAACACATGTATATTCATGAATCAAATGATACAAAATGTATAATCTTTATCATACATTATATCCAAAATATGACATTATAATGAATCAACATACATAGAGAAATGTTTGTTAGTATATTTCAACATCGAGGTAGTCCTAATGACTTTACATGCCCAATGAATACATCTCTGGAAATTGGCTTTGTTGTTGGGTCTGCAATCATATCTCGTGTAGATATATATTTCATGTTCACTTCTCTTCATGCAACTATATCTTTCACATAATTATACTTGGTATCTATGTGCTTTGTCTTATAATGAAATTTGAGATCTTTAGTATAAGCGATTGCAGCTTGGCTATCACAGTTAATGGTCACTGGATCACGATCGCTTTTAGTGACTCCCAAATGCACTAAGAATTGATGAAGCCACTCAACCTCTTGTACTGTAGTTGAGAATGCTATAAATTCCGCTTCTATTATGGATAATGCTACGCAAGATTGTTTATTACTTTTCCATGATATTGCTCCATGGTTTAGTAAGAATACATATCCTGAGGTAGATTTTCTTTCATCTAAATCTCCTCTCCAGTCTGCATTGGTATACCTTGTATACGTAGATCATTGCCTTGATAAGCATAGTCCACGGTTCTTTTTAGATACCTCAATATTCTCTTTACTGCTTTCCAATATGCTTGGCCTATATTTGATTGATATCTGCTCACCATTTCAAGCTGTAAGCTATAGAATAAAGAAATTCTCTTTTTATTTTCAATATTTGAAATGGATATGTACGATACGGATAGATCATATCTTGTAAATTATCTCTCTTTTGTCAATCCACGTTTCTGTTTATCCTTTTTTCTCCTTAATGAGCAAAGGATTGGACCGCTTAGAATGATATGATAACTTTTTTTGTCTCATTTTTCTTTTTCCACCCATTTTTGATCATCGCATTACAATACAATATTCTTCAGAAATTTCTCTCCACTATTCTTGTGAACTTGGGTAGTCGGCCAATTTTTTTTTCAAAAGATCCAATATTTTGATATAACGGAATTCTTTCATTCGAAATCCTAATTTGAAGTGGCTCTTTCATTCATTTGTTGGAAAGAGGGAATTTCTTTAAATTTGAGCAATTGAGACATTCGGAAACAATAATTATAGGAATTTTTTCTATAAGCGATATGGGACTCAACGAAGCCATTTTACAAATAATATCACATGGATTTATTGGCGTTGCATTGTTTTTCTTGGCAGGAACGAATTTTAATAGAATACGTCTTGCTTATTTTGATGAAATGGGTGGAATGGCTACCCCAATGCCAAAAATATTCATGATGTTCAATATCTTATCATTAGCCTCTCTTGCATTGCCGGGCATGGGTGGTTTTTTTATTGAATTGATAGTTTTTTTTGGAATAATTTTGGTCTGAATTTCTGATTAAATTATTATAAATTATCAATTTTTGATTTAAAAAAATTCGTTTATCAATTTATAATACAAATAAAATCGATTTGATTTTTTCCTCCATTTATTTAGTTAGAAACTATTTATTTAGAAATAAGTAAATGACTAAAAAACTAAAAACATATAACAAAAACATATAAACATAAACATATAAAAAATATAAAAAACAGAAACATATGAAGAGGAATATTATTATATTATAGAATAAGAATAACAAAAAAATAGAAAATTAATCTGTCTATCAGAAAAGAGGAGATCATATGAAAAATGTAACTGATTCTTTCGTTTCCTTGGGTCACTGGCCGTCTGCCGGGAGTTTCGGGTTTAATTATGATATTTTAGCAACAAATCTAATAAATCTAAGTGTAGTACTTGTTGTATTGATTTTTTTTGGAAAGGGAGTGTGTGCGGGTTGTTTATTTTAAGAATAGGACTCGGACCTGTTCTAAAAATAAAAAAGTCGAGGCATTTCGAATTGTTTGTTGACACGGAAAAAGTCAAGGAAAACCTCTGAAATTATTCCAGTATTGGACCTTGGACATATAATAGTTCCGAATCGAATCTCTTTAGAAAGAAGATCTTCTGTCTCATGGTAGCCTACTCCAGTCCCCTTACGAGCTGGCCATGCTCGAAGTCGTTACCTTAATCGCAAGGAAGGGGATGCCGAAGGCAGGGCTAGTGACTGGACTGAAGTCGTAACAAGGTAGCCGTATGTTGAATTAGTAGGTACATGTATCAATCAACTGAAGTTTTTAGTATGATGGCCGGTCAATTCCATTCAGTTCGGCCTTGAAACAATTCATTGCATTAATATTTATCTAATCCAATATTTTTCAACAGGCGTTGCGGAATATGAAAAAACTTATTACATAAAATCCTATTTTTTTAGAACGAGTTGAAGGAATAGGTATGCTATTACAGGAAGAAGGATAACAATAGAAATAAATAACTCCAGAGGTCCCGAATCAAAATAATAAGAATTGGAGGCATTAGACAGTTTGTATCCATAGAACATCTAGCGTAACATAGATAATAAATAAATTGGAGTTAATATCATTCCAACTGCTATTACAAAAGTAATTAGTATTTTTGGTATTAAAAAAGTTTCAATTGAACTAAGCAAAAAGGGGGAAGAAAGAAAGCGAATCGGTATACTAATTCCCCATCCTCAAATCAGTCCTTCTCGTGGGTTATTGTCCTAATAAAAAAAAGATACAATAAAAACATTGTAGGAGTGAAATCTTGATATAATTTGAAATAAGAAAGCAGCAAATCCATAGGAGTTTGTCGCTAGGTATTTGACCAAATAGGATCATCCCGTTCCTATAAAACCTATCACTAAAATATCCCTAGAGGGGGATAGGGCTAGGCGGAGCAAAAAGGGTTTTCTCTAACAAATGGTCAGAACTTCATCTGGGTTTGAATCCTACTGAGAGGTCTACTAGAGATTATTTTTTTGTTTTACGCCCTGTAACTCTTCTTCAACCAGGCTTGGGCAGAATAGCAGAGCAAGTACAAGTATTAGTAGCATAGTAAAAATGTGTTCTTCGTCATTAATATGTTTGCTCGCGATAATTATGGCCTCTCAGGAGAATCGATGACTGCATCTTTGATGCACTTGCTAGTACGAGTACATCTGAAAATTCTTAGTTGGCTAGTTGTAAATAGCCCCACCCAGAATATGGAACAAAGGATTATATCGGGCTTACCTACACTGAGGCATTGATGGTGATTCTCAAATATCGCAGAACAGAATATGATATGATCAGATAGAATGTAATAGAAAGAAAGATACAGGGAATGGGTTACCTACTCTTAACGGTCAAAACGAACGCTTTCATTCTGAATTCTTGAATTCGAAATGAATCAAATCTCCCCAAGTGGGATTCAAACCTACGACTAGTCAGTTAACAATAGATCGCTCTACCACTGAGCTACTCAATACATTCACAGATAATATTACTAATCTCATCAGCTCGAATGGTTACCATAAGTATTTCTGAACCCCTCCCCCAACTCCCTATACTGAATTCTAGTTATTATTATTATAATTATAAGATATCTCTTATATTTACTTTACATTGATTTGAATTAATTATTTAAAAGTAATTAGTTTATTCAATGTATTATAAATTTGAAATTTCTTAAAGGTATATGCATGAAACATAATCTAATAATCTACTAGTTAATTTGAATTTCATTTATTACATTTACTTTATTTCATTCAAATACTATAACTCAAATATGTTTGAGTATTATTTTCACTGGTATGAGAATGATGCATAACTATTTTCGTATCAGAGGAGTAGCTGCTGATTTACCTCATGGATGGATAGATAAATGTTTGAATTTTTACGATTATTTTTTAACAGGCGTTGCAGAATATCAAAAACTTATTACACGAAATCCTTTTTTTTCATTTTTTTCATTTGATCTATTTTAGTTACCCTTAGAACATACTACAACCCTAGGTGGCGAAGAGCCAACATCGATGTGTCAAACCTTCCCGTCGATGTGAGCTCTTGGGGAAGATCAGCCTGTTACATCAGACTTCCAACTGTACTGGTATAGGGAACATTCTTCATTTGTTCCTGTTCTTGTGGCGTTGAAGGGCAATTCCTCTTACTAAGGCCTTTACTTTTAGCAATAGGATTATTAATTGGTTTGGAATCTTACATACGGAATCGTTCAAGAATTCTTTGAATGTACATTGTTTGTGAAAACGATAACAATCTCTTTGAACGATCTCTTGAAATCTTCACTCCAATAATGTATACCGCTTCTCTCATGTCTTTCATTTCAAATTTAGATGATAACCAATCTTTGATGTAAGGAACACACAGTCATTACAAGCAATCAATATATCATCCACGTATAAAGATAAAATCATGAATTTACGTTTGGATCTCTTAACATACATATAATGGTCTTCGTCAATTATTTGAAAATCATATGAAATAAGTGCATTATAAAAACAAATATACCACCCATAAATCGATTTTAATAACCGACATACTTTATTTTCTTGACCTGCCTTTATGAAAGCTTCAAGTTGTTCCATATAAATTTCTTCCTCTAATTCTTCATTGAGAAAAGCAGTTTTTTACATTCATTTGATGTGATTCAAGATCCATAGTGGCTATTATAGCTAGAATAAGATGAATTGAAGCAAACTTCACAATAGGTGAAAAGGTTTCCTCATAATCAATTCCCTCCTATTGTGTATATCCTTTTTCTACAAGGCATGCCTTGTATCTTTCGATACTACCATCAACTGTTCGCTTTATTTTGAAAACCCACTTGTTCCCAATTGCTTTGCACCCTTCACGGAGGTCAACCTAGTCCCAACTTGATTGGAGCTTAAATAAGTCATTTCCTCTTTCATTGCTTTCATCCATTCTTTTTTAGCAGGACCAGTAAGAGCCTCATTTACATTCCTTGGCTCTTCTTCCTCTTGCGGAACAATCATATTAATTTCTCCTTAAATCTCAAAACGACGTCGGGGAATTATTCCTCGATTACTTCATCTTAAATGAGGTTCATCATAAACTAATTCATGATGAATCTGATTGCTCCTACTCGAATAAGTCATGATAGAGAACCTTTATGTGGAATTACTCCCACTTGGTTGAAGTTTCTCACCTTGATTCTTCATAATAGAATCATTCTGATCAAGCATCTCATATAACAATAGGTCTTTACCTATTTCGCCTTGCTCGGGAAAATCATTCTCTAAGAATGTTATATCTCGTGATTCAAATTTAGTTACACCTTCATTACCTTATTCACTAATGAACACGTATCCTTTTGAGTATTCTAAGTATCTAATAAAAATACGTTTTCTCCCTCTTGGGCCTAATTTCCCATGTTTGTGAGAAAGATCATAAACATAGGCTGCACACCCCCAAGGTCTAAGACTTAACATGTTAGGTCTCCTACCAGTCCACAACTTATATGGTGTGCTAATAATTGATTTCATGGGCACACGATTAAATACATAGGTGGTCATTAGCAACACATCAACCCAAAAAGTGATTGGTAAATTTGCTCAAGCCATCACGGACCTAATCATTTCTAATAACGTCCTATTTCATCTTTTAGTGACACCATTTTGTTATAGGGTTATAGGAATTATTAACTGCCTTGCTATTCCTTTCTTATCACATCATGGACCTATAAAGTTGTACCTTCTTGGGCTCGGTATAATCTCGAACGAAGTGACCCTTATTACCACAATTATAACACTTTACATGTTTCATGTTCTTTTTCTTAAAAGGACATTTTCCCTTTCCACTTTGGTTCCATTTTGTCTTCTTGGATTCCTGAAGAGAATGGTTGAATTTCTTATTCTTCTTTCATTTATATCCACTATGATGCTTGCGTTTCTTGTTTATAGCTCCATTTGAGCTAGAACTAACTGCATATGCCTCAGAAGACATCTTTGAGGCTTCAAGACACTCCTCCTCTAAGAAGAGATGCCTCATAGCATCTTCCATTGTCTTAATGTTCTCATTATGAGTTAGGTGCATCTTCATATGCTCCCAACTCTGAGGCAGTGAACGAATCACAACTTGTACTTGTTGTTCATCAGAAAGCTCATGACCAACGTCACGTAACTCACTTACTATGTTGGATAGTTTCCTCAGATGCTTTTGCATTGTATCATCTGGGTGCTTCTTATAAGTATCAAACTTAATAGTAAGTGACCTCACTTTGGTCACTGAAGCACCTCCAAAACGAGCAGCCAGTGTGGACCACATGTCCTTTGCAGTTTCAAACTTATAGAACTCACGGATGATATCATTATCCATTCTACTTAGCAACATGATGCGAGCTAAAGAGTTCTTCTTTTTCCATAATTCATATGCATCACGGTCCCTCTTATGATGGGCTGTAGTGCCCTCCTTAGGAACGTCCATGGTTAGGTTTAATTGTTCAAGAGCCTCTTGCTCCTCCAGTACATACTGGATTTTCATACTCCATATTTCATAATTGTCACCATTGAGTTTCTCACCTCTATTGAGTTCGGCAACAATATTCTTCGAAGCAGTAGCCATTTTGAAACACTAAGGGTATGCTTGTTTAACGGGTATGAAAAAAGGGGAATGCGTATGGAATGAAAGATTGAGTTTGGTAAGGGAATATGATTATAGGGTTATTATTTTGATTACCCACTTTTGGGTAATATCCCATTCCTCTCCTAATCTAGAGGAATGAGTATCATTGTTATAGAGGAATGAGTTAATTAATTATATTATAATTAATTAAAATATTATTAATAATTAATTAACTACAATATAATTAATTTAAATATAATTCATTCATTAATTAAAATATTGTAATTAATAATTAATTAAAATATTTTAATTAATGAATGAATTATATTTTAATTAATTATATTGTAGTAATTAATTATCATTAAAATTAAAATATAATAAATTACAATATCATTAATAATTATAATTAATTAATTAGTTACAATATAATTAATTAAAATTAATTACAACATTTTAATTAATCAATATATTGTAATTGATTAATTACAATATAATTAATTAATTAATTAAAATATAATAAATTTTTAGTTCTCAATATTTTTTACAAACCAACCACTATTAATGGTAATGATAATGGTAATCATTCCTTTCTCTTAACCAACCATCATAACAATAATGATAATATCCATTCTAATTCCTCACTATATTCATTCCCATTCCTATTACCATTCTTCCGTGGGAACCAATTGCCCCCTAAGTTTCTATAATAAGAAAGAAATATATATATGCACGTTAATGTCACATTAATCGTTCAAAGAGTAAATAATTCGATCACAATTGCTTATGAAGTCAAAGGTCCACAAATGTGTTCAATCATCATTCATACAACAATCGAATCCTAATTACTTTACTTTAGACGAATTCCTATATAAAATTCAGGTAAACATATTACATAAATATTGAGACTTTGTTCTTATAAAACAACATATTGTATTAATTGTGCTTCAACCTACGAATAATCTATAGGTAACGAACCCTAAGTAGAAATGAGTTTACAAGTTCGCGTGACACAGTTTGCGAAGCTCGATTTACAATAGCTCTTACTATTTTCATTGGAATACCTAGAGGATATAAAGTCCTAATCAACTCCCTTCTACGCATCTCTTTAATAAATGTCATTACTAACAAATTATAAGTCTTCTCGTTAGACATAGTATTCTAGAGCATTCGTAACAGTTCTCCTTGAGGTAATGTTGCAAGCAAAGTATTGTACTTTACTTCAACATTCGTATAAGCTCAACAACCGTTAAAGTATAATTCTTGCATCATGTTATTAACTGAAATAACATGTTGTGTTAGATCATCTTCAGGCATTAAATGCATGTTAACTAACTGTATATATATGCTGTCAATATGTCTCTTCTGTGCCTCACATCAAATAAGCTTAGGTGTCTGCTTAATAATAGGTATCTTCCTGAAAAACGAATTTTCAGGAATCGGAAGAGTGCACAAAATAAACAATTTATTTGTCTAACACATAGCAAACTCATGCTCATATAATGGAAATAATTTAATTCTATTACCAATTTATTGCACTAATCAAATTATGCTATTAATATCTAATTAATTAGAAACTTATTTCTAATCTAAACTATAATTGAACTAATCAATTTGTGTTGGTTTAATTAGAAAATAATTTCTAGTGAAATTCCTCTCTAATTTTAACTAAACAAGTTAAATTAATTGTATTATAAAAAAATAATTTCTAATATTTTATATTAATGAGATGGCACTTTCATTGTGGCAGATGCTTCTGGAGACGGTGGGCATGTGTCCTACACGCGCCCATCGTCTTCCTAGAAACGTCCGTTTGGTTCTCTACCCCTCCTTCCCACGTCGTGGTTTAACCCGCTTCTATCTTCCACATTTTACAACCCATCAACCTTCAGTGCTCTTAATCGTCCACACCAGAGAAGTCATCGGCATCCTCTCTGCCAACTTGCATTCATGGGTGAGTATGCACCCAGCGATGTTTAAGTGGCGTCACCAACCCATAATCACCAATGGAAAAAAAAAACGCAAATGCTTTGCCATTGTCTAAAGTAGCCTTGGACCATAAACTCAAATGTTTATTGGCCACATCAAGGCTACAGTACATATTTGAGAGGCTTTAAACAAGAAGAGCAAAGAATATAGTAGATGCAATAAAACAATCACAAACCTAGAAGACAAATAACTCCTATCGTGTGCAGTAAATGCAAGTCCAGTATACACAAGTAGAAGCATACTCAATAGTGGAAGTAACAACAAAACTAGAAGCACAAAACATATGATATAGCAAGAAAAAATAGCATATCGCAAACATCACAATATTCGAAAAAAATGCATATCATTAGTCACAAATCATCAACAATTAAATTTTAGATTTATGCATTCATATAACGTAAAAAAAAAATTTAACCTTCTATGATACCAATGTTAGATAAAATCATCATAATAAAACACAATTACAGAGATCATGCGATAAAACCCAATCATAAAAATCATGTTAAACAGGATCGTTTCATATGCATATTAAAACAAAAAACACATACTTGGTTTATTGTTGTAGTTCCATCGATTAAAGAACATTTTCACCAACTTTAATTGCAGAAATCTTCTTTTGATTTTTTGTACACTTGATAAATAAAGAATCAACAAAAACATATACAAAGATGCATATATATCTCGTTTCGTTCTTTATATAACTACCTTTTGTAGTTATTTTTAAGTACAATGACTATCTTACCCTTCACGGGTGTATATGAGTCATTACTACTTCTGTCATTGTTGAGCTGCAAAAGCTTTTAGGTCTATGGAACAAGCCATGTTACCTGAAAATACATGTTATGTTCTGAGTTCAAACCTAGTCACCTAGTTCACGCTTGGTTGGGTGTGAAGAGAGTTACAAGTCAAAGAATCAAACTCTACGTGATTTTCATTACCGGGCCGTTGAGAAGCCTTGGAATTAAATTCATTAACAAATTAAATTCAATTACATTAATGAGATTGAATTAAATTCAATTTACACCTTTTGGAACAAACCGAGTAATATTAGAATTGAATTCTATTATACTGTATGAAACATAATCAAAATGAATTCAATTATTTCATATGACATTTTTACCCTTGACTAAAAGATAATCTTATTAAATAATCAACATTC
>JAOSBN010000002.1:37801060-37823856 GCA_027563595.1 Erythroxylum suave | reverse complement strand
TTGGGCCACCTTATTACCTTTAATTGGATCAAATTGCGTCCCTTAACCGGTAATTTATTTAAAAACAAAATCGCAATCAATAACTGTCCAAAAATTGGAGACAATGACAAAATTGCCCTTTGGGGCTAAAATTGTCTAACACATTGAGCCTCTTAGTACAATCTAAGTCCACTTCTGTTTCTTCATTACTTAGCATCATTTTCAAGCTTCCTCTTTCTATGAATTCATAAACCAAAAATGACGCTCTGCTTTATAACAGAAGCCAGATAACTTCACAATGATTTGGTGTCTCACGTGGGTTAAGACATGGAGCTTAGTCCCTCCAGATTGGGCGTCTCACCGTCTTTTGCTTGCTGAAGTTTCTTAACAGCAATTATTTGACTTGTCGGTAGCACGGCTTTGTAAACTATCCCACACCCTCCAGCACCAATGCAATATATTGAGTTGAAATCCTTTGTAGCTCTAGCAATTTCTTCGCATAGCGTATTTTCGTTATTTGGCAATTTTTGATAAAAATATTCACTACGCATCTCTCTCAGCATTTGCTTTTCCCTTTTAGCTTTTAGAGAAAGTGAGTACAATTGGCCCTCTCAAAACTTTCACAAAGCAGAGAATTTTGTGCCATGAAATCTGCCCTTTCTTGTTTGCAGATAATGAAGCAACATACCAAAAATGTAACCAGCACAAATGTACTAATCAAGATGGGAAGAACAATATATCTGAAGACATTTCGGTCTCTTTTATGGGTGTTAAGCGACCATTTCACTACAATAACTTAAGCTGTTATGTAAGGCTAACTCAATTGATTATATATATTTTCTAATACACCCCTTCAAGTGAAAGTTCTTTGGGTATGAAACTTGCACAGGCCTACTCTACCTTGTGCTTAATTTAATTAGATGAGAAATAAATGAGTGGTAAAATTTGAACTCAGGACTACTTGGTCATAATGGCTCTGATATCAAGTTAAGTGACTATTTCATCACAATAATTTAAGTTGTTATGTGAGGCCAACTCAATTGGTTTTATATATTCTCTAGCAATGGATAACACAAGCATTTAGACCAGTGATATTGCCACAAAGATTTTTGTTACTTTTGATTGCCTCAAATGGAGCCTCATTGAATGCTTTAGGGTTAGGAACGAGACCTTCTAATTGGTTATAGGATATGTATACACTAGTCAAGCTTATCAAGTTATAAAACGTGCTTGGAATTTGTTGAATAGTGCTTCAAAATTAGTAGGACACGTTTTATGTTAGTGGCTTCATGTCCTCTCTTTCATGCAGACATTATGTTCCTTATTTCCCATTAAGTTTCAGCCCACGTCTTTGTTTTTTTTCACTTCCGCACTTGTCATTTAATGCCTTATTTTTAGCTTTTATTGGTTAATAGTAAGCCTATATATAGGCCTGTTTTGTCTCTGACTAGTATGTAGAAAAAGCCATTGCAAAGGCTGTCTTATTTTCAGTTTTGGCATCCATGTCTTTCGTCTCTTTTCTTTTCTGTCTTATTTCTTGTGCTTTCAACAACTTTTGGTTTCGGAGTCAGGTTGAAAAAGTGATCAAAACACAGTTTCTTTCATCGAAGTTCAATTCTCATTAGGCAAAGGGTAAAGTAAAAAAGCACTTGAGTGAAACACAGTAAGGCAAACACTATGGTGAATCCACAACCATGGCAAACAATGACATTAACTACTCTTCAGGCAATCGATCCACGTGCACGGGAGAACAAAAAAGACACAAAAGCTCTATTTTTCATCCAGCAGGTAGTTGATGACCAAATTTTCCCCAGAATTATGGCAGCTACAACTTCCACTCAGGCATGGGAAACTCTATGGCAAGAGTAGATAGGTAATAATAAGGTAATTGTCATAAAACTACAAACTCTTCGTCGTGGTTTTGAAGCATTGGTGATGCAAGAAAAAAGAATATGTACAAGAGCTTTTATCTAGAGTATCTGGGGTTGTTAATCATATGAAGTCGTATGGTGAAAATATTAGTAATGAAATTGTTGCGATTAAAGTTTTGAGGAGTTTAACTAAAAAATTTGATCATGTCATTACTGCAATTGAAGACTCTAAAGACTTATCTGACTATACTTTTCATGAGTTGATGAGTTCTTTACTAACCCATGAAGTTAGGCTTAGTAGATCCCATGAAAAAGGCGAAGAGAAAGCATTTCAGGTCAAAGGAGTGTCTTACTATAAGGGGAAGTTAGAAAATTCAAGAGGTCAAGGACAAGGCAGAGGTAGCTATCGTGGTTGTGGTTATGGGCGCGGTCGTGGTCGAAATCAATCTGATGGAGAGCAACAACAGTTCAAGAGTAATATTCAGTGTCGCTATTGCAAAAAATATGGGCACAAAGAAATTGATTGTTAGACTAAAAAGAAGGATGAACAAAAGCATGCCAACTTCACCGAGAAGCCTTTAGAGGAAAGTAACTTGTTTATGGCTCACTCAACTATAGATGGTAAATTAAATGATGTGTGGTTTATAGAGAGTGGTTGCTCAGATAATATGTCAGGCATGAGGTCATTGCTCAAAGAGCTTGATGAGTCGCAACAATTAAAAGTTAAGTTAGGAAATGACAAGTCAATTAAAGCCGAAGGTAGAGTTATTGTTGCCATCAAAACTTTACATGGTAATGTAAAACTTCTTCATGATGTGCAGTATGTTCCTTATCTAGCCCATAATCTGTTGAATGTTAGACAATTGATGAGTGCTAGATATGCAATTATGTTTGATAGTGATTCTTGTAGCATCCATGATAAAAAAAATCAGGTCAAAAGATTATTGGTGTTCAAATGACTCTGAATAGAATGTTTCTACTTGATGTGTCAGTTAATGCCGAAAGTAGTGCATTGGTTGTTAAAGGAAGTATTGACGCTAATATGTGGCATTTGCAGTATGGTCATTTACAAGTAAAAGGATTACAACTATTAGGTAATAAAAATGTGGTTGTTGGTTTACCTAAAATTGACACTCTTGACTTTTATGAAGGATGTGTGTATGAAAAACAAAGTAGATAATCATTTCCCGTAGGCAAGGCTTGGAGAGCCTATACTTGTCTTAAGTTAATGCACGTTGATTTATATGATCCGCTGAGCATTGAATCCCTAGGAGGTAGTTGATATTTTTTGCTATTTATTGATAATTGCAGTTGCACAAATTGGATGTATTTCTTGAAATCTAAATCAGAAGCATTTGAAATTTCAAGAAATTTAAGTCTTTTGTGGAGAAGCAAAGTGGATATTAGATTAAGACT
Source organism: Erythroxylum suave (assembly GCA_027563595.1). NCBI lineage: Eukaryota > Viridiplantae > Streptophyta > Magnoliopsida > Malpighiales > Erythroxylaceae > Erythroxylum > Erythroxylum suave. The sequence goes on along the minus strand of JAOSBN010000002.1, from coordinate 37,820,590 downwards.
CTTCAAACAGATAGACGTGGAGAGTTTATGTTAGAAGAATTCAATATCTTTTGCGACGAAAACGACATTTGTAAAGAGCTTACAACACCATACACACCGGAACAAAATGGAGTGATAGGATGAAAGAATTGCACTATTGTTGAGAGGGTAGAAGCCTAATGATTGCAAGAGGCATTCCAAAGCAATTTTAGGTAGACAATAGCTACATCAGTTTATCTCTTAAATATTTAACCCACTAAGGCGGTGTATAATTAAACTCCATATGAAGCTTAGAAAGGTAGCAAGTTGAAGGTAAGCCACTTACGTATTTTTGGATGTATAGCTTATGCTTTGCTAAATTCACAATGTAGTCATAAACTTGATGAAAAATCTAAAAAGTGTATTTTTGTTAGGTACAATACTCAGTCTAAAACTTATAAGCTATATAATCTGGTGAGTGGCAAGGTTTTGATTAGCAAGAATGTTGTGTTTAATGAAGATGTAAGTTGGGATTTCACCTCTGAGAAGATTAGTTCTAAAATTTAGTTGTCACATCTTGGTGAAGTTATAGTAGTAGATTCCGCACCAACCTCCTCTCCTTCAATAAATTCTTCTCCAACAACAAGCAATGAAACCATTAGAAACATACCTCCCCATTGAGTTCAGCATCAAGCTTCTGCAATGAAACGTCACCAAACAAAATTAGATCACTTTGAGAGGTTTATGAATCATGTTTATTTGCTTTGTATATGAAAAAACCCATATGTTTTGAAGAAGCAGTTGAAGTAGAAGAATGGCATCATGCAATGGTTGAAGAAATGAGAGCAATCAAGCACAATCAAATTGGGAACTAGTAGATCTACTAGATGGTAAGAAACTGATGGGTCTCAAGTGAGTGTATAAGCTTAAATATGATGTTGACAGCAGTCTACAAAAGTAAAAAGCAAGACTTATAGCAAAGGGATATGCACAACATCAAGGTATTTACTTTGAAAAAGCTTTTTCACCGGTTGCCCGTTTTGAAACAGTGAGAACTCTTTTATCTCTTGTTGCGAAGTTAAATTTGTCAGTTTATCAATTTGATGTGAAATTTGCCTTTTTATACCGGGAGTTAGAAGAGAAAGTCTATGTTTCTCAACCTGAAGGATTTGTGGTCGCTAAAAACGAGAACAAAGTCTATATGCTTAAACAAAGCTCTTTATAGTCTTTAATAAGCACCCCGAGCATAGTACAAAAGAATTAACTCATATTTTCTACGTAATGGATTTGAAAGGAGTGAGAGTGAGCCAACATTATATGTAAAGAAGCATGATAAGATTTTCTGATTGCATGTATTTATGTTGATGACATGATTTATATGGGATCTTGTGAAACCTTGGTTGCTGAATTCAAATAATGCAGATGAAAGAGTTTGAAACGACAGATTTGGGTGTGTTGAGATACTTTCTTGTATTAGAAGTGAAACTAATGGAAGATGGTACTTTTCTTTTGCAAAAAGGGTATGCAAGTAATCTTCTGTTCAAATTTGGGATACACAATTGCAAAGGGTTGAAACACTGATGAATGTTAATGAAAAATTACAAATTGAAGATGGTATAGATACTACTGATCCAAGTCTCTATAGAAGTTTAATTGGAGGCTTAAATTATCTAACACATACTCGTCCAGATATTATGTTTTCTGTAAGTTTGTTTTCCAAGTATATGCTTAGTCCCACTAAACAACGTTTTAGGGTCACTAAACAACTAAAAGCGTACTATATTATATCGCCGAAACTGTTGACTTTGGGATCTGGTATTCCAAAGATGCAAATTTTAGCTTGATTGGATGCAGTGACAACGATTGGGCAGGATGTCTCGATGATCGAAGAAGTACATCAGGTAATGTTTTCAGCTTGAGATCTAGAGCAATTACTTGGAGTTCAAAGAAAGAGGATGTTGTTGCATTATCTTCATCAGAAGCAGAGTATACTGCTATAACTTTTGCAGCCTATCAAGCCGTGTGGTTACGAAAATTGTTGGTTAATATTCTCCATGAACAAGTGGGTGCGATAAAAATATTTTGCAACAACCAAGCCACTATTGCAATGACAAAAAATCTGGCTTCCATTAGTAGAATAAAGCATATTGACATCCATTATCATTTTGTTCGCAATCTTACAACAAAAGGAGAGATAATATTGAAGTTTTGCAGCACAAATAACCAAATAGCTGATATTTTCACCAAAGCATTCTCTCAAGCTAAACATACTTATTTTCGGCAAAAACTTGGAGTTAGTAATTTTGAAACAAGGGGGAGTGTTGAACAGTACTTCAAAATTAGTGGGACACATTTTATATCAGTAGCCGCATGTTGCCTGTTTTATGCAAATTTTATATTCTCTGTTTCTCAGTAAGTTTCAGCCCAAGTCTTTTTTTTCCCACTTCCCACTTGTCGTTTGGTGCCTTATTTTTAGCTTTTATTGGTTAATTGTAAGCCTATACATAGGCCTGTTCTGTCGCTGACTAGTATGCAAAAAAAGCCCATTGTAAAGGCTGTCTTATTTTTACTTTTAACATCTGTCTCTTTTGTCAATTTTCTTTTCTGTCTTATTTACTGTGCTTTCCCCAGCAGAATTAAGCTGGACAATTTGTTACGGGAAAGGTTCAATGTCTCCTAGACTTGTAACCCTCCAAGCTGCTGGGGTATCAATTTGTGGCTCTAATCAAGACGTCCTAAAGACCGCAAATTGCCCATCTCCTCTGGTATACTTTGCACAAATTTGTTCCAACTAAGATTCAAGAACAAAAGCTTCATGCACTGCCTAAGCGGTTTGGGGACTGATCCTGTTAGATTGTTTGTTGCTTCGTGCACTGCGCAAGCTGTTTGGGGACTGATCCTGTTGGATTGTTTGTTGCCAATTTAAGACGGCTCATATCATACAACGATCCTATTCCTACAAGGATGGAACCCGAAAATTGGTTATCATCGAGAATAAGTTCCAATAGTTTTAGGTTCGCTAGTTCCTTAGGTATCTCACCAATAAGGCGATTAGAAGACAGATCAAGTACTTTTAGTCGTGTGCCTTTTGATGTTCAGGCGGTATTTTGCCAGAGATATTATTTGATATTTTCAGAGTGGACAGATTGTGAAAATGCTCCCATTTCCAAGAAAGTTCACCATAGAACTTATTGTGGCTCAAGTCCACGTAGTTAAAGTGCGGATGTATGCCAAAATCTTCAGATACGTTTCCTGAAAGCTGGTTTCTCGCGAGCCTAATTCTCAACAAGCTACTGCAGTTTTTCAAGCTTGCAGGGACACGACCACTAAAATGATTTCCCGATCACATAAATATATCAGCGATAGTCCAACGCATGTCTTCTGGTAAGCGTCCGACTATTTCCCGATCACATAAATATATCAGCGATCGTCCAACGCATGTCTTCTGGTAAGCGTCCGACCAATTTGTTCATTCGTAATTGGAAGCTTTTCAAAGAGGTAAGATTGTTCAGCTCTACTGGTAGAATTCCAGATAGCTCGTTCACTCCTAGGCAGAGTTCAGATAGCTTTGTCAAATTTCCAACAGAAGCGGGTATTGAACCTCTTAGAAGATTGATAAGCAATCCAAGGTTGGTGAGATATCTCAGTTTACCGATTTATTTAGGTATGGAGCCGACAAGTTGGTTATCAGAGAGGTCAAGGTTTGATAAGTTTCCTATATGTTGGCAGTTAAACATGAAAAGACACCAGGACTAAACAGCCACATAACATAACCGATGGAGGTTATGTTTATTCTCATATAAAAAGAGAATGAAAAGAGTAAAAGTAGTTGATTGCAATAATCTGAAAAAAATCTCTCCTTACATTCTTAGCAAATCTCTCTATATTTTCTCACGGAAAATAAACCATCAAAGACTTTGAATTTGGGACGTGGATTAATCGGTGACTCTAGTAGCCAATCGTAAAACGAAGCAAATCGATCCGGTATTTCCGCATTAAGTTTAGTCCTTTAATATAAATCTACACTATAGAACCTGGGATAGCACCAGTGAGATTACATTGAGACAATCCAAGTTCAGTAAGAGATCCTAACATTCCGATTTCTTTAGGAATAGACCCAGAGAATTCACTGGAATCAACGTAAAGCCAAACTAAATTGGTGAGGTTTCCAACGGAGGCTGGAATTGGACCATCAAGTTCGTTATTTGACAAATCAAAGGAAGTGACAAACTTCATACTTCCAATTTCTGGGGGTAATGAACCAGAGAGTCGATTGCCTTTCAGGTTAAGAACTGATAACTGAAACAAATCTCTAATCAATTCAGGGATTGAGCCTAAGAGGTTATTACCTTGCAAATAGACTTGAGAAAGTCTGCTAATCATTCCAATTTCATGAGGTATGGAGCCATTGATATGGCTTTTAGCCATGGAAAATATGCTGACTAGCCAATGGGCCTATTTCGGACGGAATATTTCCAGAAATGTTATTGTAAGACAAGTTAATGACGGTGAGCTTGGAAAGATTGCTAGATGAGTCATTGTACCATGAAATGAGTTGTTGCTAAGGTTAAGCATGACGAGATTGGAGAAGGATAAGAAGTTGAGCGTCTGAAGTGTACCTTGCAAACCAGAATCCGCAGGGCTTAGGTTGGCAACCCTTCCATCTTTGTTACAACTGATACCATAACAGTTACATGGGCTATCTCCTGTTCTGATTTCTATTCAAATGGGGACAATCTTCTTCTGTCATAGTTGAGCTGCAAAAGCTTTTAGGTCTATGGAACAAGCCCTGTTACCAGAAAATAAATGTCAAGTTCTGAGTTCCAACCATGTCACTTAGTTCACGTTTAAAAGTCTTAAGAATCAAACTCTGCATTATTTCACTACATGTTATTGGTGAGATAGTGCTAACTTTATCTAAGTTTGGACACGCATATTTTCCGTTTGTAAAGTGACTTGAAACTCTCGAGTCTATACGGTTTTGGCAAAGGCAATATTCCCCATTGATATCGGCAAAATGAGACCGTGTGTGGACTCCTGACGCCTGACTCCTGAGCAGCATTAACATGTGGTTTGGCAGTGACAGTGACCAGCTGTCATTCTTTGACGTTTCTCAGGTACGGTTCAATATTTTACTCCGGGTAGTTTGTAGTCAAATTGAAAACGTCGTTAATAAGTTTCTGAATCCTAAACTCTCAAGTTCAATTACATCATAAATCTAGTATGATAATAAGTAAAAGCTACATATGAATTCTTAATTTTTTAAAATTTGTCTATTATCTTTATTATTATAAGTTAATATATTGAATTTATAGTTATTAAATACTCAAATATTAATTTATATTATAATAAAACTTAATAATATATCTCTACATATTTTAGCAATCTACGTCTAAATTTTTTTTAATATAAATAAGTTTTATGGAAAATTGTTGATTATAATATTATTATTACGACAATTAAATAAAAATCTAGCTTAACGTGGGATTTGATAATGTTCAATAGTTCGCAACTTTATTTTTAATTAGGAGAAATATTGTTTTCAAATAATTCATGTAAATACATAAATGATAAAAAAGAAATAGAAATAATAAATAATCAACAAAAATAAAAAACTAAATAAATAATTAATATTAGTAAAAATATAAAATAAGTAATAAACAAAATAATAAAACGAATTAATAACAGCAACAACAACAACAATAATAATAATAAGACTAAATAGGGAAAAAGAAGTTTAGGCTAAAGGTAAGTACTTCATATTTAAAATTTTAGGGATTCTAATATTATTAAATTTTTTTAAATAATGGACGTTTTATGAAAGAATATTAATACTAAAAATTTATTTATAAAAAATAAATATTTAACTTATTTATATTGTAATAAAACATTAAAGGACTTATACATTTGTATTTTTTTTTTAAATCTGCATCCAACAAAAAAAGTTAAATAAACTATTTTATAAATTTTATAATAAATACTCTAAGAGGATTGCGCTACAACTTAATAAAGAACATTGAATATGATGGAAAGCGCTAAATCATATAAATTCGAAACCATTAATTGCCTCAATATATGTTTTATAAATTATCTGCATAAATAATCCGACCTCGTTAAGAATACTCCGTTAAGGTATTTGATATGGTTGAATCTTATTTTACATACTGGTTCACGTAAGCGAATCACCAACCCATTTTAAGTACCGTAGACACTTCTTAAAGTGGAGAATTGTATAATGTACACGCTAACGTTTTAAATATATTGTACCAAATTACAGTATGTTATTTGTACCAGTTGATATTGGAAATCGTCTTAAATATGCTTTTGATTTGTGCAATGCTCTAATCATTTTCTAACATTATGTAACGACTATTTTCTTTGATATGTTGGAGAAATCAATCAAAAATATTTGTGGATGACTTTTTTGTTATCGGCTCTTTCTTTTATGCTTGTGTTGCTTAATATGAAACAAGTGTTGCAATGAAGAAACCAATTTAATACTTAATTAGAAAACATGACATTTCATGGAATAAAAAAAATTATATTGGGATATAGGATTTCCATAAATGGGATTAAGGTGGATCGAGGTCAGTTGAAAGTTATAGAAAGATTACCGCCCTTAACTTTAGTCTATGCAGTCCAAAGTTTTCTTAGATAAGGTGATTGATGTGATGTAAATCAGAATAATACTAAAGAAATCACTTTTAAGGCAAATGCACCTTTTGTTTTCTACATTATAACTTAATACTAATTATTTTCATACAAGAAATGTAGTTACTAGTACTAATTATTTTCAGATTATCTAATCTAATGAATTGAATGATTGGGTAAAAAAAAATAAAAGTAACAAAAATAATAATTTAGAAACAGAAAATCAAAGGCGATGATTAAGAATAGACAATCTCTTGATAAATAAAAACCAAATGAAAGACCTCCTATAGGCCTTTTCTTTGCTCGAATATATCCTAATATAATGTTTGATTCTATATGTTTTAGACTGGTATGAATTCAAAAGTTACAATTATATTCTTTTTCAAGACATATGGCCCCTATCCTTAGGTTTATTTACTAAAACCTTCTAATTAAAACTCTTAAAAATATATTAGTTCATTTTATGAATTCCTATGACACTTTTGACACCAACCTAGGAGATTTGTGTCTTTATCTCTAGGGTTCCATATAACTATCACTATTTATGCTTTGATTTGATTATACATCCAATTTCTCATTCCCTATATATGAAATTTTATATAGAATCTTTTGCAGTCGGCACTTCAATTCAACATATAATATGTGAACATAAGGAATTCCTATGATATTTTAGATGTTAGGTGTGCTTAAAGTTGGTTAAATAATGAAGATATTGATGATAAATTCTTGAGGAATAAGCATGATTTAGATAAATTATAAGGTCCTTAAGGAATTATTTTGTGGAGTTAATTATTATGTCAAGGTTGGTAAGATTTCATGACATAGATTAATTGAATTGAACTATTACGCTTGTAAGATTGCGTAAGCGCAATTGGGCATGAGACTTAAGATTATAAGGCATAAAGCCTTAGGCAAGGAAAACATAGACGCATGGAATGCGTAAGGAATGCATAAGAATGTACAAACTCAAGGAATTGTCTATGATGACGTCATAACACAGACGCAAGGAAAAACACAGATGAATGAAATCGTCTGTGATGACGTTATAACACAGACGCAAAGGAAAACATAGATGAAAGAAATCGTCTGTGATGACGTCATAAGACAGACGCAAAGAAAGACAGACGCAAGGAAAACACAGATGAAAGGAATCGTCTATGATGACGTCATAAGACAGACGCAAGGAAAACACAGACAAAAAGAATCGTCTGTGATGATGTCATAAGAACGATGCAAGGAAAGACAGATGATAGGAAAGACAGAAGAAAGGAAAGACAGATGCAAGGAAAGACAAACGATAGGAAAGACAGACGAAAGGAAATACAGACACAAGGAAAGACAGACAATAGGAAAGACAAATGAAAGGAAAGACAGACGATAGGAAAGACAGACGAAAGGAAAGACAGACGCAAGGAAAGATAGACGATAGGAAACACAGACGATAGGAAACACAGACGATAGACAAACATAGACGATAGACAAACACAGACGATAGGCAAAACACAGAAGATAGAATCTGTCTTTGAGGTCTTCATGAAAGTTATAGACCTATAAGTCCTTTTTGAACTCGTTCTAAGATGATCTAAGTCCAACCACTCTTGAGAAATTATTTGATCTTTGAGCTTTCAAGTGCTTACTTAGAAAAGAGAAATTATGTAGTGCCATACTTAGAGAGCTAACCTTACCGTAACAAAAGCTCACACTATCTTTCTAGTGAGAGAAACAAAAGGGTTGAGAGCTTGGAGAGGCTACGTTAGTAGAAAGAATACTTTGTGTAAGAGACCTGAAGAGGCTCTGGAAGGGAAAAAAGAATACTTGTAATTGTTTGAAGTATAGTGAAAGTTATACCATTTGTCTCGAGACAAGTTCAGTATGATTGAGGACAAAAACATGTTTGATTCTTCTGACCATAACTTCTTCTCTAAACACTCAAATGACTTGATTACTGAACCATTGGATACGTAAGACAATGGAGAAGATTGTTCCAGAATAAAGTGTTATATTAGAATGTTCAAGGGTTAAGGGCATAATTGGAAGAAGAAATGTTGTCTTGTTTATAAATGAAGAAGAAAAACGTGAATGGAAAGATAAGCAGTAGAGAATAACGAAAATGAGAGAGAAAGAGAAAGAGAAAGAGAATTTGATGGTTTGAGAGAAAAGAAGAAAGTGTGCTAGGGTTTGATTTTTCTTAGTCCTTAAGAAAAATTTTGAAGCTGTCCAATAAGAGAAAAAGGAAGAGGAAGAAAAGAGCTTCCATTTGAGCTAAGGATCCCTTCATTTGGTAAAGAATGAGGGTAAAATCATTTTGAAACTTTTGTATTTTTGAAAGGATTTTAGTCCATGGAGTTTGGAAAATGCTTGGGTTTAAGTATTCTAGAACCAATTTTAGTGACTGTGCTTGAAAGATTTTCAATTGAAAACTCTAATGAGTGGGATTTGTGTTATTGTATAAATGGATCAAAGAGGCAAGAGGAACAAGAAAAGAAGCATTTTTGAGCAAGGTTATAAGCAAGGAAATCAAGGTGGATACATGTTTATAATAGAGTGAATAAGCCACTAAATGTGTTCTTTGAATCAAGAAAGTTAAAATGTTTTCAAATGTGTTTTTAAATGTGCTACATGTTTTTATGTGAATTATGTTGTTAGTTGACGAAAATGATTTTTGAAAGAATCTTGATTTATGAAAATATTTTGAAAATGGTTCTTTTTGAAAAGATGTAAGTTTATGAAATCATGTTTTCGAAATACTTCATGTCTATGAAAAGTAAGTTTTCAAGAATTGCCATTTAGGCAACATGTTTTATGTTATATTATGCATTGAAAGACGTATGACCATGTTATGCCATTGAATTGTGTCATGGAATTTTGATTTAAATGAAAAGAAGAAAAGCACAAGAATATGAACTTGTGATTGAGTGAATTGTGCATGATATTTGATTGTGTTTGGGTGAGAGTGGAACCGTTTCGTAGTCACATGCACGTCGACGTAAAGCCTTCTCCCGGCTGCCCGCTTGTGGCCCACGAGATCCACAAAGTGGAATCGTTTTATTCATGGAGTAAACTTCAGTTTCTATGTTTTGTTTCACGGAACCCTCAAGCCATTTGTTGTGCATTTGCATTTTAATGTGTTAAGTTAGGATGCAAATTTGGAGTGTTATGCGATAATGATTTGAATTATGAAATGTGCATTGAAATTGTGTGAATTGCTGTGATGTGTTTTACGATTCAATAAGAATTTTTATGACAGTAAACGTTTTAAATGGTTTTGCTTATTATTCATTATAAAATGTTACCCATGAGCTTTCAAGCTCACCCTCTTCCTGTCCCTACCTTCAGGTGACGAGCAAAAGATGGAGTGAAAGAGAGTCAAGGCACCACTCTAAGTTGCTTATATTGTATTTTGAGTTAGTTTTGGAAGACACAAGGCTTTAGTCACATGTTAAGGATTTGTAGTGCATGTATCTTTTGTATTTTTAAGATTTCGGGTTATGTTGTACTGTGGCTTGAAAGGCTATTATAGCTTTGTAAAACCCTTTGTGTTGAGGGTATTCAAATGTGAATGATGATGTATGAAAGAGTATGATGAAGTAAAGATTGGAGAGTATTATGATATTTCTGATTCAATGTTGGGTTACAATATATGTTTTCGCAAGAGTTGGGTTTTGGAAAATGGGATCCAACATTTATGGTATCAGAGCAAGTCTTATGATAATTCCGATCAAGAGTTGGACTTCGGAAACGAGGTCCAACATTAGACACCAACCTTGGAGATTTATATGCCTTTATCTCTAAGGATCCATACAATTATCATCATTTATGCTTTGATCTAATCATACATATGATTTCTCATTGCCTATATATGAAACTTGATGTAGAATCTTCTATATTTTCCACTTCAATTCAACATAATATGTAAATATAAGTAATTTTAGAAAACAAATCTTTTGAAATAATGAAATAAAAATAGGTCTAGGGTTTATACCACATATATTTATATATCAATTTGTTTATATTCAAATAAAGACCCCATAATAAATAAGAAAGAACACAAGAAACAAGATTGAATTCTTATGGCATGAATCTTGAATGAACTTGATGAATTTTCTTATTTTTCTCTCTAAAAATGTTATCTTTTAATCCTAGAATCTTTTTATCAGCTTTTAATTGCTTTTTCATTGTTTAAAAATCATGTTTTGGTTTTCTTATCTCCGCTTTTAAACATAGAACCTTAAAAACTATTTAAAAAATGGGCTAAACACGAGACCATGTTGGCTCTAATGTTGCTTTACACCTCTCTTAACTTCTTTTTTATAATAATTACTACCGATACAGTTAGGATCATTTGTTCATGCTTCCCCTATATTGGCTAATATGGGCAGAACATTATAGGATGTTGGCAGACTCCTATAAAAATAGAATGACCCTTCGTTGAACACAGAAGGAACATGAGTCAATGTAGTAACCGTATTGTTCAAGTAATAAATTATCCCAAGATTGGAACATGGTATGTTTGGAACTTAGGGAGTAAAACAATATCATAATGAAATTGTGTTTTGAGTCCTTAACCTAAAATCTACTAAAGTATTTTTTGAAATCAAATTATATTTATTTCTAATTAAGGTAAGGAAACCTTACCATATAAAGTACATAAAGAAGAGTTTCACAAAGTGAACTTACAAAACTTATCTATTACCAATATAATGACAACATGTGGTAAGTTAAATTGATAAGTGTCAGCAATAGGGTAAAGTAAGAAGATAAAAGGTAATTGTTTTCCCTTCTTCCTTTCGATGTTTCTTGCTCTAATTTCTTTATTCTCTATCAGTGTTGCCTCTTCTGATCGATTTCACATAATTGATGGATTCTTGTTGTTGTAGTTTCCTCATTTTAATTTCGCATGATTGATGAATTACAATTTGCTTAAGATATTTTTAACTATTTTTGAACTCATTGTGTTTGATTTCGATCATTCAATTTCTCATCCTCTGATTTTTATTCCAAAGATCCCTCTTTCTTTCTTTAATTTTTCTTTCTTGGATTTTCTTTTGCCTTGAATTAGATGCTAACTCCTTCAATTTCTCATTCTCTGGGTTTTTCTTCCTCTAGGGAAATATTTTTTCTTTTCACTTGATTATCCCTTTATATGGAGCAGTCAATTAGAGTTCGAAAAATTAGCTAAGATTTTTTTCTAATACTTTTTTTGGATTATTCTCCTCTACTTTGTAATGTGCTTCTTTTCTGGTTTGGATTTTCAATTACTTCTCCTTCGCTTTTAAATTGTTCTAGTTGTTTCCATATTCCTCCTTTTTCTTAGGTTAATTTAACTCCTTGTATGTTATGGAAGGTTCCATCTATGATTGATTATTAGGTTGATTTAGAGGTATAACTTATTTTTATGATAATTTCCCAGATGTTTCCTAATATGTGGTATTATAGTGTTTTGTTGTCTTCTATTCCTTTCTTTCTAAATCTTATAGGTGAATAAATTAACAACTAGCTTAGTCAGTGTTGTCTCACTAAGGTTACTATTCATTATTAAGATCCAATTGATAGTGCCTTCCATTGTGGTGGGTTTAAAAGTATAGTTAAGTCTTTGTAGCTTATTATCTAGTATCTTTCTAGTATATTCGCATGAGAAAATAAGTGATCTTTTAATTCATTGAATGAATCATAGGGCAAACATTTTGTAAAGAGTGGGTAACTTGTTTTTTATGGTTAGCCACATTATGAAGGCATGTTTTGGTACTTTAAACCAAATTATTTCATGCCATAATACCTTTTGACTTGGTGAATTAAAGAGGTTTATGAAAGAACCAACTAAGAATCTCTAATCCAAATTACTCTATTCTTTTTTTCTTGATTGGGACCATATGTGGGGATGAGATGGAAGATAGAATTGAGACTCCTTATTGAGCATATCCATTGATTGTTTAGGATAGCTACACTAACCTTAGAATCCTTAGGGAGAGCATGCTGAAAGGAGTTGAAATTTGGTAAGAGATTAATGGGTCCTTGTCCGGTTCAATTATCAAACCAAAATTCAGTTTGCTTTCCATTGCCTATTATGTGTTTAATTTCCATCCCTCTTCTTTTAGGCTCAAAATATATTATATGGCTAAAGAGGAGTTGGATAAAGGTTTCATTATCTAGAAGTTTGCATCTCTTATATAGTCTTCATTCGTCCACTTTAACTTTAAGGTTTCCTTCTCATTGTATAGACCTTAAATCTTTTTGCCATTAGTGTTTTATTAATAGTTTTTAATGTTTCTAGTCCTAATCCTCCTTCGCTTTTAGGTGTACAAACTTCAGACTATTTAACTTTAGACAAACCCTTCAAGCTAGCTAATCCACTCCCTAAAAAGTTTGTGAATACCCTCTTTATGTCTTTTATGATTCTGATAGGGATAACAATATAAAAGCTCCATTATGCATGCATTACATTGAGAATAGATTGTATTAATTGAAGGAAAGTTTTTAAAAACCTCAACTTGAGATTGTTTTTATAATTGGATAAAAAACAATTTTATAATATTGGTAGGAGAGTCTTGAGTTTGAGATAGCTAATCTCAAGTATTTGAAAAAAACTGCTGATAGTTGTGAGCTTGAAATTTAGGATAGAGATATAAATAGAAAACCTGAAATTGTAAGTAAGAGTTTTTAGATATAAAATTTGACTCTTTTCTTTGTTTACAACTAGTCCAAAAACACCTGTAAATACATTTAATATATGTAGTAGTAGTTGGACATATTTATAATCAGCTTTACTAAGTAATAAGGGATCATCGACAAAAAATAGTTTGATAAGTTGGATCATCTTATACTTGTAGTGGTATTTGAAAGATTTATTTTAAGTAATTTTTATAATTTAGCAACCTTATGAGGAATTCAATTCCTACTGCAAAAAGATATAGAGAGATAGGATTACCTTGTTTGAAACCTTTAGCACCTTTGAAGAAGGTTGTTGCTTTTCCATTGGCAAAAACACTGTAGGTTGGAGTAGATATACATTGGTGGATCCATTTGATGAGCTTAGGAGGGAATCCAAAAGTAATGAGAGTATACATAAAAAATGACCAGTTGAGGGTGTAAAATTTTTTCTTAAAAGTTAATCTTCACAGCCTTACTTTTGATACGTTTATAAGTTTTGTTCAATGCTCCTACTTGTAATAAAATCAGTATGACAAAAAATGATTAGAGTGTTGTTTGTTCAAGGTTACATGCTCTAAGTTTTACTATTTATAACCTTGATAATTACCGCAAGTGCACGGGTCGTTCACGTAGTACCTAAGATGTTGATCCCACGAGGAACGGAAACTAGTCCTAAAATCTAAGGTCGTCTTAAACTACAATAATTCTAAACAAATAACTAATGCAGAAATTAAATCAATCAATAATTAAATATGAGAAATTAAAGTGCCAAAAGAGTAAACAAAATATTAATTCACACAACAATTCGAAAATCAACCTAGAAATAACCAAGGGAGAGAAAGGAGATTTTAATTCGAAATTAATGGAATGGAAACCTAACCAATTATTCCAATACTGAATTAACAGGTTTAGATAGTCCTAGGGTGAATTACTCTCTCTCGAGTTATAATTCTTAACCCTAATTGATAATCTCTAATTCGAATTATGGGAATTGTAATCTTTCGATCCGCAATTGGTCCAAAGCCTAAATTAGTTCTAAATTGTCTACTAACCTACCAGGAATCTATTCTTGATCTCTCGTTATACGACTCTACCGATTTGATCCAATTCTCTACCTATCTATTCACCTAACTCTCATTAGCCCAAATCGATGATTTTTCACCGAGCTCACCCTCTCAATTTATTGCCAGATTATGAAGAACAAAATTGAAACCACAATCAAATCAATAAAAACACATTCAATTGAATTTCATTAATCTCAAGAATCAATATCCAATGGTGAGTATAAACTTGAGTCAACATTCAACACAACCAATCGCAACACCTATTTTAATTCTATAAATAAATAAAACTGAAATAAATGGAAATATTGTCAGGAACGGAATCTCAGGAACTACGACTGCATCTCTCTCTAGGTTTTCTCTTGGAATTGACAGAATCTTATTTTTTGTACGTCTCTCTAGGCTCTCAAAAAACTACTAGTGGCTACCATGTAATGTTCTATTTATTCTATGGAAGCCCCAGGTCAAACTCGAGGTCAAAGTGGTCTGAAAAATCACTCAAAAATCAAGTTTTCATGTCAGCTTGATATAGGGCACAATCGTGGCTAGCGCTTTAACCTTTCTGTCATGATCGTGACCCAATGTGCACGATTATAACCCAATGTCCACGATCATGGCCTGACTGCTACTAGCTCTTCCTTTTCTGTCACAATCGTGGCCAATGTGCACGATTGTGGCTGATGGCTTTTGGTCCAAAACTCTTCAAATCTTCACCGTTCTTCCCTGTTTACCCTACAACACTAACATACACATCAAGGTATTTCAAAAATATACAAATTAAGCTCAAAGATTCAAACTAACCTATAAAACACTTAAACACACAAACTACCATATTTAAACTCATAAACACACATTCAAAACTCAATTTAACACTAAACACTTAACAAATTGCACCCCAAAATATTATGCAAAACACAACTATCAAGTGTTCATTAGAAATTTGAGCCTTAAAGTGAGGATCTTTGAGATAGTTTTGTATAAGATTTTACAACGAGAGATAGGCCTAAAGTCTTATAAAATGAAAGGAGTAGGGTTTTTAGGAATAAGGCAGAGGAAGGTCTTGTTGAGTTCTTTAAGAATGATACTAATGTTGAAGAATTCCTTAATCATTCTGTAGGTATGAAGTTAGGATTAAGGTTGAAAAGGGAATGTTTTAATCTCATAATTGGTTATAAGGGTAAGAAGGGAGTTTGCTTGTTCTTGGGAAAGGGAAAAGGGGATGAATTTAGAGTGGAGTTTAAAAAAGATTGAAGAAAGGGATTCAGATGCTAAGGAGAAATGAAAATGAAGCTAGATGTTTTAGCATATCCTGGTTAAAGATAGGGGTATTTAACTAATCTAGGATCCTTGAGATTTTGTTACAGTTTCTGTTGCTTTGTATAAATCTAAGAAAAAAAAGCAACTTTGGTTTCTCCCTCCTTGATCCAATTAATCCTAGCCTTTTGTTTAAGGATAAAATTATAGGTTTTAAATAGAGAGAAAGTAATGGTTAAGGACTAATTTTTCTTTTTCTCTTAAGTTTAAGTTCAAGGGGTTTATATTTATCAGATTTTAGATATCATTTAGCTAAATCTTAGTTATCTCCACTCCTTTTGGATTCCAGACTTATACTTTTTTTAAATTCTTCTAAGTTCACGCCTAGCAATTTTCCATATAGAAACCAATTTGTAAGCTTCATTTCCTTCAAATGGATTGTTAAGACTTATTTTGATGATATCTGATATGTGCTTAATTGATTTTGAATTTATTCCATAACACTTAGTGATTGTTGTTATGAAAATGCTTAGGATTTTCTTTTTAGTTTATATCTAGTTTTAGGTACAACTTGGAAGTGAAAGAACTAGAGTGAGTTGAAAGCACTACATTTGAGATGTCTTCTTGAGATTCACACTCACTTGTCTTCATAGAGCAAGAAGAAGAAGGATTAGAGCAAAAGGAGACAAGAAAATGCATAAAATGAAGAGCATATGATGAAAACATCAAAAATGAAAAGTGCTAAAAATTTCTCATGGTCATGACAACTTTGTCCTGGGTTTGACATATTAGTCATACCAATGACAAATCAGTCATAGGCATGTATTGGCGCGACACCACCATGCATGCCCATGACTCATATGCATGTCTATGAAGAACATATGCATGATAGTTATGATTTGCATATTTTTTTAGGGTTTAATTTGTTAGGTATTTAGTGTTAATTTGAGTGTTGAGTGTGTATTTATGTGTTAATTGTGTTAGTTTAGGTGTTTAATTGTTTTTTATCGGTTAGTGTGAGTCTTTGAGCTTAAATGTTATTTTTTTAGATACCTGTATGTGTTTGTTAGTGTTTCAAGGTAAACGACAAAAAACAAAGAAGTTTCGGGCCAAAGACATAGCCCACGATGTCTTTTAGATTGGGTTGTGTGATTTTTAGGTTGATTTTGGATTGGGTTGTGTGATTTTCCACTTGTTTATATTTCTGAAGTTTAATTTTTGCAATTGATTGTTTGATTGATTTATTTTCTGCATTAGTTGTTTATTTAGATTTAGTGTGAAATTTAGTCAAACCTTTGATTTTATGATTAGATTACCCTCCTCGTGAGAACGATACCTCAGGTATTACGCCAACAACCTATGCACTTGTAGTATTATCGAGGTTATAAATTTGAAACTCAGCAATGTAACCAGTTGATCAAGTTTTTGGATTCTGTGTTTTGCTCTTTTATATGATTTTGCATACTATATGATAGTTATTACGTTGCATTGTGTGAATTGTTTGAATGTGTTAATGGCTTAGATTGATTGAAATTCATTTAATTTTGAACATAGTCGATTAGGTTGTAAATAATCATTAGCTCGCAAAAGTAGTGAATTAGGTTTCTTTAGATAAATATACAATTTAATTAAGACTTAGTGTAAGTTTAGCACCCTCTAGGTTTTCACATTCATTCATAATTTGAGGCCCTTCAACTTAAGTAGCTTTGCTAAATTTTTTTCATGAAAACGAATAGCTAAAACGATAAGGTAGGAAATAAATTGTGAAAAGAAAATTGTATGTTTTGTTAATAAATCATTATTCCGCTAACCTTTGGGTTATGAATAGAGCTAGTAAGCAGTTGAAAATATGATGTAGCTGAGTAATCAGATCGACACTCATCACAAGTGTATGTCCTCGCATCAAAAGGCTATAATTATGTTTCAACTAAGCAGATTAATAAAAACATGACTTAGGTAAGTAACCGGATAGACATTCGTTACCAATGTTTATCTCTGCGAAAAAAAGACTAAGTCTATGTTCACTAAAAAAAGAAGTTTTCCTTAACAAAAACCTACCAGACTTGTAAATAGCTTGACTTTTCATGACAATATACTTAGGAACAATTACAGAGTCTGAAAGACTAAAGAATAATTAATGTGTGTGTATAATTAAAAAGGGTAAATGAATTAACACTTAGTTCTTGATTAATTAATATATTTAGCTCAAAGTCCTTATACATAGATCTTGCTTGTTAACATAGATTTTGCTTGTTAATGATTAGATATTACTTGTTAGATTTTGTTCAAGATTAAATTTACTTCATGAAGTTAAAGCCATTGCCTCATTATTGAATTGTGTGTTTAATGTTTGTTGTGTGTTTGTGGTTTTGTTTGCTTGAGGAGAACCAAACTTTTAAGTGTGGGGATGTTGATAGTTGCGATTTTCATTTTGTTTTAGGGTTTAATTTGTTATACGTTTAGTGTTAATTTAAGTGTTGAGTGCATATTTATGTGTTAATTGTGTTAGTTTAGGTGTTTAAGTGTTTTTTATGAGTTAGTGTGAGTCTTTGAGCTTAAATGTTATATTTTTTAGGTACCTTGATGTGTTTGTTAGTGTTTCAGGGTAAACGAAAAAGAATGTAGAAGTTTCGAGGAGTTTCGGGCCGAAGACATAGCCCATAATTGTGACAGAAAGGGACGAGTTAGCAGCACCTAGGCTACAACCGTGCACTTTGGACACGGTCATGATAGAGAGCATTGATCAAGGCCACAATTGTGCACTTTGGGACATGATCGTGACAGAAAGGGTTAGGCCTAGCCACGTTCGTGGCAAGCAAGGCCACGATCGTGGCAAGCAAGGCCACGATCATGGCTTACTTTAGGCTGACACAAAAACTAGAGTTTCGCAAGACTTTTTCGACCGTTTCGACTTCAAATTAAACCTAGGGCTTCCAAAGTATAAATACAACATTACAAGACAGAAGTAGCAGCCTTAGAGAGTCTGAAAGAGAGCCTTCACGTCAGCCACATTCTGAAAAAACCTAGAGAGCTATCGAAAGATTAAGGAAGGAGATAAAGGAAGAGGGACACAGAGAAGAAGCTTGATGCGACGTACTTCCCGAAACAGATGGTTTTCCGCTATCGTTGCCTCTACGATTCCATTGTCGACTAATTTTTTTGTTATTTCAATTTTATTGATGTATAGAATTGAGATAGTTGTTGAGAGTAGGTTCTGTTGAATGTTGAGTTGTTGTCTATACTTACCTTTGGGATTTTGATTCTTGAGATTAATGAAGTTTGATTGATTATCTTTTATTTGAGTTAATTGTGATTCAATATCTATTTTTAATAACTTAGAAATAAAATGAGAGGGTGAGTCGAGTGAAAATAATCAAATTGGGCTAACGAGAGTTAGGTAATTTGATAGATAAACAATTGAATCGAACCAATGCAATCGTGTAACGAGAGATAGAGCATGGGTTCTCCGTAAGTTATTAGACAATTTAGAATTAATTTAGGTTTTGGGTCAGTTTTGAATCGAGAGATCACAATTCCATAATTTAAATTAGGGATTATAATTTAGGGTTAAGGATTATAACTCGAGAGAGAGTAATATACCCTAGGACTGTCTAGATCCATTAATTCGATAATTACATAATTGATTAGATTTTTGTTAATTTCGAATTAAAACCCCCTTCTCTCACTTGGTGATTTCTAGGTTGATTTTGGATTAGGTTGTGTGATTTGCCACTTGTTTATATTTCTTAAGTTTAATTTTCGAAATTGATTGTTTGATTGATTTATTTTTTGTATTATTTGTTTATTTAGATTTAGTGTGAAATTTAGTCAAGCCTTAGATTTTAGGACTGATAACTTGCATTTTGTGTATGTTAGTCATCTGTGTTTTATGTTCTTTTGATAAGCTTTTGTGATAGTTTGCTTGTGTTTTATGGTAATTCGTGTCTTTGCATGTTCT
>JAOSBN010000002.1:37773078-37800960 GCA_027563595.1 Erythroxylum suave | reverse complement strand
GCGATTAATTTGTGTTTGTAATTGAATATTGTATGAACAAAACGTTTTCAATATATTGTACAAATTATTGAAATGAATATGTATTATTTCTATAAAGTTCAATCAAATTTTAATTTTAGGTTGAAATATGGAACCAAAGAGAAGACAAGATACTAGCAGACCTCCCTTGTTTAGACCACGATTTGGAGGTTTATATTGTAGAGGTGAAGGATCTGGTGCTACAACACCTACTGATGATTCACCTCCACCCCCTCCACCTACTACACTGGCAAATGAGGCTACACCATCTGACAATCCTTTATCATTTACTCCCCCTATATCGACAGAGATATTAGGGGTAAATAATGCGGATGAAGGAGGCGGCCGCCAACCTGGAGTTGAAGGATCCGATGGAAGAAAATACATCAAAGTAGTTCATAATATGCATGTCAAAGTACATTTACCATTATATGTAATAAGTTACAATTTTAAAAATGGTATAAATTTATTTGTTATTATATTATAGGTTTGTTCCATCTGGACCCTATTCGAGGAATATGACATCAAAATTTAAGGAGAAGATTGATCCTGAGGGCTATTGTTGGAAGAATATCTCTCAAGCCACAAAGGAATTTTACTATCATGAGTTTGAGGTACGATAAAATTAATTATTTCCTTTTTAATATTAATTTTGTACATCAACAGTATTTATCAAATATATTTCCTTTTGTTACAGAAAGAATTTTTTTAGGATTCACAATTGGATTTAGTCGTATATAGAGTATGGAAGTCCAGAGCGCGTACGCGTTATCGCGACTTTGTTAGTGCGATACGTAGGGCGGCTGTACGACCGCCACTTATTTATGAAGAAATTTGGAGTCGTTGGCTGATGTATTGGACATCACCTGCGGCGATATCGATTTCACAACGTAATTCGGCCAACAAACGTGTAGGAGCGGAGGGAGAGAGTCTTCCCGTACATACGGGAGAATCTATTACTCACCATGAGCATGCACAAAGACTTGTAAGTATCTACAATTAACAATTATATTCTCATCTCATTTCTTTGTTGTATTTTAATTGAATTTGCTTTATAAATTCTATTTTAGTTATAATTAACATTTTATTCCTATGCAGGAGAAGTCTTTGGGCGTAGCACCTACACCCCGTCAGCTATTTTTGCACACTCATACAAAGAAACATGACGGGGTGGCATTTATCAACGAACGTTGTAAAGAAGTAAATGTAAATGAAATTTATGATTTAATATTAATATTGTGCTTCATAATTATCACTTACTAATATATAAACATTTCTTTCTGATAAGACCAAATACAGCAAACTATTGAGCAGCAGTCTCAGCAATCCGAAAATGTTGATGAGACTGACACTTACTTCGAAGCAGTTGGTGGTAGGGATCATCGTAGGAGGATCTTCGGATTAGGGTCATTTGTGAATACTTGTTATTCGCAATCCTCCACGTCAAGTACAGCAGCATCTGCTAGGCGGTCCAACAACTCTCAAGTGGAGGCACTTCAGAGCATAGTGCAGACATTGTTAGAACAGATGCAGTAGATGCAACAGACGATAGCTGCACAACAATAGTCATTGGACCAGATGGCTCAGCTTCGTCGAGAGATGGATGAGTTGAAGGCCAGGGGCAGGTTACCGAACCAATCAGATGATCCACCAGTTCCTGATCAATAGTGTTATAGGTCATTTACTTTATACTACATATATTATTTTTTACAATGTAACGTTTTTATTACAAATCAAGATATTTTTATTTATAATTATTATTCAAAATTTCAATTTAATCAAATTAAATATATATTATAAATTAATTTCTATTATAAATATAATTTATTTATTTAATCAAATTAAATGTAACATTTCATCATCAAATATAATGAAAATATAAATGTAAAAAAAATTAATCAAAAACGTTACCGACGGACATAACTAATTCCGTCGGTAACTTGTTTTCGTATATACCGATGGACAAAATAGTCTGTCGGTAACATTTAAGTCCATTTACCGATAGTAAATGCATTACCGTTGGTAAATTTGCAAACGAAAAGAAAATTTCCAACACCAATTTACGGACGGAAAAGATGTGACGGTCGGTAAACTTTCGTTATATTTTCTGACGGTCACTGGCTTTTCGACGCTAACGTTAGCGACAAAAATTAAATTTCTGTCGGTAAAGTTAGCTACAGTCGAATCAATGACGTTTTTCCCCTGTCGGTATATTCCGTCGGTAATTTATATACCGACGGAATATTTGATTATTCCGTCGGTATTTTCCGTCGCTAAACTACTATTTTCTTGTAGTGTCTGATTAACAAGCATTTCATTTATGTGTTCCCTTCCTGAGGAGGTTTCCATTAACAAGATACCAAAGCTATCTATATACATCACATCTCAAAGTTAATGATTCCTTCAATTTCATATTCTTCATTTAAACTTTGACTTGTCCTTAGAAGTTCAGCTGTTGTTACTTGAATTGTATGATTTTGAAGTTCATTATAATCATTAGAAGTCTCAATTAGTGCCGTATAAACAATGGAAGGAAAAAATTATAAATTTTATTTTGCTCTTTTAACTACTCTTAAAGAATTTAAATGATGATGTATTTGATGAAAGATGGCTACTTTTATTTTTAAGGAGGGATATTAAGGATAAGTAACACAAATGTAGCTTTGTTTTTTTGATACAAAGGCAAACTCAAATTAACTCAAATGACGACAGTACAAAGTTCCTTGTTGGTCGCGACGGAGGAAATCAGTTAGTAACTGTGGCGGCTCTAGAACGACATGCAGGCCCATCCCAAACGTTGCTGCTAGAGCAGCCAAACGGTCCGCGCATTGGTTGCCTTCACGATAGACATGCTGGAACTTCACCTCCCATCTGCGGAAAATCAACTCCCTGATACCTGCAAGCAAAACATTAGGTTCAGTGAGAACAAGGGGGAGGCTAAGACTAAATTAATGACTTCGAGAGAGTCAACTTCGACTTCGAGGTGTCTATGGCCCTGATCCCAGGCGAACTGGAGTCCCAAATAGACACCCCACAGTTCCACAGTGATAGTAGACCCCTCGCCAATGTTGTGTGTAAACCCGCCACACCACTGGCCTTGGCTATCCCGGATGAGTCCCCCAACAATAATGTGATTATTATGTCGGTTAGCGGCGCCATCCGTGTTTAATTTGACCCATCCGATCGGTGGTTCTACCTAACCGACTGGCTGACCCTGGCCCAGGCCCTTTTGAGGAAACACTCTAGCCTCGAGTATACTCGCGCGCTCAATCCAACCAACGTAGTCCCAAACATACCTTGCTCCTTGATCCGGCCAAGTGAACCCATCCTCAAACAGGCTTTTGTTTCGCCATTGCCACAAAAACCAACAAGCAATGCCAAAGACCCTCGGCCATTCAGTATGGTTAACGCTATTTCGGGTCCTAAGATTGGTCAGCAGCCATCTTGCCGCCCCATGGTGAGAGAAGGACAGAGACAACGCTGGGGCAGGGAATTGGTTCTAGAAAGCTTAGACTCGTTGACAATCCCTTAAGACATGCAAGAGAGACTCCTCCTGCCCACAGAAGCGACAACTGTTGTCCTCTGATAGGTGACGAACCACGCGTTGTTGGTTGGTGAGGAGTTTAGCCTTAGCCGCTAGCCAAAGGAAGGTCCTAATGCGTTGTGGCCCTGGCCATTTCCAAATGATGTCCCAATCCCTGGGGTTGACGTCCTGATGTTGATCCTCGATGAGCTCATAAACAGAGTTGACCGTAAATCCCCCGTGTGGGGAAGGGCCCTAGCATTCTGAGTCAACCTCGTTAGAGAGCTGGTCGGGTTGGATTTGCGCAAGGGCTAGACACTCTGGATGAGGCAGATAGGGGTGGATAGAACTCCATTTCCAATCTCCATTGTCCGTGATGCAATCGGCCACCGCTTTGGAGAGGTCGCTATCCGGGGGAGGAGCGGTCGCTAGCTCTAGAAGGGGACCTCGGTCCTTCATCCAATTGTCTAGCCAGAACCTAATGCGTTGACCGTTACCCAAGGTCCATGATATTTCGCGGTAAACAACAGGCCAAACGGTGGCAATGCTTCGCCAGCACGCGGAGGCATTCCCCCTAGTGATCGAGCCAGGAATGGTCTGAGGGTCGAAGCGGTATTTCGCACATAGTACCCGGACCCAAAACATAAATGTAGCTTTTAGTTCTATTAGATGCTAGAATTCCATCTATTTTTTGGGTTTATAAAAGTGCTAAGGAAAGCTAACCTCACTCTCCATTCTCACAAATCTTAAAGTGGAGGTGGAAGGGTGGGCAGTAGAGACTCTATGAGCTATGCCCTTAAGTGAGCTTTCAAATAGCTAAGGAGAATATGAAAATTTAGGTTTCGGCCTAATGAGAAACTGTCCTTTTCTTTTTCTTAATTAAGCTTAATTATGTTGCTCGACATGGATTTCATTTTGTTTTTGGTTTAACACTAATCAATAATAATTTTTTTTAACTAAGACATAAACCATTTATTATCAACATTTTGTCACTAAACATTAACAAAGTCCACAACTTTCCCGAAATTCAATCTTTAGTGTTCACATAATTCCAACTGCAAAACTTCTAAATGAATGATCTTATCTTGTTAATGTTGTAAAAAATTTAGATATAGATAATATGATCGATTAATCTTATGCTTCTGAAACTAATTACTTACATATGAATTCCTTAATTTCAAGGTCAGAGGATACTTGTTTATTATAGAGTACACAATAATTTGTTGAATATTAATTGATCTTCAAAATGATCACCATCATCTTCTAAAAATTCAAATGATCATTTTATATTAAAGATCAAATGCTTAATTGGTCTTTAGTTGTTGGAATCAAAGCTGCAACCTAAATTCATTAAATTTGTAATATTTTTAATCTTCTGCTCACACATGATGGGTTTAGTTAATTAGCATTTTGCAAATTCTTATACTTATCCAGTAACTAGTTTGACCAACATATGATGTCATATGTCTTTAAGGAATATATGACATCTTGATTAATAAATCAAAATTTTAAGTAAATTTATTATGTTATACATTGAGTCATATCTTGCATTTTAATCTCCTTCAGTATCATTTACTTGGCCATCTTTGAATAGATACTTTTTCTTATGCAACTTACTAATAAAAAATGATTGATAGCATATTGTAACGCTAGTAAAAATAAAAACTATATTATTGTTATAGCAGCGGTGAGTCTAGATCGATCCCACAGAGAGTGTATGTAAAGTTGATGAAATAAAATTAACAGGTGTTTAGATTTGGGGGGTTTTAGAAATAAGAAAATAAAATGAAACTAGAATAATAAAAACAAATTAAAGAAAACATGTAAAAATGATAAAAGTGGGGAATTTGGTGGGGACGTGGTTCTTTGGTTCAATCTTGACCTACACCAAAATTAAACATATCTCATTAATTTGTTGTTCTCAAACTTCTCTTAGCAACTATTAATCGTGGGTTAATAATTAACTCGAGTTTTCTCTTAGGTAGTATTTAATCAAGATACGATCGTTAATTAAACTTAAATACCGAATAACCTAGGATACAATTTCTAGATTCAATTAGGTAATAACATTATGAATTACGAAAACTGATTAATTAAGATAATAACTACATACAACGCGTCATTTGAACTATTTTATGTTATCCATAATGATTACGAATCATTAGCTGTTGCATATGAATTTCAACATAACAATTACAGATTATATCAAAATTCTAGCAATGAGTATGCAAATAAATGATTCAATGAACGCATTAAAATTATCTTTTTATAATACCCAACGAATTCATGTACAATTAATTAAACAATAACGAGAATACAATTATCTATACTCAGAACCAAAACTAATTAACATAGGATAAAATAATCAATTTCTAATGATAGAAAGAAACAACAAAAATAATGAAATATACTTAATCTGGGTCGTCGGCATTGATATTACCTCCGAACCAACGTCGAGATGTTTAGCCTTTCATGGTTCTCTTCATGTTTCTCTCCAAAATAAATGCTTCAACCCCCATCGAATAACCCCAGCTGAAGACTCCCCACTTGCAGCGTCTCCCTTCTCTCTGTCTCATGCTACCGCTACTCTCTCTATTTTATCTAATTTAATTCTTGGTCCACTTTTCTATTCACTTTAAAAACCCACACAGAGGGTTATGACACAGACGTATGCGTTTATGCTTTAAACGCAAACTCGTTTCCTTTACCGAGTTCATCATTGCGCTGTCGTTTTGGCGTGCTGCTGCTTCCCCTTCTGCGCTACTACGTCGTTTGCTGCTCTTCTTGTCTTCTCCTACGACGTCGCGTTTGCGGCTGTTGGCGGCTGCTGGCATGTAATGCTTCTCCTGTTGTCGTTTTGCTTCATCTGCTGCTGAAACACCCACGTTGCTTGCTTTCTTCTTGCATTCCCCACCTTCCAAATTCACGTTCAGCATGGCCCATGCAAAAACATGCATGGCGTCCAACTTTTGTGTTCTTTATTGTTATTTTTTTTTCTTATTTTCATCTTGTCTTTTAATTTTATTCTTCTTGCTCCATGAAAACAAGTGAGTATTAGTCTTCAAAAGATGACCTAAATAGCATATTTTCGACTCACTTTAACTTCCTTGCTTTCAAATTCTGCCTAGAATCATATATGAGTCAAAGTAAGTATCTTAAGATGTTTCATGTAATTAATCGCTAAATATTATGGAATAATTTCATAATCAATTAAGCACTTATCAATTTCTCCCACATTTAATTTTTGACTCTTCTCGGGCAAAATAATAAAATTAAGTTCAAAGACCCAAAAAATCATTTACTCAATTTCCATATGTTCTAAGAATATATAATCATAAGCAAAAATGAATGACTTTCAAAAATTATAGCAAGAAGTCAACGTTCCAAGCTTTTACTCATAATCAATCAACTTTCGTCATCTTCAAAAACTGAGCAATCTAATGTAGACTCGAAAAATGTGTTTAACTAAAATATATCCATAGGTACACTCAAAACCATTCATGATCATTTCGTTCCACAACTTTGCATATCATTTCATTTCTCCACCACTAATATTCAAATGCAAAATCATGGATCAAAGGACATTTCAAGGTTATAATATAGGAAAAGGTAAGGCGAGTGGCCTAGAATATGGCAGCTTTTAGGGCTGTCAATTATTTCTTTTGAGTGGTCTGAGGTATTGAATGATGTCAGGCGAATGTCTAAACCTGGGTTGAGAGATTGCCTTATTATTCGGACTTCTTTTCACATGGTAATCTATCTCATCTGGAGGGAGAGGAACCGTAGGCTTTATCAGGATGTGGAGTTAAATTCTAATGAGCTTACAACTACAATCATCTACTTGATAAGAGAGCTATTCATTGCAAAAAGACGAATTGATACAATTAGCCCGTCACTTCGAGTAAACTGGTTACTTTAGTGGGTGTCTGTGGGGATTGGATTTATGCTCATAGTAGTTTAGTTCGACTTTGTAATTTTTTGGAGCCTATTCTTGTAATAGGATTGTACAGTTTTCAGCTTTGGAAATAGATTACTTTTAAAATTTCAAAAAGAAAAAGGTAAGGTGAGATGTATTTGAGTCAAGTAGCATTAAAGTCATCAAAGTTAGTGAAACAAAAGTAACACTTAATATACTATTAAGTGCAAAAACTAACATTCACTCACAATCGTGTACATCAACTATGATTGATGCAAAAAAAAGTTTCGCAACTCAAACTCGAGCTTTCATACACAAAGCACAAAAAGTATATACTAATCCGAAGGGATCACTCATACAATTGACTACAATATATTGAAACCACAAAGAGCAACCCTTCCAAGCTAATATCTTCCTAATATTCAACATAATCAAATAAATCATTCAATACAACTTTAAGAGGATGCATTAAGTATGAATAACCTTGCAAACCACTTATGCACTACCTCTTTGATACATTTATTTAAATATTTTTAATTCTTTTTCTTTTTTTCTTTTCTTTTCTTTTGCTTTTCTCTATTCTTTCTTTCTTTTCCCTTTTTTTATATACATTAAAAGAAACTATATTAACATGGGAATTCTATTGATAATACAAAAAATAACATCTCAATCATTATAACCAATCTACACATATGTACACCCACACACTTAGAATTTTGTACATCCACAAACTCAAAAATCACAAATGCTATACTAACTTTATGGCTTGGGTAGGACATTTAGTTAAGTATAAAGCATGTAATGTGATTGATATAAAAAGAAAGGCTAACAAGGCTCAAATGGGGCTTAACAAGGGAAAAATCATATTAATGGGATAGACTATTTGGCTAATGTAGTTCAGAAAAGTAAAGAATGCTTAATCATATCTATGTTAATGTATGTGATAAACATGTGGTCTCGAATAGAGATTCAAGGCAAAATCAGGATGTACATGTCATAAAGGTCACACATTACCAAAAGATAATGAGACTGATATGAATGTGTCAGTCTAATAAGGCTCAAAATCTCAGTAGCTTTATCTATCACTAGTCACTACTCCCTTAAAGATAATGCACATCGACAAATCACAAGAGTAAAAGTACATGCTAAAGTTGTTATCAAATTCTCTAGTCAACTTATTCTCTAATCATGACTATATAGTCCTAGAAGCAATAGAAAATGAGAAAATGTTTTTTCAATTGTTTTATTTTTTCACTTATTTTGATTGAAAACTTAAAAACAAGCAAGAAACAAACTAACATAGAAACACACATGCAAATAAAAATTAATGCGGAAATGTAAAGAAAAGAAATTTACTTCCCTTGGGTTGCCTCCTAAGAAGTGCCTTGGTTTAAGTTAGCTAGCTCGACTCCATGTTTCCTTATGTGACAAAATTATGATTTTCTTGTGACATATATGATTCCTCCACGTCAGGTTCTTCTAGATAGGGCTTTGGTTGATAATCATTCACCTCTGGCGTCTTCCCTATCTTTATATTCTTCATATCTACTAAGTCCTCACTCTCTTGAAATAATTCGAATAACTCTTCACATTTTTCTTCTTCGTTTAATTCTTTCAGCCTACTAGGTAAAGGTGAAGAGTTAGTCTCAAAAACAAGTACAGACTCAGTACTTACCTCCGAGCTAAGTGATGTATCATATTCTGCTTTAAGCTCCTCCTCAACTTCTTAGACACAAACAATTCCTTGAATATTGCTGTCAAAATTTTCAAGCTCCTCACCACTTTGTAAAGTTTCTGCACAAATGTCTATTGAGTACACCTCGGGTTGATACGGATGCTCCTCTTCGCTTTGTGGTTCTAGATGATTGATATCTCTCCAGTGAGGCAATGCATCTCACTGAAATTGCAGAGTATCCTGTAAGATTTGCTGTACATCTTGTTGAAATAGCTGCTACATATTTTGTGAAACTGTTGTCTATTATGTTGAATTTAAAAATTGTTAGCAATCACAACATTCATTAATTCTTCCAAAGATGTACCTGAGTTTTGTTGGCTCTTTACATTTTGGAAACTAGACCAAGATTGCCTTTCATCTTGCTATAATTGTAGGGTATTCTGTTGAAATTGTTGAATCCTCTCTTGAAGCTGCTGCATACCCTGTTGAAATTAAAGATGGCCAGCATTACAAGTCTTGATATAGTTTTCCAAAGGCATACCTGAGTGGTGACAAGATGCTTCTGGTATACACAAGAATTGCTGTGTATCTTACAAATTATCATATAAGTAATTTTGATGATTATCTCATCTATAACTAAAGTTAGGTTGATCAGTCCAACCTTCGTTTTATGATTAAGAACAAGAGTTAAAGTAAAAATTGCTTCCATCCATGGTTTTTTTTTTAATTTTTTAAATCACAAACACGAAACAGAGAAATGAAATCATCGTGAAATAACTGAAAAGAAATCAATTATGAACAAATATATACAAAACACTAATTAAAATCACAAACTAAAACTAAAACATCGTACTTCTAACAATGGTGTCAAAATTGACAGCGTGTTGTAATACTAATCAAAATAAAAACTAGAATACTACTATAGTAGTGGCGAGTCTAGGTCGATCACACAGAGAATGTTTGTAAAGTTGTTGAAATAAAATTAATCGGTGTTTAGGATTATGTTGGGGGGTTTTGGAAATAAATAAATAAAATGAAACTAGACTAATAAAAACAAATTAAAGAAAACTTGCGAAAAATGATAAAAGTGGGGAATTTGGTAAGGACCCTATGCTTTGGTTGAATCTCGACCTACACCTTAATTAAGCATATCTCATTGATTTGTTGTTCTTAAACCTCTCCTAGCAACTATTAATCATGGGTTAATAAATAACCCTAGTTTTCCCTTAGGTAGTGTTTAATCAAGATACGATTGTTAATTAAACCTAACTACCGAATAACCTAGAATATGATCTCTAGATTCAATTATGTAATAGTATTAAAAATTAGGAAAACCGATTAATCAAGGCAATAACGACATACGATGCATCATTTAACATAGGTTATGTTATCCCTAATGATTACGAATCATTAGTTGCTACACATAAATTTCAACATAACAATTATAGATTATATTTAAATTCTAGCAATGGTTTTGTAAATAAAGAATTCAATGAACACACTAAAATCATCTTTTCATAATACACAATGGGTTCATACACAAATAATCGAACAATTATAAGAGTACAATTATCTAACACAAAACCCAAATCAATTAACATAAGATAACACAATCAATTTCTAATGAGAGAAAGAAACAACAAAAACAGTGAAATATACTTAACCCAAATTGTCGGCATCGATGTCACCTCTAAACTGGTATTAGAATGTGTCCAAACTGGTATTAGAATGTCTAGCCCTTCATGGGTGTCTCCAAAATAAATGCTTCAGCCCCCATTAAATAACCCCAGCCGAAGACTCCCCGCCTGTAGCGCCCCCCTTCTCTCTGTTTCACGCTACCGCTACTCTCTCTATTTATCTAATTTAATTCGTCCATTTTACTATTCACCTTTAAAAACTTTCTTTGCATCTGCTGTGTCTTTCATAACGTAGCTGTATGCGTTAATGTGATAAACGCAAACTTCCTTTTCCCAATTCGCCACTGCGTTGTCGTTTTGGCGTGCTGCTGCTTCCCATCTGCGCGCTGCTATGTCGTTTACTGCTATTCTTGTCTTATCCTACTATGCTCCATTTTAGGCTGTCGGCTGCTGCTGGCGTGTAACGCTTCTCCTGTTGTCATTTTGCTTCATCTGCTGCTAAAACACCCACGTTGCTTGCTTTCTTCTTGCATTCTCCACCTCCCAAATTCACGTTCAGCATGGCCCATGCAAAAACATACACGACTGTCCAGGGGTTCTACTTCTTTGTTGTTATTTTTTTCTTATCTTTTAATTTCTTCTTCCTACTCCATAAAAACAAATGAGTATTTGTCTTTAAAAAATGACCCAAATGTCATGCTTTCGACTCATTTTAATTTCTTTGTTTTCAAATTTTGCCTAAAATCACATTTAAATCAAAGTGAGTATCTTCAACAATTTCATGTCATTAATTACTTAGTGTTGTAGAATATTTTCATAATTGATTAAGCACTTATCAATTTTTCCCACATTTAGCTTTTGGCAGTCCTCAAGCCAAACATTAAAATTAAACTCACAGACCCAAAAAAACATTTACTCAATTCTCATATATTCCAAGAATATATAATCATAAGCAAAGATTGATGACTTTCAAAAATTATGGCAAGAAGTTAATATTCCAAGCTTTTACTCATGATCAATCAACATTCATCAATCTTCAAAAATTGAGCAAGCTAATAATAGACTCAGAAAATGTGTTTAACTAAAATATATCTATAGGTATACTAAATGCTATCCATGATCATGTCATTCTACAACTTTGCATATCATTTCATTTCTCCACCACTAATGTTCATGTGGAAAATCATAGATTAAAGGACTTTCAAGGTTGTAATGTGGACAAAAGTAAGGTGAGATGTATTTGGGTCAAGTAGCATGAAACTTATCAAAGCTAATGAAACAAAAGTAACACTCAATATACTATCAAGTGTAAAAACCAACATTCACTCACAATTGTCTACATCAACTATAATGAATGGAAAAACAAGTTTCACAACTCAAATTCGAGCTCTCATACATAAACCACATGAAGTATATACCAATATGAAGGGATCACTTATACAATTGATGACAATACATTGAAACTACAAAGAGTGACCCTTCTAAGCCAACATCTACCTAATATTCAACATACGCAGTAACTCATTCAATACAACTTTAGGAGGATGCATTAAGTATGAATAACCTGCACATCACTTATACTATTCCTCCTTAATACATTTATTTAAACATTTATTAATTTTTTATTTTTCTTTTTCTTTTCTTTTTCTTTTCTCTATTCTTTCTTTCTTTTCCCCTTTTTTATAAACATTAAAAGAAACTACGTTAACATGGGAATATAATACATAAAATAGCATCCTAATCATTATAGCTAATCCACACATATGTACACCCCCACACTTAGAATTTTGTACATCCACAAACTCAACAATCATAAATGTGTCACTAGCTTTATGGCTTAGATAGGATATTTGGTTAAGTATAAAGCATATAATGTGTTTGACATAAAAGGAAAGGCTAATAAGGCTCAAAGGGCGCTTAACAAGGGAAAAATCATGTTAATAAGGTAGACTATTTGATTAATGTAATTCGGAAAAGAAAATAATACTTAATTATACCCATGTTAATGTATGTGATAAAAATGTGGTCTCGAATAGAAATTCAAGATAAAATTAGGATGTACATATCATGAAAGTCACACATTATCAAAAGACAATGAGACTGATATGAATGTGTCAGTCTAATAAGGCTCAAAATGTCACTACTTTATCTATCACTAGTCACTACTCCTCTAATGATAATGCACATCAACCAATCACAACAGTAAAAGTACATGCTAAAGTTGCTATCAAATTTTCTAGTCAACTCATTCTGTAATCATGACTATATAGTCCTAAAAGCAATAGAAAAATGAGAAAAAGTTAATTTCACTTTTTTTTTATTCTTTCTCTTATTTTGATTGAAGATTTAAAAACAAGAAAGAAACAAACTAACATAGAAACACACATGCAAATAGAAAGTAATGTGGAAATATAAAAAAATAAATTTACTCCCCTTGGGTTGCCTCCCAAGAAGCACCTTGGTTTAGGGTCGCTGGCTCAACTCCATGTTTCCCCACGTGACAAAATTATGATCTTCTAGTGGCACATATGGTTTCTCCACATAAGGTTCTTCTAGATGGGGCCTTGGTTGATAATCGTGAACCTCCAGCAACTTCCCTATCTTCAGATTCTTCATCTCTCCTGAAAAGTGACCTAGCTTTTTTCTTCTATATGTTTACTTTATATATTAAGTGGGATGGTATGAATTAAGTTGAAATTTAGAGAACTATGGAGTGAAATATATTGGTTTATAATTTAATGCAAGTAACTAAGTGCTTAATAATTCAATGAACTTTGTAATTGAATGAATAATAGAGACTATTAATATCTAGTACTTTTTTTTTGTTTATTTGAAAGTTTTTATATATATTGTTTTTGGTATTTAATTCATTCATATTATGTTTTGAGGTTTTAATTGCTATTATGGGTTGAAAGTAGCAAAAATCGAATGGAATTGAGGCAGAGAATTGACAGATTGAAACTATCATTGAGGGACATGACTGTGTCAAACTATTTTTTAAAGTAATTTTTGAAGAATTAAAGTGAGATTAAGGGACACGGTCTTATTCACAACTATGTGGGTGATCATTTTCAGTCTAAAAATAAATTTTAAGCTATAAAAGGACAAACTAAGAGAGAAAGAGGGAGGCTAAAGAGAGGCTCGAGAAAATACAAATTGACAACCTAGGATGGTAGAGAGAACAAAAAATACGAAAAAAAATGTTTGGAGTTGATTACCATCAATCTAAAATAAATTTCATGAATATTAAAAGGAATTTGATCAGTTTCTTTTGATTTTATGGTTTTCCTTTAGTTTTGATATTATATCTTCTATGATTAGGAACTAAACATTTATGGACACTTAGATTAGATGAACCTAGAGATAGACCTTTTATTGATTTTATTTTCTTTTATTCATTTTTTAGTTTTATTGAGATTCAATTATGTTTTCTTAATTATTCTTGAATTAATATTGCAAGCGTGTGGATTTATGTATGATCTCATTCCATTGAGATTGAGAAATCCAATGTGTGAAAAGATTTGGCATAATTGAAAAAAGTCGCATTCAAACCTAGAAATATGTCGACATAAATCATCTAGATTAGAGTCAAATCTGATAGTGAAATTCACAAATTGATTAATACAATTCTAAGAGTTTTAATTAGAAAGAGATTTCAATTAATCAATTTAGGGTTAGTTGAAAAAAATCTTGAGAAAGATATTAGCCTAATTGAGGACATTTCATGGCCTAATAAACTATAGATTAAATTGAATAATGAAATCACAATTGATTAAGAAGTCCTAGGGGATTGCGAAATCCATGTACCATTGTCTTTTTTTTATTGTTTCTTTGTTTAATCTTCATTCTAGTTAGTCAATTAAGTTGATTTATTTTAGTTTATTGTTTTAATTTTGAATTTGATTAATCATAAGCACCATAATTTGTTAGACTACATAATAGAAATATGGTAAGTACTAGTAATTTTAGTCCTTGTGGGATAAAATCGTACTCTCCAGTGCTAGCTATAGCTACACCATGAGTTTGCGGTTAAAACTAAACCACATCACCACTTTACATCCTTTTGGGCCTAGTACCCCATATTTTTTGGATATATTATAAATGTCGGAATCGCACCTATATGGTCTTAGATTTTTCATGTCAAGTTTTCTACCTATCCACCACTCATAAATAATGTTCATAGCTAACTTTGTGGGTGCTTGATTAAGTACTTAAGTAGCTATAAGCAATACATCACTCCAATAGGTGATTAGTAAATTTACTTGTGTCAATTTAGACCTAACCATTTCTAGTAGGTTTCTACTACATCTTTTCATAATACCTTTTTAATATGGAGTTTAAGGAATAGTTAATTGTCTTTCTATTTCTTTTACATTGCTTAACATCTTGAACTTATCAAACAAATATTCTTGTTCTTAATCAATCTTATTGTTTTTATTTTCTTACTTAATTAATCCATAACCAAAATTATAGACTTTATGAAACAATTTAATGCTTTAGATTTTAGAGAAATTAAGTATACTAGACCATACTGAGTAGCCCCACGTTGTCCCTCATATTCATTGGACCATATATGACATAATGAATTAATTACAAAGCATAGGAAGTTTGTGTTCCAATTTCAAATGACTTTCTTATATTTTATAGGTTAGATAATATCACAAATAGGTAAACCCACTTGATATAAATCACCTAAGTGACCTTTTTTTATCTAGTCAATTTATTCAATTTTAACTAATTTGATATAGTCTAGCATGCCACAAAATTACATCATTATTGGAATTGCTAGTTGATGTAAATAAACATAATATTAGATAACTAGTTCTTCTTCCTCCATATTTAATAAGCATTGCAGTCCTTTTTGTGTGTCGGGTCGTATTACCTTTCTCAAGAATGTCCAGGGTTATGTTTAATGGTTCTATAACCTCTTGCTCTTTCGATACATGTTAGATTTGATGCTCTAGATTTCATAATTATTACCATTTACTTTCTCACCCTTCTTGAGTTTATCAACAATATTGTTTTATACACTAGCCATAATTGAAACACTAAGTTTCTATAAGAAGAAAGAAATAGCATAAATGTATGTCAATGCCATGCCATACATATAAATAATGAATAATCATATTTCAATTGCCTACGAATAATGGGCTTTGTCATCATTTGTTTGCCAATTGAATTCCAAATTATCATACTCAAGTAAAATTGTCAAAAAATGTATTTAACATATCTACTGATAAAATGAACAATATTAACCTTGGCATCATAAATAAACACAATTAATATAGTTCAGTACAACTTCGTTCAACAAAAAATGATTACATAAAATGAACATCACCTAAATGTAATGAATCCTACATGGAATAGAGTCAATAATTTTCGTGATAATGTCTTTGAAGTTCTATATGCGATATTTCTAATTATTTTGATCACGAAGCCAATAGAATACAAAATCTTAATTAATTTCCTTCGGTGAATTTCTCATATAAACATTATTGCTAACCAACTATACGTTTTTGGATGAGGCATATATAAATTTCGCACGCTTAACTGTTCACTCTCTTATTGTGGCCATGTGAAGAGTAAAGCAAGTAAGTTGAAAACACGTAAGATTTTATCATCTGGGATTAAAAAAAAAATACAACACTTGCATAGATCAGCATGGGGAATTCTCCTTTGAACAGTTCTATCTTCCAATCAAGTTGTTTCTGGGTCGTTATCATTGTGAAAAGTGACATTGCGCTGCCATCTCCGATTCACGTTTGTGTTGACTTATTAAAAAAAGCAATACAATTCGATTTCCAAAGTAGTTTCAACATTCTTCACTTCACAATCTATATACAAAGCACCTTCTTCTCTTGTCCATTTAAAACATTATATTTAATTAAAAAAGGAAAGATGAAATTGACGAATTGAATTCAATCAGACTTAAAAAATCTTTTTCTCACATGTAACCAGCCTATTTGAATTGAACATGAAGTTGGTTTGAGATTCTACTATTGAACAGGCAAACCTGGACTTTTATAAATAAATCCTTTATTCTTGGAAGTCAAATCCCATCTGAATTGACAGAATTAAAGCTCAGTGTTGGATCCCATTTTCGGAACCCAACTCTTAATCGGAACCATATAACGTGAGTGTAAACCAATGATGTCTCCTTAACCATCATCGATTTCCTCTCCTTGCTCTGATACCACTCATGTTGGATCCCGTTTTCGGAACCCAACGTTTGGAGTTATACATAAGTACATTACCTTGTAGGCTCCTTTTGATAAAATCTCATTAGCCAACTTAGGCTCATCTCCATTCTCATAACAACCCAAAATTTCCAAAATTTGAACATTTGAGATACGACAATCCATTCTTATGTTTATATCCTCAACCGTCACTCTAAACAAATCACAATTTGCATATGTACATGATTTGGTACAATTAGCATGACTCTCACTATGGGTGTCGGATCATGTTCATTCAAGTATGGTTTTGAAGAGTAATTTGTGTTCTACAACTTTCGAGAAGACCCCAAAGAGTGATTCTTGCCATTTAGAGAGTCAAAATTTGCACATTTTTAAAACTGTCCCGAGAAGGTCCGCCTAACGGACATCAAGTCCCTTCAAATGGACATGGACTGGTCTGAGACATTTTGAGACCCGAGAAGGTCCACCTAACGGACATCATGTCCCTTCAAGTGGACATGGATTGGTTTGGGACATTTTCAGACCCAAGAAGGTCCGTTTAGCGGATATTAAATTTCGTTTAACGGACAATTACGGGTCAAATTTCATATTTCCAACTCCTTAAGCTACCTATGACCTATCTTATGCATATCTATCATTCCTAACTCATATTCCTTATCATTTTCACTTCCATTTCAACTTTATATCACTTACAATCAATTCATTGTCCATGTTTGGTCATCATCCCAAAAACACAATCCTTCAACTATATACATTCATCATGAAATTCTACATCACTAACTTGTGACAATCATAACTTTCAAGTCTGATATCCAAAAATCGCATACTTTATACCGTTGGAAATCTAAAACGTTAAGCTACAACTTCCATGAAGACAACTTGGGCTAAATCTACCTAGATCAATATAGTGTTTCACTTGAAATCAAACAAAATTTCTACACCTATAGAAGAATTGAAATAAGAAATATACAACTACAAGATGACTAAGCACATACACATTGGAAACTTCTTCAATTCCTCATTCATTTCCAAATCAAAATGAGGTTCAAACATAGCTATATTACAAAACAACATTACCTCAAGTCTTAACAAAAGATACAAAATATAAATTGGATGCTCAATGATCAATGTGCTTATAAAGCTATCTAAAAGTCTAATTACTAACTTAGTACAAAAGCTAACTATCTTCAAATTTGTCCAAATGCCTTGCAAGGATCACTGATCTTCTCATTTTGCACCTGAGGAGGGAAAATTGTGGGTTGAGCTACACAGCTCAGTGGCTAAAATATTTATAGTTATTTGCAACGAGCCACACAATCAAACATGTATATATATAAACATTCATATAGGCATACACTTCTTATCTCATTCTAGAATGATAGTTCGGCAATTACAATTCCAATTCACATTTCACAATTCAATTCATCATCACATAGGACATATTAGATGTAATTTAACATCACATCATATCACTCAAATTTGCATTATAACTTAATATATCAAAATGCAATGCACAACAAATGGCTTAAGGGTTCCGTGAAACAAAACAGAGAAACCGAAGTTTACTCCATGAACGAAACAGAGAAACCGAAGTTTACTTCGTGAACAAAACCTGTCCATTTTCGAATCTCGTATGCCACAAGTGGGCAGCTGAGAGAAGGCTTTATGTCGACGTGCATGTGACTACGAAACGGTTCCACTCTCGCCTAAACACAATCAACTTTCATGCTCAATTCAATCACAATTTCATATTCTCATGCTTTCCTTTATATAAAATGCCATGACACAATTCAACGGCATAATATGGTCATACTCACAATTCAACTATAACAACATGTCATACATCTTTCAATGCATAATATAACACAAAAAACATCACAACAATTCACAATTCAGAAATTTAAGCACATACACATACATTTAGGCATATTGCCCATTACATAATAACCATAAATATTTTACCTACTTTATAACTTTTGAAAATCCAAACTCCATTTGGCCCTTCCTCTTGCTCTTGGATAGGTTGGTCTTGATTTCCTAACACAACCAAAATTCTCATTCAATTCCAATTCCTATGAAAATCCCCCAAATTTCCATAGTCACAACAAAATGAAATTAACACAAATCAAGCTCCAACCTAACCTACCCATACTCCATCTAGGTTAGAAAACCCAAAACCTAGCTTAGAAACCCTAACATCAAATGGGTTCTCTTGAACCGTCTTCTTCCAACACAAAACTCCTTTCTCTCTCTAGAACTCCTTCACTCAACACAACCCCATTTCTTTATCAAAGCAAGAAGAAGATGATGAACTTACCTCAAGAAGCCTGATTTCTTCTTCTTCCCACGATTTTTTCCTTCCTTTCCCTTCTTTCTCTACGATTTTTCTCTTTTTTCTTCTTCTTTCACGTTTTTCTTCACTCTTCTCTTAGCTTCCACTACAATCTTCCTCTCTTCTTCACATTTTAAGACACAATTTAGCTTGCTCTTCCTTTTCCCCTTCTTGATCACTCTCAAAATCCCTCTTGAAGGCTTAGAAAAGATGAACCCTAGCTTTTTCTTCTTTTTCTCTCCTTTCTCCACCGAACTCTCTTCTTTCTTCTTTCTCTTTGTTTCTTCTCTCAATTTCGTTCTTGCTTCTTTTTTAAAAGCAAGCCCACCCTTCTTATTTCAATTTTGCCATTAGTGATTGGATAAAGACCCTTCTACCCTTCCTTATATGCCTTGTAACTTAAATTCTTAAGTGACTTGCCAATAATACCCTTCATGCAATCTTACCACCTTAACACTATAATTCATTTAAGTTATGTCATAAAATATTATTTAGATTAACATAATAATTAACTCCCAAAAAAATAGAATAATTAATTTATCAAGACCTCAAAATTTATTTAAGTCATTGCCTAACTTCTTCCAAAAATCAAGCCTTTTTTCTGATCATGTAATTGAAGGAATTAGACAAAACTTCCTTCTAGAAAAATGTTCCTCACTGTCTTAATTTTCTAATGACACCAAAATAATTCAATTTAGTTTAGAAATCTGAAAGTTAGACCCTAAACATTTCTGAACTATTCTCATGATGAAACAATATTCTGTGCTCAAATTCTATCCAAAAATTGAAATTCTTAGAGATTGAATTAGAACTTGATTCCATCAGACAATTTGTAGTCCCATCTCTCTAGTTTACTCCAAATTAAATATCATCTCATTTGGATAACTAGAGAAAAAGTTATGGCTAAAACACCAAAGCATACTCAATGAATGTGTTTCAACTACACTTTTTAGCTTTTAACTTCCAACATTTTCACATATAATAGTTCTAACTTCCAAGAAAAGTTTCAGGGTCCAACACTCAGCCTCATAAAAAGTACAAAATTTACGTTGTGAACTATATATAGATGGATTTTTATATTTGTTTGTTGGAAATTAACTAAGGAATAGATATGAAGGGTTAACAAGAATCGTTTTTCCTCTTTTATATAGAAACTCTATGATTCTTTTGAATTGTATTGAAAAGCTTCTTTCTTTAAGTTTGCAGCTTCATGTAAAGAAAAGAAAATTTCACCATTTCTGCACTAGTAGTTGTGTTTATCTTATGCATACATAGAGACTGAGATCTAGATATATTATAATTTAACCTTTCCTAAATTATTGTACCATTTTCAATTCTTTGTTAAATAATGAATATGAGTAATGCCGGCTTAATCGATGTTTCGTGTTCCCAGCAACTATAAAGCAACAGGAAACTCTATGGTACTTAGATTCTCCTAAGCTATTATTAATAAGGGAGATTTTCTGAATTAAGACAGTCTTTCCCTCGTGAGCCGTCACCATGCCAAATGATTGCCTCTTTAGAGTATTCCTTTTCCTATTCCATTGCTCTCTTTTGTTGGAAATAATATCCTTTCCATTAGTTTAGGAGATAGACATAGAGTTGTATATGGAATGTAAATCATGTATATCACTAATTGATAGGATTGATTAGCATAGATTAAGGAGAGAATGTCTATCATACACTGTATATAACTTATGTTCGTTACATTGACTCAATACACAAAAAAGTTTCTCACACCTTTTTGATATGGTATCAGAGCACCGTTCCTAGTGACTCTGAAAAGCTTCCTTCCATTCCCGAAAACTTTCTTCCATCATTCATATTCCATCATGACTACAGAAACATCCACGAAGAACATGAATATGGATCCTTCAAGTTCATATTTTGTGCATCATTCTGATCAACTGGAACGTCTACTTGTTCCAGAAAGGTTGAACGGAGCAAACTACTCCACATGGGGTAAATCTATCAAACACGCTCTCACAGCCAAGAACAAGATCGGATTCATTGACAAGACAATAGATCCTCCATCTGAAACTGAACAACCTTTGGAGTTTGCCATGTGGAATCAGTGCAACAGTATGATTTTATCATGGTTAACTCATTCGGTAGAACTAGATTTGGCAAGGGGAGTGATTCATGCAAAAACTACTCAATAGGTGTGGCAAGACCTCCAAGAATCCGAATACTGGAGGAACCCAAGCTAACCACTCACAGCAACAGAGGGGTCCCAAAGGTAACGGACATGGTCGTTTCCCTGCAGCCAATATGACTTATTCAACACAATCAGCACAAGAAGAAGGTGTACATGACAATAATACTGGCAGCTCCATATAAGGTTTTTCAACAGAGCAGCTTCAACAACTTGCAAAGGCTGTGTCCATGATCAATAATTCTAGTAACAATGATGTCTAT
The DNA here is from genome assembly GCA_027563595.1 of Erythroxylum suave. Taxonomy (NCBI): domain Eukaryota; kingdom Viridiplantae; phylum Streptophyta; class Magnoliopsida; order Malpighiales; family Erythroxylaceae; genus Erythroxylum; species Erythroxylum suave. Next base: position 37,779,244 of record JAOSBN010000002.1, on the reverse strand, counting down.
GCAAATGCGGCAGGTCGGTTTACCAATCTTGATGCTTCAGTAAATTCTGTTTTTACAAAGCCATGGATTCTAGATAGTGGCGCAACTGATCATATTACATCTGATCCGAAACTTCTTGTGCACGCAAAAACCTCCTCAATTCCTTTTGTTAACCTTCCCACTGGATCCACTGCACCGATCACAGCCACAGGCACCATTCCTTTTAGTCAAGAAATTCAATTAGAAAATACTTTGTGTGTTCCATCCTTTAATTTGAATCTAGTTTCAGCAAACAAGCTTACCAAAGTACTAAATTGTTGTATTATTTTGCTTCCTAATGGTTGTATCTTGCTCGGGTGAGCAGCGTGGCGGCCTTTACTACATGTCACCATCCAGCCGCATACCCTCTTCCTTTCAAGTTTCTCATAATGGAGATCTCTGGCACATGCGCCTTGGACACCCATCTTTGTCACGTTTAAAGTTAGCTTCTTCTTTAATTCCTTTCAATAATGTGTTCACTCACAATAATTGTAATATTTGTCCCATAGCTTAATAGACAAGGCTACCTTTTCCAACCAGTTCAATATATACTCATGCTTCTTTTGATTTATTACATTGTGACATATGGGGGCTGCATAAAATACCCACTCATTCAGGGGCACGATATTTCCTCACCATCATAGATGATTTCACTAGGTGTAAATGGATTTTTCTCATGCAACAAAAATCAGAAACGCAACGTCTCCTACAATCTTTCATTACCTTTGCTCATATACAGTTTCATACACCAGTCAAAGCCATCCGGGTAGACAATGGCTCGGAATTCTTTTCTATGCGTGAGTTTTTCCAAAGTAATGGCATTGAATACCAACGTACCTGCGTTTACTCCCCACAACAAAATGGAGTGGTTGAACGTAAACACCGTCACATACTCAATGTTGCCCGTTCCTTACTTTATCAATCTCATCTGCCTCTAACATTCTGGGGAGATTGTGTTTTGACTGCTGTGCACCTAATAAATCGGCTAGCCTCTCCTATCCTCACTAATAAAACCCCCTTTGAACTATTGTATCATCAACCTCCATGACTCACACATCTTCGAGTTTTTGGATGTCTATGCTACGCAACAGTTGTTCATCCTAAGCAAAAGTTTGATCCTCGTGCCAGAAAATGTATTTTTGTTGGTTATCCATCTGCTCACAAAGGATACAAACTCTATGACATGGAGACTAATACCTTCTTCATCAGCAGGGACATGACCTTTCATGAAAATATCTTCCCGTTTTCACATCATTCTCCATCATCATTACCAGCCCCTGTCTTGCCTAACCTAGCACTCGATCTTCCTTCCTTACGTCTAATACTGATCCTAACACATTCCCTGATCCTGACAACAATCCAGCTTCTCCTCCACCAACAATCCTAACACTTCTTCGCATTCACCCACGCGTCCTTCACCACAAGTCCTTTCTGACGAACCTCCTGTTGTACTTCCTCTACGACAGTCCACAAGACCGAAGCAACCACCAGCATGGCTAAAGGATTACATAGTGCCTACTCGAGCTAATCAGTCCGCCTCAAACCAAAGTTCTTCTAATGGTACAAGGTATCCTCTATCTCATTTTTTATCCTATTCTCGTTTCTCACTTGCACATCGCACTTTTTTGGCTAACATCACTGTGCATAAGGAACCCTCATCATATGATCAGGCGTCACTTCATCCCTAATGGCAGCAAGCCATGGCTGCAGAATTACTTGCATTGGAGCAAAATAACACTTGGAGCATCGTACCTCTTCCTTCTGGCCATAAACCCATTGGCTGTAGATGGGTATACAAAATAAAATACAATTTGGAGGGCAGCATTGAACGCTACAGGGCGCGCCTTGTTGCTAAGGGATACACCCAGGTTGAGGACATTGACTATTGTGAAACTTTTTCTCCTATTGCCAAACTTACTACATTACGTTGTCTGTATACTGTAGCGGCTGCAAAAAATTGGTTAACACACCAACTTGATGTTCAAAATGCATTCTTGTATGGTGATCTTCATGAAGTTGTTTATATGAAACTTCCACCCGGACTTCACTGACAGGGGTAAAATTTAGTATGTCAGCTCAATAAATCTTTATACGGGTTAAAACAGGCTTCCCAAATTTGGTTTGCTACTTTTTCTTATGTCATTCAAAAGGTTGGCTATCGACAATCTAAGGTAGATTACTCTCTCTTTTCAAAATCAATTGGATCATCATTCACTGCAGATTTGATTTACGTGGACGACATCCTTGTTACTGGCAATGATCTTCAAAAAGTAAAGTGTCTCAAGGAATCCTTTCTTAAACACTTTCGCATCAAGGATCTTAGCACCTTGAAATATTTTCTAGGGATTGAATTTTCACGATCCAAAAGTGGAATTTTTATGTCGCAGAGAAAATATGCACTGGATATTTTGGAAGACACAGGGCTTATTGGGGCGCACCCCGAAAAATTTCCGATGGAACAAAATCTGAAATTATCTATCACAGACGGAGAATTGTTGCATAATCCAACTAAGTACAGGCGATTAGTTGAAAGATTGATTTATCTCATTATCACAAGACCGGACATAGTTTATTCAGTCCGAACATTGAGTCAATTCATGCAAGAACCTCGCAATCCACATTGGGACGCAGCCATGCGAGTTCTAAAGTATATTAAAGGCACGCCTAGACAAGGATTGTTGTTGCCTTCCAATCATAATCTTGTGTTAAAAGCCTACTGTGACTCGGATTAGGGTGGATGTCGTATTACGTGAAGATCAGTCATTGGGTATTGCATCTTCCTTGGAGGCTCGCTTATATCTTAGAAATCGAAGAAGCAAACAAATGTGTCTAGATCATTAGTAGAAGCCAAATATAGAGCCATGGAAAATGTGTGTCTGGAACTGGCCTGGTTACGGTATATTTTGCAGGATTGAAAAGTTCTAGTTGGCATTCCTGCGCTGCTATATTGTGATAATCAAGCAGCACTTCACATTACAGCAAATCCCGTATTTCATGAATGCACAAAACATATCGAGATAGATTGTCATATTGTGTGGGAAAAGCAGCAGGCCAAAGTGATTAATCCTTCTTATGTTCCAACCCGTTATCAATTAGCGGACATATTTACAAAGTCTTTGGGAAAGGATCAGTTTGTCATGTTGCACGACAAGTTGGGACTTCACAATGTTCACTCACCAACTTGAGGGGGAGTATTGGAAATAATATCCTTCCATTAGTTTAGGAGATATACATAGAGTTGTATATGGAATGTAAATCATGTATATCACTGATTGAGAGGATTGATTAGCATAGATTAACGAGAGAATGTCTCTCATATACTGTATATAACCTATGTTCGTTACATTGACTCAATACACAGAAAAGTTTCTCAGCCCTTTTTGACATCTTTGTCTCGCCATTGTTAGCCGACTTTCTCTGAAAACAGATGAAATAGCTCTCCTTGCGTTTAAATCTGTAATTCAGACAAGTCGTGCTGATACCATTTTGTCCACTGCTGGCACGTCCTTTTGCGAATGGTTTGATGTCTCTTGCATTCCTCACCATGGGGGAGTCACGGCCTTGTATCTTCCCTGCATAGGTCTCGCTGGGTCTCTCACACTGTATCTTGGAAACCTCTCATTCGTCGTAGCTTTGGACATAAGCAACAATAGCTTTCGTGGAGAATTATCACCTCAACTGGGTGATTTGCGACGACTAAAATGGATGAACTTGGCAGGAAATGGATTCGGAGGAAACATTCCTGAGGACATCAGGTCTCTATTCCAATTGCAGTTGTTGAACCTGACAGATAATAAGCTAACAGGTTCCATACCCTCTTCTGTTTTCAACATATCTTCACTGAAGGCCATCTCTCTGGGATCAAAATAATCTGTCAGGAATTCTCCCTTAAGAACTATGCTACAACTTACCAGTGCTTGAAGAGTTAGTAATTCCATTTAATAAACTATCTGGCCAAATTCCGACGAGCATAGAGAGGTGCAAGAAGCTAAGAGTCCTAAAAGTACGCGAAAACAAAATCGGAGGATACATACTAAAAGAGCTGGCCAACGTAACCATGCTTGGGATGTTGAATATTAGTCGTAATTACTTCCAAGGTAAGATTCAAGGCAGTCTGTTGATAAGTTTTCTGGTAGGAAGGAAGAGTATTGTTAGTGTTGGCAGCTTTGATGGGCTCCAAATAAAAGAACTTTCACAAAATATATGTTTGTATTAATGACAACACTCACAATATACAAATATTTCTCTCTAAGCGCTACCACACTCTTTCTCTCAGTATTTCTCTCTCACAAAGAGTTACAACTCTCAAAGCACTTCTTTTCAAGTACACTTTATTTTTTTTCTCATCTCTATGAATGGTTACAAAAACACATAAATATAGACATACTAAAAGACTTCTAATACAATTTGGCTACTTCTTACATTAATTAATTCATTCTTACCTTCAAGACTTCAAATTCAATTTGGCTACTTCTTTGACTCATCCTTATTCACAAGACTTCAAATTCAATTTGGGCACTTCTTTGACTCATCAAGTAACTCATCCTTATCCATAAGACTTCAAGTATAAGTTCGCCACTTCTTTGACTCATCAAGTAACTCATCCTTATCCATAAGCTTCTTCCATAAGCTTCTAAATTCATCCATAAATGTCCACATAACCACTAGATATTTTTCTCCATCCCAATCTTATCTTTTGTCATAATTGCATAATTATTCATAATGAAGGAGGGTTTGTATTTTCTAACACTCCCCCTCAAACCCGACTTCTCATGCCAAGCATTTCTCTCAGTCTGTAGAATACTTCTTTATTCAATGGCTTTGTAAAAATATCTGCCAATTGGTCTTCTATTCTGCAATAAGCCAATTCCATAACTTTGTTTTTCACTTATTCTCGAATAAAATGACATTTTATATGTTTGCTTCGACTGTGTGCCACTGGATTCTTTCCAAGTGATATGGCAGACTTGTTGTGAACATATATTCTTGTCGGGCCTTCTTGCGCATGATCCAACTCACTTAAAATATATCTCAACCACATTGCTTGATATGAACTTACTGTTGCAGCTAAATACTCAGCTTCACATGTTGAAAGGGCAACTGTTTGTTGCTTCTTTGATGACCATGAAATTACTGCTGACCCAATAAGAAAGACATAACTAGAAGTACTTTTTCTATCATCCACGTCTCCACCAAAATCAATAGCTGAATAACCAATTAATGATGAATTTTGAGAATGTGTATAGAATAAACCTTAGTCAGTTGTAATATATCTCAAAATTCTTTTTGCTACGTCAAAGTGATCTTGTTTGGGTTTCTCCATATAGCTGCTAACTAGCCCAATTGCATATATAATATTTGGTCTTGTGTAGGTCAGATATCTCAAACTTCCAACCAAACTCTTGAATAATGTTGGGTCTATAGATTTCTGTCTGAATCCCTTCTTAACTTTATGCTTGCTTCAACAGGTGTGGCTACTGGATTGTAGTCTTCCATTTTGAACCTCTTTAAAACTTCATCTGTATACTTCACTTGAGAAATGAAAATTCCTTCTCCTGTTTGTTTCACTTTGACTCCAAGGAAGTAGGACATTTCTCCAATATCAGTTATCTCAAAGTTTTTCATGGCTTTCTTGAAATCATCAAACATGCCTGGATTATTTCCTGTGAAAAATGATTCCATCCACATATAAGCACACGATCATGATATCTCCTTGTCTATTTTTCTTTGTGTACAATGCATGCTCATATGGGCTTTTCACAAATCCATTCTTTTGAAAGTACTCATCTATTCTTGTATTCCAAGCCCTTGGAGCTTACTTCAATCTGTATAAAGCTTTCTTTAATCGGTAGACTTTGTCTTCTTGACCCCTTATAACATATCCAGGGGTTGCTCAATATAGACTTTTTCTTCTAAGTAACCATTCAGAAAAGCTGATTTCATATCCATCTAGTAAATCTTCCATCTGTTTTGTGCTGCAAGTGCTATGAGAAGTCTGATTGTATCAGTTCTTGCAACTAGAGCAAATACTTTTTCATAATCAATTCCATATTTTTGTTTGTAGCCTTTTGATCTTGCCTTGTATTTCTCCACTTTTCCTTCTTGGTTGGTCTTTGTCTTATACACCCATTTGACTCCAATTGCTTTA
>JAOSBN010000002.1:37714255-37743655 GCA_027563595.1 Erythroxylum suave | reverse complement strand
TGCAATAAAAACTAATTATAGTTGACAAAACTCTTCCAATTGATATGAAAATATATGTACATAAATGAGTTTATCAGCAGGCTAATCACATATGGGACTTAGTACCTCTTCCATATGGTCACACCGTTGTTGGTTACGTTGTTGTTAGGTTTTCACTGTTAAGGTCACTCTTAATGGATTTTTTTATAGTCTAAAAGCTCGGTTGATGGCTAAGGGATATACACAGGTGTACAGTATGGGCTACACTTAAACTTTCTCTCCAGTTGCTAAGTTGACCTCTGCTCATGTTTTCATTGCATTAACCACCACTCATAATTGGCCCCTCCATTAGTTTGATGTGAAAAATGCTTTCCTTCACGGTGCAATTGAAGGGACTATCTACATGGAGCTCCCACCAAGGTTTGTTACTTAGGGCAAGACTAGACTTATGTGTCATCTTAACAAGTCCCTTTATAGTCTAAAAAAATCACCGAGAGCTAGGTTTGGTGGATTCAATACAGTGGTCATGGAGTTTGGTCTGTAGTAGTGTGGTGTAGACCATTCTATATTTTATTGTCACTTTGCAGCAGGCAGAATTCATTTGATTGTTTATGTTGATGACATTGTTATCACAGGTGATGATAAAGCAGGGGATCTAATCCTTGAAATCATTTATGCAGACCAAGTTCCAAACAAAGGACCTAGGTCCTCTAGAATATTTTCTGGGTATTGAAGTCGTAAAGTCTAAAATGGGTATTTGTTTATCCCAAAGGAAATATGTTCTTGATCTTTTGGAAGAAACCGATTTATTATGCACTAAACCAGTCAATAATCCTATGGAGCTAAATGTCAAACTTGATGCGGAAAAACGTGAATCTTTATAAGACCCAAGTAAGTACAGAAGGTTAGTTGGTAAACTTAAATATTTGACTATCACTTGTCCAGACATTGCATTTGCCACAAGTGTGGTCAGTCAGTTTATAGGTTCTCCATGAACTAGTCAATGGGATGCAGTTGTCATAATCTTGAGATACTTGGAAGGATCCCCAGGGCAAGGTCTTTTGTACCAAAATCATGGACGCACTCAGGTATGAGGGTATACAAATGCCGATTGGGTAGGTTCTTATTACCGGAGGTCTAACTCAGGTTATTGTGTTTTTATGGGAGGAAACATGGTGTCATAGATAAACAAGAAGCAAAAAGTTATTGCTCCTCTAATGCTGAATCTGAGTACAGGTCTATGGCATACACTACATGTGAGTTGATTTTGTGGCACCCTCTTACCGCAGGGTACATACCGGAACGCCTGGAGGTCATTCCGATACATATCCTACGATAAGGGTGAGCAACTATCGAACACTACATAATCTTCATATGGCATCATATCATTAATCATTATAAAGCATCATATGGAAATCACAATATTTTAAAACCCAACATTTTCCTCATTTCATTTTACCAACTCAAAAGTCTACATTGTATCTTTCAACACTTACTACATGTACATCATTAAACCTAGTACAAAAGTACTACATGCAAGAGGAAAATATACATAGTCTATTAAATCTGCCCAAAAATCTTAGCTGACCGACCTTTGAGCCATGACTTCACTTGCCAAAATCACGTAGAACCTCTCAAACCTGAAAAGATAATGTTACAATTTTGGTGAGTTTTGTGAACTCAATGAGGTAACCATCATCGATGGTTCACCCAATTCATGCATCACATTAATTCACATAACATATAATCACGTTGGATCACATACACTTAATCAATTATTCATATCATGCATCAGCAATACACATGAGACTCACTTTCTTTCTTATTGTTGTGACCGAGTGCCTCTCACAGACTTATACAAATATTGGCCCAAGGGGCTAAATCAGACAGAATCACGGAACATAGCTCTACGTGCCAAATCAGAAAAATCACGGAGCAAAGCTCTACATGGAAGCGCTTCATAATGGCAACTCAAGTCACGACGCCTTTATCTGAGCATGCATTTTATAAAATGCAATGATTCCTGCATATCTCATATATCACAGTCTTATATGAATATTTAGACAACATTTCAGAGTCATTGGACCTTAAGTCCGGCATTCAACTTTCGTTGAGAATCAAATGACAATTACATATCAAATGCACACTTATTTCATCTCATTCACATGCAATTAGCACTTCAATATCTCAATCCAATATCATAGTCATCGGACCTCCATGTCCGGAATCAACATTCAAGCCACATTCACTCAAACATTTCATACAAAATTTAAACAATCAGAAATTAAGTGAGACCGTCTAGGTTACTCACGAGTTACTCCCGAAGCTAATGCTTGGAAGTGCCGGCAACGTCTGGAAGTTGACGTTTCATCTATTCCTCCATAGCAAAATAATACACACATATATCACAATCTGCACAATCATGCGTATTCATTAATGCACATATATGGAATGAATTATATACAATGCATGTTCATGACTATGCCAGGTATCCTTCCATCTAGGTTATCATAACCACAGTCAATTATCGAATCTCACTTAACTACCATTGTTTTTAGGGTTTATACCTCAACAACCCATTTGAATCCAATTCTATAATCTAATTAGCCATTTCAGATTTCTTTCCAAACTCTAACTTTTGAGTTTACTATTCATATTAAATTAGAGAGTGTGATTTATATAATTTGGTCTTATAAGCAAAAAGTAGGCGAATCTTCAAAACACAGACGATGGCTAAAGGCAGACAAAGTGAAACACAGACGAAAGCAAAAGATAGAAGATACGCCACAAGGCAAACGAAGTATCTAAAGGCAGACGGAATCTCAAAGGCAGACAAAATTCAAAAGACAAAAGATAGCAAATCATAGACGAAAGCAAAACATAGACAAAAGAAAAAGGCAGACGATGAGAGGTCAAACACAGACGATAAAAGTCAAACATAGACGAAGCGCCAAAAGATAGACGCAACGCCAAAAGACAGACGATAAAAGTCCAAGCAGATGATAGAAGTCAAACACAGACGATAGAGTTCAAACACAGACGAAGCGCAAAAGACAGACGATAGGAGGTCAAACATAGATGATAGCAAAGTCAAACATAGACAAAGCGAAACACAGACGATAGGCAAAACACAGGCGATTCCTTGCGTCTATGTTTTCTTTGCATCGTGTGTTATGATGTCATCACACGTCATCACAGACGATAGGAGGTCAAAGAAAAAGTTAAACACAGACAATAGGCAAAACACAGACGATTCCTTGTGTCTGTGCTTTCCTTGCATCTGTGTTATGACGTCAATACAGACGATGGACGAATACAAAACACAAACGATAAATGGTCAACTTAGATGATAAAATAGTCAACCATAGACAATAAAACATAGACGATACATCTTTACAGACGAAACGTCTATGCTCCTGGACATCTCTAAGTCTTCATCAACTCTCATATAAACACCTACGTATTCATAAATGCCCAGTGAAGAAACAGAGCATATCACCTTTCCATATCTAACTCTCTACACTAATCTTATACATCATTTTATTTCTATTTCGACTCCAAGAACCATTTCACAACACCCGATCACTAATAATCCATCACAACCCAAATAACACCATATCTCCAATATTTTCATCCCCTTATCACAGTGTTCAAAATATAATTATCTCAGTAACTCATCAAATTTATTTCAAAAGCTCAAATTCTAAAGAATTTATTCACTACCTTCTTGTTGAAAAACTCCAAGATCCTCAACTGTCCCCAAAGCCTTAATTTCATGCAGAATCACGTACCCCTCTGTGAACACTAACCAACTTCTGGTTTTTTTTCTCTTAAGGTAGAAGAAACACTTTAGGAGTAAAGGAAATGGTGAGAGATATGAAGAATCAGAGTTAACTCTCAGAAGGAGTTTGATGGAAAACTCTGAGTATGGGAAGAAATTTGGAGAAGATGATCACAAGGGAAGAACTTAGGAAAAGTGCCAATCCCTTTTTAACTCTCGAATTACTCAAACTTCTGACACATCATAAAAGCAACTTTATAGTTGTCACTTTCCTAAGGTCTAAGTTTTGACTTAGTTTCTTTTGAACCAACTCCCTTTAACTCTCATTTTTACAATCCAACTATCTCCAAACCTTCATTTGATTTTTCTTCTTCTTTTTCCTATTTTCCATAATACTTTATAAATTACAAAAATAAGTCCTAAGTTCACCAAAATTCATAAACCTCACAATTCTACTAACCAATAATATTTTCGATATAGAAACATTTATACTTCTCAAAAATTCACAATTCAATCCAATTATACCTGAAATTATTCATGAATGCATGTACAATTAATTTCATATTTAGAAAAGTTCACTATTCACTTATATGAACATGTCATATTATACATGAACATAAAAATGCATCTCTTGCCTCTTACTGAATACTCCTATTTACTATTCTAACATTCCCATAGGTAATGGGATGTTACAGATTTGGTCGAAGCATCTTCTTAAGGAACTTAATTTTGAGCATCCATTTCTAATGGAGTTAATGTGTGATAATCAAGTAGCCATTCATATTGCCTCTAATTAGGTCTTTCGTGAAAGGACTAAACATATCAAAATTGATTTTCACTTTATTTGAGAGAAGTTTGAAGTAGGACTAATCAAAACTACTTCTGTCAAGTCAAAAGATCAACTTGGTGATTTATTTACCAAAGATCTTAGGGGATCTCGGTTGAAATCTATATGTAACAAGCTTGAAGCCTATGACATGTAAGCTCTAGCTTGAGGGGGAGTATTAGGAAAGTCTTAGGAATCCTAGTATATCAATGATTCTAGTGATCTCCTAAATCTCCTAGGATTTGTTCCTTATGTAATTAGCTCTCTATTATTATATAAATCAGATTGTGTAATTAACTCTCACAGTAGGAGAAAGATGACCCTTTATAGACTACATGGTACAGATTTGTATACATTATCAACACATTTAGTTCCTATATTTCATTAATCATTCTTAACATCTAAACAATAACATTCTTCAATATCTACTTCATATATAATAATTTCATGGTAAGCTTGTAACACATTTGGCCAAAGATAAAAGCTCCCTGATCACACCATATTTCATCAAATTTCTAACCACAAAAAACATGCCTTAATTAGATTCCTAAATTGAACTATAATTATAATACCAAAATTACATGATTATAAACTTACTAAGATGGATCTTTTTTAACAAAAATATTCATGTAATCTTCATTCTAATGCTAATTTTTATTTCCAGTGACTTCCACTACAATTTTTTCTTTCCTACCATTTCTCTCCATTTTAATTTCTCTACACTTGAAATTGAATGTATTAATCTTTATTTCCATAGATGATGTGCTTATGTTACATTGTGTGGATTACAAAGTTACATTACATGAAGCAACATATTATGTGGGTTTAACCAACATGATTTTTTTTAATTCAAATGCCATATAATAAATAATGTTGACATTTTGGAGTATGTACTTAAGGGTTTTAACATAATAACATAGTGATGCATGAGTGTTACAAAACTAAGATTATAAGGGGGTTATTAATAGGTTTTAGAAGTTAAAGGTAAATTAATAAAAGCCTTAACCAAACGAGGGTCTAACGTATTTAACCCTATTACATTTTCTTATAAATTAAGAAACTTATTATTAAATTAATTAACATTTTTAATTCAAATATAATAATAAATTTTAAAACAAATAACAAAATCAATTCTTTTCTGTCAAATTAAAACTTTAATTAAGAAAAACCTTTCTTAATTTAACCAAGAAAATAAATTTTCTAAAGTATCAAGGAGCCTAATTGATTTTTAGTTTTAATCTAATTAATTCTAATTTAAGAAAACAATTTTCTTTATGCATATAATTTGGAATCCCATAGTAAATCCATGAAGAGACAAATAATAGCTCTTCAAACTGATAGTTCAACTTTTTGGATAATACGAAGGGATTATAATTTTATCCTTTTAACTTATAAAATTGAAGGTTAATGACAAGAATGAATCCCTATAATAAGGATATTAGGCACTGATCTCATATTCACATGTCACTTTTGTACATGGAGCAATAACTAAATAAACAATTGGTTCTTAAGAAAGAAATTCGATAGAGCCCTAGTTAATCCATGCTATCTATGTTCACTACTTAACAATTGGCCTTATTCTAATAATCCTCTATGCTCAAATCACTCTCCAATATAAATTAATATAGATATTCTTCCTTCTAAGAGGAAAGCTCCATTTAAGTTTGGTTTTGAGATTTGAATGGGTAATCATAAGAGGATTAAATAGTAAAAGGGTATAAATTCTTTAAATGCATGCAAAGATTAAGAGTAATAAAAAAAAGTTGAAACCAATTAACAGAGCTTATTATAGCAACACTCTAATAGATAAGAATCAATCCTTAACAAAGCTTAACTATCTAAGAATAAGTGAGCTTTAACCCTAAAACTGAAACTCTAAAGAAAAAAGGAAATAGATGCCCTATTCAATTACACTCAATTGATGAAAATATATAAAATGCAATAATAAAGAAAAATCAAGAAAATAATAGCTAAATGAGGTGGACATAAACATGAAGTTCTTTTTATAGTTCACTTATGGCAAGAAGTAATAAAGCCATTTTGGAATTCTTAAACAAGGTATTTTTATTATAGAAAATAAATAGAACCTATATTTGCTTGATTCCTAAAGTTCCAATCCCACAAGCCTTGCTGACTTCAAACCTAGTTCATGTTGTAATTTCATACATAAGATAATCTTAATGATTCTTTAATCTAGATTGAAGAAGATTTTAAAAGATATTTTTGACCATTTAAATGAGCCTCCATTCAAGGAAGAAATGTAAGAGATAATATATTTTTTCGTTCAAAAGCTTTACAGGAATTGTAATAGAAAAAAGGATGTCTAAATTTGTATTGAAAATTGAATTTCATTCTTCAAGTTCAAGAAATATCCAAAGAAAAAACAATAATCCCATAATTTTCCAATCATCTAAAAAGACACCAAAAAGCAAGACTAATAGTCATGGAGATACCTTAAAATCTCCTCCTGAATTGAACAATCACCGAAAACAATTTAACATCTCCCCTTTGGAACAAAACAATACCAAAACGAAGAATGCCTTCAATGTGATCAATCTCAACAAATAAAGAAGCATAAAAATTAGTAGTAGTGTAGCGGAAGAATTACAAGCACGAGTGCAGTAGTAGAAATCCAAGATGACAATTTACTACCAGTTAATACATATGCCAACATATCATTGCTCACTTCAATTCCATCTTCATAAAACTGATCAAGTTCATAAATCCCATCATCAAGCATAGCCTCATGTACACATCAATTAACTCAACCTTAGAAAACCCATAAATAAAAATTCAGAAAGCCTAAACGATAACTCCTTCAAACCTCTTTTATATATATAACATCAAACTTTACTTTAAAAATGTAAAGCATATAATCCTTGTGCTCCTCGAAGGAATTCAAACTTGGGCTTATTCCTTGTCACATCATTGTGATCATCAATTGTCTGGTTGATTTCTTCATTTGAAGCAACTGACTTACCCTCAGTCTAAAGAGTTTCTTCAAAAGCAGTAACTAACTGTGAATCTAGATACTTTATTGTTTTTCCTTCACTACGTCTTTATGTTTGTCCTTGACCCTTTCTAACCTAAGAGTGCTTTGGTAACATGAGTTGCTACCGGAAATTTAATGGAGAGTGTCTAGATTTTCGATTTTGACCCCTATGAAACATCAATTGTAACAACTTGTAACATTTTGGTCTTATGTGCCTAATTACTCCACAAAAGTGACATGTAGGTCTGAATCTTCGATTTTTCTTTGAGATTTCTCCCTAGACAGATCTGGTCGCTTCAATTTTCTCATCATTTGACTTGGAACATTCAACTCTGTAGCCAATGCCTTGAAAATCTCCTTTAGTCTTACCAATTTCCAATAACTTTTCTAGCTTTTTAGTATCTCCATTTAACATTCTTATTCCTTTTTCTGTACTAATCAACTTCAATTTTGTTTCACCAAGCTCATCTAACGTAGACAACAACTTCTTCTCTACATCATGAATGATGTTCTTGAAGAAAGAGTTTTCCTCCTCTAACTTCTCATTTTTCTTACGTGTTTGGGCCTATTTAACATACATTAACTCATAGGCTTTATAAATATCTTCCTTTTTATCATATGAAGTATTGTCATCACTCTCATAATTTGAGAATGAGCTTTGAGTTGATTTGTCTGTGTTTTTCCCTGAATTTTCTAATTTACTCATGTTTTTGTCATCGGTTACTTCCTTCTTGGTTATTGTTAAACAAGCAACTGGACTTTTGCTGTATAAAGTAACTAGCACAATACTATTCACAACTTCTTCTTCACTACCATACTCACTTCCGGATTCATTCTTACTCCAAGTGCTATTATAGGACTTCTCTTTTCTCTTCTTCAAAGTGTTAACACATTCCGCTTGCACATGTTTGAAGCCTTGACACTTATGACATTGAATTATCTTCACTTTTCTTTCACCTTTTTTAGTTTTCCCTTATTGTTTAAAATTACTATTTGATGAGCTCCCACAATTTTGCCTAAAATGGGATCTATCCTTCTTCACTTTCTTTAACCATTTGCTGAAATTTCTTGTCAATAATTCCATATCCTTATTCTCATCAGATTCATCTTTTATATCATTTATGTCTTTTCCAGTTTTAGCTTGCAGTGCCAATCCTTTGCTCTTTTCTTGTTTGCCCCTCAACAAATTCATTTTGAAATTGGTAAGAATTCCAATTACCTTCTCCAAAGACAAGTTATTAATGTCATGAGCCTCCTCGATTGCTACAATTTTTGAAACAAGTCTTGAAGGTAGTGACCTCAGTGTCTTCTTTACCAATTTCAAGTTAGAGTATTTCTTCTCGAATTAATGTGCTTGGTTTGCTATGTCACACAATTTGTCATGGAAATCTCCGATTTTCTTATTTTCATCAATCTTTAGTTCTTCAAACCCCACAGTTAACATCTATAATTTGATGCTATCACGGATTTGGACCCTTCATGAATAGTCTGCAGAGCATTCCATGCTTCTTTAGCCAATTCACAAGCTGATATCATTAAGAAATGCCCTTTATGAATAACAATAAAAATCTCATGCATTGCTTATGAGTTTCCAGGTGCACTTTCTTCTTCGGCTCTTGTCCATTCAAATGGATCCCTTCGAGCTGCCTCTCCTTTATCATCAATAATCATCATATGCGTCCACCTATGTACTACCAAGTGCCAAGCTTGTTAGATGAAGACTCTCATTCGTGATTTCCATGCAAGATAATTAGATCCATCTAACAGTGGTGGTCTGGTAATCGATGCACCCTCTCTTATAATCATATTCACGAAAGTAGGATCTGCACCAACTTGCTACCAAGTTCTGAAATAGTAACCTGCTCTGATACCAATCAAAAGAACCGTAACGGTGTAGTTTTGCAAAAACTCCAATTTAACCACAGTTACTTGTAAGGTTCTGTCGCAGTTACTTGTAACTGTATCTGTCGGTTACTAAATATAAATTAACTATATTAGCAACTGTTAATTTTTCAACAGAAACAAAAATATAAAAATAAATATGATATTAAACAGATCAACACTGAAATTTGATAACACAGTTTGACACACCTTGCCTATGTCTGCGGGGCCCTTACCCAAATTAATTCTTTTACTAATGTCAATAGTTTTATACAAGGCTTTACTGAGCCGACACCAAATGGCCGACACTATCCCTCATTCTCACTACCTGTGAAAGTAATTCACACCCAATAGTATGACCGCCTCGTACTAACCTCAATAAAAGATTTTTCTCAACAACCTTACACTGAAAGAACACTAAATAAATAACTCAAGTGGTTAAACAAAATTCAACATAAATGAGAACACTTCAGACAGAACAGAAAAACAACTCCTCTACAGATTCAGCTCCACTGAAATAGGTCTAAAAGTTGTCAACACAAATTATGAGCTGATCTATGCAAATATCAGTATTAATTCATAGCTATAGGATGAAGATGCCAGGTATGACAGCCCATGCAAACAACCACTGTGACAAATCTAGACAAGGCAAAGACTGAACCAAAAGCAAGGCAGAGAAGGAATTATGCATAAACCATCACAAAATCTGCAACTCACTAATTCTTTCCTTCAGCCCGTGACAACACCTTCCAACATGATGGTCATGCACATAGTAGCACACCTTCGGTTTTGTCAACTTTTCTTCACACTCACAGCATCTTCACAAGCAAGCCTCCAAGAAAAATGTTTCACAAAATCATTACCATGTTTGTTACAAAAGGGAGAAAAAACACAGTGATCACCATGGTCAAACTAAGACCTTAAAATCACGCCAAAATATCTTCCACTGAGAACTCTTTAACGCATCAATAAAAAAAAGTCAAGACATAGAAACCTTCACACCACGCAAAACCAAGAAAAGTGCAGCACACATACGCAGGCGTAGAAACCCCAATGAAGAACTAGCTGCACACCCAATATGTTAACGGCCACATAAAAAAAATCATAACAGCAGTCCCTTTAGCCTAATTGTATCCTGATGCAAAGGTAGACCATACAGGATAGAGTTTTATCATAATTAGGAGACTTTACAAGATAGAATTCTATCTTTCATACAATCTTTTATCAGATATTATCACAATCAAATCCAAGATATTCGATGCCATCTTGATTAGAATTTGAAGCTAATTAACATTATCTTGAAAGTCCAATTATCAAATAATGTCAAAATTAATAATAAAATATATAACATATATCTTAACAAAGTCAAAGCAATAATATAGAGAAAAGGCAAAACAAAACCCTAAGCGAGGTGGAATATTACATATCTGAAGAGTAAGCCATGACTTTAATGAAATACAAAGATTCGAGGAGTCTGAACACGATGGGCATGTTGGGATGTTCATTTATAAGGGGGGAGACAGAAGGATCCTGGAAAATAGGTACAGTAAAGATTGACCTTTCAGAAGGCTTGTAAGAGTTTTGCTTGTCATAAACGAAGACAATAACAAGATTATAGTGGAAGATAAATGAAACTGTGTAATAAGGTTTTAGATTCCTCGACAAATGGGGTCAATCTACTTCTGTCATAGTTAGGCTGCACAAGCTTTTAGGTCTATGGACCCATGAAATGACATACAAGAACAAGATCAAAGAACTTCCATGGAAATGAGAAGTTGATTACGTTGTTGCTTTGTCCTTCCGAACAAGCCATGTTATCAGAAAATACATGTAAGTTGTTAGTAGAGCGTTAAGAGAGTCAAAAGTCGAAGAATCGGACCGCCAAAAGAGATGGGTGATAAGAGAAAGCAACAATCCTAAGACAGTAGATATTGCCTTCTCAACATGACATGATTTTCATGAAACGTTCTTGGAGAAGTAATGATAATATGATCTAAGTTTGGAAAGTTATATTTTCCGTTTGTAAAGTGATTTAAACTCTCCAGGCGACATAGTTTGGAAAAGGCAACATTCGCATTGATATTTTGTTGGCTGATCGAAAGCGTGTTCTGATTAAGGTGTGAACGCCAATACACAAGTCTTGATAGTGACATCAAGAGACCGCATTAAGTGTCGTGTGGTATAACTGATTTGTTGACTTTAGAGTTTTAGTTAACAAACTTGTGGGTCTATTAATTCACATCAGTTAATCATGCTTGAACCCATTTTAAGTGGATTTTGCAATTAGTTAGATACAAAACTTCATCTTCTCGCCTTTTAGAGGTGTTCCAATTACTAGAGGTCCCGGATTAAATTGATGCTTTTGATGGGAGGAATTTGCAATTAATTAGATACTTTTAGGGGTGTTCCAATCAGTAGATCTCGTGGATTAGATTCCTTGATTAACGTTGGGCTAGGCTGAATAAGGAAAGTGATCGGAAGCTTATTATTCGATCGATCTCGAAAATTTTGATTCTTTTTTCAAATATTACTCTAAAATAATGCTGTTGTGGTGTAATCAATTAAAACAATGTTATTTTAGGCAATTAAATCAAAATAGTATTATTTTTATTAAAATATTCAGACCTTTTAAATTGAGTTTCAAATTAACTTTTCAATCCTAATAATAATTTAAAATTCACCAAGACAAGTCTGTTTTAACTAAATCAAACTTATATTGTAAACTCTGTTTGCTTGCATCGTGCTAATTAATGTTGGAAAATATGCATTATGTAATCTATTACTTAATTAAATTTGTTTACTTAGTTTTTAATTATTATTTTTATCATAAATATGTAATTAATAAATTATTATACGTTGAATGCATATTTAAAAAACAATGATTAAGAATCTTTTACTATAAAAAAGTCTTCAATACTTTAAATTGTTATCTTATTATTTTAGAACTTAACTAATTTCTTTGAATTAAATTACAATTGAAGAATTTTTACTCGCAATAATAAATAGGAAAACAAATACATGACATCTCAAATTTAATTTTAAAAGCAGTGGATCCAAATTTTCAAACATAATAAATTCATATTAATGTTGCACAAAAATGTAAAGTCCAATTAACAACTCAGGTGTAATATAATATCTATTTTTGTCTACAAATATGTAACTCTCAATTTATTCTTAATTTCTATACTAGAGATAAGTCACCAAACCACAATATAGGTTGAATCAAATGAGGTCAAGCCATTCTTCAATTTCATACTCTCCATTTAAATTTTGATTTATTTTTAGTAGTTGAATTACCATTACTTATAATTTTCAAGTTAATTAATAATAATCACTAAAAGTCTCACATGGTGGCCTATAACTAATGGCAAAAAAACTTCTAAATTTTCTTTTACTCTTTTAACTACAATAAATAAGTTAAATGGCAAGACATGTTTAATAATGGATGATTACTTTTTATTTTTAAGGAGGGATATAAAAGATATTTAACATAAGTTTTGTTTTAAGTATATTAGATGCATGAGAAATTAGACTTTTTTTCTTTTTGATTAAACTTAATTATGTTGATAGACAAGAATTTCCTTTTTTTCCTTTTTTTTAGTTTAGACATTCATCCCTTTTTACACTAATAAGTAAAAAATCACTATATCTCAATATACATTCAAACATTCATTCCTAAAACTAACCAATATAACTTTCATAGTTTTGAAGTATGTAAGATTGGAAAGTTACCTCTGAAAGATGGTGAAAATTGATTATAATTCATTGATCTCCAGTAAATTGTTACAAGATAAAACTAACACAATGGAGAGGTAAACTAATGTTCTTTGACTTCTATTAAACAAACTTTTCCACACACTACGAAACACTATCCAACTTAACAATGAGCAATAATATATTGATTAGGTTAAAATATGTTTTATGATGAGTCACAGGCTCGTAGGCTTGGATAAGATTGAAAAATGGATATAAGGGTCAATATTATGTTTAGTTAAATAATGTTCATCCTATAAATGGCCCAAATGTAACATACACATAATTGAGATGTTAATTTTCATAAGATTAAAACTAGTCTATATTTGATTAATCTAACATCATCCCATTTAGACTACATAATCATACCATAATGCACGCACAATACTATGTATAGCCAAACTAATAGTATCCAGTTAACACACTAATAGGATGCATTAGTTGTATATGAGCTTGGCAATAGGTTAGGCTTGGTCAGGCCTACCTAAGTTCAAGCTCGACTCAAAAATTTCTGCTCGGGCCTAAGCTTAGGGCATATAGCCTAAGCCCAACCTGACCTAAATTTTTAATTTTCTAATTAAAAGATAGAAAATAAAATTATTTTTTACTCAAAACGTCATAATTGTCTTGGAACTTTTAGGTTTTGAGTAAGCATAAATTTTTTTAAGAAAACCTAAGCCTAGTCTAAAGCTCAGTCAAAATGAATTTGGGGTCGAGCTTATCACCACCCTTAATTGTATATAGTTAATCACTACTATTATGAAAGTATGACAACAACATAAATATAGATTCAACATAATTAATATCACCAATTTGTTACTTATTAGGAATATAGAATTGTGAAATGTTATAAATAGTAACAAACATCTATAATATGCATGTTTTATACAAAATCTAAGTGTCCCTCATCCAACATATATTAAACAAAAACTTCCATTGAAATAAAGAAAAAATGTCTCCTAAGTGTCTTATGTAGGGTGTGTGTATACAAATAGGTAGGCCTTTAGTTAGTGTCTCCCTACATTTTTCTCAAAGGGTATGTGCATAATTGTAACAAGACGAAAGTGTTCTTAATATTTTGAGGGAAACAATTGTGGAATTGTCATAATACAATATTAATAGCCTCAAAATCGATTCCATAACTTCCAATGTTGACATGAATTTCACAATCATAGTACATGACAAGTAACCTCATAAAATTTCTCATACTTTACCTTAATGATTGAAGAAGAAACAAGAAATATGTACACAAAATATAATTCTTATCATCCATATAACCCAAAAAAATTTGAGTTGTTGAAACTAAACACTTTAAGAGTGTCAGCATGTTGATGTGTCAACATAAAATCCTTGGTACCTAGAAGATACCTCAATATTTTTTTTTAGTTGTAATTTTTACACATTTGATTATACATTAAGCTGCTAAAAATAGAAGCATAAAGGACTGCTTTCATTTAATCTATATCAACATCACTTTAAGGACATTAGGCTTTAGAAAACTTATCACCTTTTACAACTAGTCTTTATAAAACAAAAAAGTTACGTATTAAACATCTTTAAGATATGATAATGCATGTTTTTTTAAACAATCTGAGTATACCATTGGCCTTATCATGAAGAATTTATATGCCTAAAACATACAATGCTTTGCCAAGTTCCTTTATATTAAAATGGATAAATAATATTTGTTTTGTCTTAGTTAATAGACCAATTTCATTAGTCGAAAGCAATATATCATTAAAATATAACACATAAATATCTACTTGTTCAATGACCTTCATGGATATAAATTGGTCAACAATGTTTTCCTTCAATTTGTTATATGTGACAATTTTATTAGACATAAGATACCACTATCTTAAAGCTTGTTTTAACCTATAAATTTGCTTCTAGATCTTATAATTTATGTTTCCCAACTACCTTAAAACCAATAAGTTAAACTATGTAGACATCTTCACTTAAGTATCCACTTAAGAAAATTAGTCTACGTCTATTTGGTAAAGCTTTAGGTCAAATGAGTAGCTATAATTTTTAGAAAAGATTCCTTATTGAAAACACAATAGGAGCCTTTTGTTGCCAAAAACTTTTTATTGGCTATAGTCTTTTGCTACTAGTCTCACTTTATATCTCTGTACTTAAACTTTGACATCACGTTTGGTCTTGAATACCATTAACATCCAACAAACCTATAGTCTTTTAGCAACACAACCAAGCTCCATAGTTTATTTTATGACATAGTGTTGATCTCAATACTTATAGCATCTACTGAAAAATTGTAGATGTCACCAATGTCATACTCATCCTTTGTGTAACCATACAATATAGTCACTAGGGATTGGAGATCTTCAAACCCTTTCTAATCATCTTAAAGGAATATCTTTTATAAGTGGATAAGGAACTTCCCTTGATACTTATTCAATGTGTTCATCTTAAATGACTATTGAATATTGGTCAACTATAGGGTTAACTATGGGAGCAAAAATGATAGGCACGAGGACAGCAATTAAGTTTTATTTGAAAATAACTTTCTTAGACCCCTAGCTTATACTAGTTTAATATTTCAAATGGATAACTTGATTTGATTTAATGACCCTGATGGTATGTGACAGACATTAGAATTTGGAACTATTAGTCCACATAATAACTAATAAAGTAGCCAATGATGGTCTTAGGATCAAGTTTCTTAATTATATGTTGCAGGGTCTCACTCCTACTTTGTAACCCCAAACATAGAGGTGACATAAACTGGGTTCCTCTATGACTATAACTCATAAGGATTCTTAGGGATATACTTAATGGGAACTTGATTCGAAATATAAAATATAATTATCAAAATATCACCTCATAGAAAATTTAGCAAGGAGGATTCCACTAACATACATCTCACTATATCCATAAGTGTGTGATTTCTTCTTTTTACAACTCATTTTATTAAGTTGTACAAAGCATTGTCTATTTAGCATGAATACCTTAGTTTTGTAGATACCTTATAAAAAGTCCAAGATTACGTCATGTCTTATCATATCTTATAAAGTATTCACCGTGTCTATCATAATGAACCATTTTAATTATTTTCCCTTATTAAAGTTCCACTTTTAATTTAAAAACTTTTAATGCTTTCGAAGAATCAAACTTCTTAGGAACAAGCTCATTAAAACCATAACAGTAAAAGTCATCAATAAAAGTGATGAAATACTTATAACTACCTATAGCTAGAGGAGTAAAAGGCTTATAAATATTGGTATGGATTAACCTAAGTAGTTATATGCACTCGTTAACTTTAGTATTTCTAATCTTGGTAGTTAATTTTCCTTTTATACAGTTAACATAAATGTTAAAATATGAAAAATGAAGGTCTTATTAACTCTTATCCTTCATGAATCTTTCCGTTATTTTTCTAAAAATACGACTCAATCATTTGTTCCTTAAAATTGATTATTTTTCATTTAACCTCGACCTCATTGTGGGATAAATATTATTAAAAGAAGAAGAAGAAGAAGAATAAGAGGTAAGAAGTGACACATCCACTAACTCAAGCTTGTAAAGATTACTACAAATAAATCCATGTACAAAGTTACTTTTTTAGTTTCAAAAAGAAACTATAGCTAGTTTTGTCCAAAATGGATTCAAAAACTAAACTCCTACTAATTTATGGTACGTGTGCAATTTCACGTAACTATAAGATGTTATATGGTAAGC
The DNA here is from genome assembly GCA_027563595.1 of Erythroxylum suave. Classification (NCBI taxonomy): domain Eukaryota; kingdom Viridiplantae; phylum Streptophyta; class Magnoliopsida; order Malpighiales; family Erythroxylaceae; genus Erythroxylum; species Erythroxylum suave. The sequence goes on along the minus strand of JAOSBN010000002.1, from coordinate 37,726,744 downwards.
TGTAATTAGATTATCTCCAAAAAGTTAACTTTGATTTTTGTACCATCTCTTATATGTACATGTTGCTCTATAATAGTTAGCTTCTCTCAGTTTGTTATCTCTTGCAAGCAATTGTGATATAAAGTATTGCACCAATGTTTAACTACCAAGTATTAGAAGGCATGTCAATAATATCGGTCAAAGATTACCTTTCTTTTCTGGTATCGTCTTAAGCTTCTTGTAATCTGCTTTCTTATGACTAAATTTCAGGTAGTAATTGCATTTTTCTTGTAATCCCTCATTCTTAGGAGCACTAGAAACTAAGGTCACTCCTTGTCCATTTCCTTTGTTATGCATATTATGTTTCTTGAAAGGATTATTATTATTTATATTCTTTGGTAAAGGCTTCCTCTTCTAACCACCATAGTTTTGGCTTGTAACCATTACCATGCTTTTTGCCCTCATTTCTTCATTTCATCCTCCTTCTTAGCAAGAATGATGATCATCTCCTCTATAATATAGGCATCCTACCAAACTGTCAACTTGTCAATAAGATAATTTCATTTCCTATATAGATATTAGTAGAAAATTATATCAACACTAGGAGAAAATAATATCAATAAAAAATAATAAAATTCCTATACTTACAAGAGTAAGTTCATAAGCACATAATATTGAATTATATTTAAAACAAGATTACAAATTTAACAAATTAAAATGCTACATAGCATTATATATATAATGGTGGCTATAAACTATAAATATGAGATAGTGCTAAAATTGTAAATACTCAATAGTGATAAATCTAAAATGCTCAATAATTGTAAAATTATAAATATCTTATTTCTAAAGCTCCAAACGATTCATATGACTTATTCCTTAACTTGATTATGTCTCATCATTTGGGAACCAATTCTACGTGATCCTAAAGGGATTTTGCTCCTCTTCTAAAATTAAGAGATTCATGACATTAATTTAAACAAAAAGTTGCTCAAAAAGGATATTTACAAACAACAAATTTAAGGCATTGTTAGAGATTCGAGAAACCTATATTCTTTACCTTTTTCGCTTGAAAAACCTTGCTCTAAACATATGTAAACACTTGTATAACTGATATATAAGTAGTTTATGCCCACAAAAATGATTTAATTTGAGTTTTCTAAAAATTGAGTGTAAAACTTGACAAAAACATAAGAGGATGAGAAAAATGAGATAAAATACAGCTTGAGAACTTATGATGGATATATAATACCAAATTTTCGATTTTAGGCAATAAATAATGACCATTAAATAAAAAATCATCATATCTTCGTATCAAATATTTAATGTCATAACCAACCAATATAACTTTCATAGCTTTAGTATGTATGTTCAACAAGATTAGCTTATTTCCTAAAAATGGTAAAAAAAATGATTATAAACTATCAATCCTTATAAATTGTTAAAAGACAAGAATCGTTACAATGGAAAAGAAAATGTGGCTCTTTGAATATCATTTAATAATCTCTTCAACACACTATTACACAATACCTAACTTAAAAATAATAAGAATGACCAAAGGTATTATTTGCATCTCAACATTTTAAAGTAAATAAGTTTACCATTATCTCTAGGACCACTTTATATTCTAATGTTTGCTAAAATCTTACTTATTGTATCCTGAATAGGGTGCAAAAATGGTAATACTAATAATGTTAAGGGTTTATTTGGACCTTTTGGGAAACATTAAGATAAAAATCACATATTTAGCTAATGTCTAACAAAATTATTTGTCCAAATTATCTAGTTGTCACATCACATAAGCTAAATCGGCGACCTATATATTAGAAATTGCCATTAACTCAACTTTGTTTGGGACTTATGGTATTATCAGTATCATTTAAAAATATTAAAGATATAACGAAATACCATAAATAAATGTGATTACTAACTTAGACTTTTTAAAAAATGTTAGAGGACAATTCATATTTTTACTTAATAAGAATATTTTGTGGTTGACCATATTCTCAATGGATTGGATTGGATAAGATTAGTGAATGGACCCAAAGAGTGATAGTACAATTAGCATAATAATGTTCATCTTATAAATAACCAAAATATGTTATGCAAATAATTAGAGTGTTAATTATCATAAGATTATTTGAGTTAACATTAACAATTTATTTGTTAGTTCTTTTTCACTTGCATGTTGCAAGATAAGTGACCAAGATCTTGGGTTTTTTCTTGTATATTGAAAACCATAATCATCTCTATTTTATATCGACATAAATCAATTATATTTGTGATCAAAATAGCGTCATTTTGGAAATGGACTCTCTAGAAGTCATAAATATACTCTCCTCGTTTGATAGTTTAGTGACTGAGGATTTTCTTTTGGTGTAGGAAATACGCACGATGCTGGCGCGAGACTGGATGATCCAGGTCCATCATATCTATAGAAAAGGCAACCAATGTGCCGACTTTCTGGCTTCAATAGCAAAGAGCGGACTTCTAGGGCTGCACATTCTAAAAGATCCTCCTCTGGTTTTGACTACCATCCTTTGTAGCGATCGACAAGGAACGCTCTATCGAAAAGGGCTGCGTTACAATTGATTGGTTTTTAGTGTTTTAACTTTTTTTCTTTTTCTCTACTGTATGCAAAAAAAAAACTGATGTGATACATGTAAATACCTAACAATTTACGAAACAAAATGTATATCTTAAGGATTGTACAACTGTTGATTAATTTAAGTGCTAATTTCAAATTAATCTGGACTTAAAGTTGATTAGACGAATTACGTTGCTCATCTGAGCAACTGTCTTTTTCTGAAAAAGAAAAGCTGAAATGCTGGGGACAGGTTTTAACATCATGAGTTAAATATTGTTGACGATATCTAACATTATGGATTAGTTAAATACGCACATAGGCCAAGTCAGAGTTCATTGGTTGGGATTGGGAAAAAAAGTAGTAATACAATACTTGTACTGATCAGCATGAGAATTTTCCATTGACCACATACCTTTCAATGATTCTGTTAAGTCATTATCATTATGATGAGTGACAGTACAATTTGCAGAGTTTCAGCATTCTCCGCCTCACAGTCTATATACAAAGTCAAAAGGCATGTCTAAGTCTAACCTTCTTGTGGTACGGTTGAAAACATTATCTTAAACAAAAAAATTAAATAAAATCATATTTAAAAAATATCTTATTAACATGTAATCAAAATATTTTTAATATACCCATAGTTAATGTAAGATTTTATCATTAAATGTTGACTCTAAGGTAAACTTATTGCTTGACTTAAATTATAAAAAGTATAGAGCCAGAGTTAAAACAATGTGGTATTATGCACGAACAAATTTAGAATATAATTCTTAAAATAGAAGAGTACAAGGCAAAAAGTGCATATATAACTTTATTGTGAATTTTAAACTTAAATGTAATGAGATTTTTTTAATTTAATTTCTTAGTATTTAAAAGATTATCAGTTAGAAAACAATATATAACATTTTGTCATATTTTATTAAATTTTTATTTTCATTAAGACTTTTAAATTTTAATACGCATTAATTATTTTAAAGTTATAAATAAATAGAAAATTAACTTAATACGACAAAAAGATTTATTAAAATATAAAATTAATTTAAGAAAAGGTTAAACTACAAGAAAATTCTATATAATTAAGCCTAAATTCTATAAAGATGAGTTTTTCATGTATTTTTTTCATATTTGTTTGCATATTTCTTAACTGACCTCATTAAGTTGAGAAATACTAATTAAGGATTGATAAGAAGGATTAACGAAAATCATTTTCCCTCTCCTTCGCGATCTCTTTCCTAAATTATTAACGATAGTCAACATTTGAATATGTTTGGTGTTCCCACGGACCACCTCGCAAGTCAGCAGGAAACTCGATGGAACTTATCATCTCGCAAGCTATTATTAATAGCGGTGTCCATCCCAGAAGTACTATCTGTATCAAAACACTCTTTTCCCTCGTGAGCCATCACCATGCCAAATGATTGCCTCTTTAGAGCTTTCCTTTTCCTATTCCATTGCTCTCTCTGTCTCGCCACTGTCAGCCGACTTTCTCTGAAATCAGACGAAACGGCTCTTCTGGCGTTTAAATCTGCAATTCAGACAAATCCTGATGATAACATCTTGTCCACTAACTGGTCCTCTGCCACCTCCTTTTGCGAATGGTTGGGTGTCTCTTGCAGTCCTCGCCATGGGAGAGTCACGGCATTGAATCTTCCCAACATGGGCTTTGCTGGGTCTCTCACACCGTACCTTGGAAACCTCTCATTCCTCGTAGCTTTGGACATAAGCAACAATAGCTTTAGTGGAGAATTACCCTCCGAACTGGGTGATTTGAGACGACTGAAATGGATGAACTTGGCAGGAAATGGATTTGGAGGAAACATTCCTGAAGAGATAGGGTCTCTATTCCAGATACAGTTGTTGAACCTGACTGATAATCAGCTAACAGGTTCCATACCCTCGTCAGTTTTCAACATATCTTCGTTGAAGGCAATCTCTCTGGCATCGAATAACCTGTCAGGAAGTCTCCCACAGGATCTATGCTACAATTTGCCAGTGCTTGAAGAGCTAGTAACTCAGTTTAACAAACTATCTGGCCAAATTCCGACGAGCATAGAGAGGTGCGCGATGCTACGAGTCTTAAAACTACGCGAAAACGAGATCGGAGGAAGCATACCAAGAGAACTCGGCAACGCAACCATGCTTGAGGTGTTCGATATTGGTCATAATCACTTGCAAGGTACTGTTAAAGATACTTTTGTTTCTTACTTTCTGTTTTCATTTGAATTTATATTTTCCATTTTCTTTTGTTGGTTTCTTTTTATTTTTCATAATTTATGAAAACTATAAGAATCTAATTTTAAAATTTTCCTTTTATTTGTCATAATATGTTTTTATTATTGATTAAACATATATGATTTGATTGTTTTATATTAATTAGTAATAGGAATTATGAATTATTTTATTTAGTTATTTAATTTATTTTATAATTAATTTAAATTTAAATAAGATTAATTTGGAAAATAAATAATTTCAAATATGATAATTATTCAATAAAATATTTGATAATTCAAAAATAAATAAATTTATATTTTTCAAATATTTATTTATGAATTATAATTTTTGAAAATTAAATATTTAATTATAGATAATAATATTAGTTTTAAAAATTAAATATATACTAATAAATAATATTAATTTCGCAATAAAATTTTATAAAATTATAATATTAGTTTTAAAAATTAAATATATACTAATAAATAATATTAATTTCGCAATAAAATTTTATAAAATTATAATATTAGTTTTAAAAATTAAATATATACTAATAAATAATATTAATTTCGCAATAAAATTTTATAAAATTATAATTTATTCAATTTTAATAAATATAAATAATTCTAACATTAAAATTATTATTTATAATAGTGATATCTACTCTATCGTTGCTTTAGAGTAAATTATGTTATTGGGTCAAGGTGTTAAAAATTTTCTAAAAGTAGAAGAAATTCAAGATTGCAAAGGGAAAACTTTGCAGGCAAACTTACGAGATGAATGTCACCTCAAGATTCTATCCTGACATCAAGTAGGCTGATCTTTTTGTTAAAAACCTTCAGCCCATACTTTCTGACGTCACTCTTGACTTCAAACGTCACTAGTAGGCTACCCATCTTGACTTTGAAATGAGCAGTAAACAGAAATGATTTTCATCATTACAGGTGAAATACCATGGGAGATTGGAAATCTTAATAACTTGGTCGAATTTGCTGTCAATGACAACAACTTAACTGGTTCAATTCCCTCCACTCTCTTCAACATATCTTCTTTGCAAGAGTTTATATTTTCGAATAATAGCATGTATGGAACTCTCCCAATGGATCTTTGTCGTCGTCTGCCAAGTCTGGAGCACATTTTTCTTTATGGCAATGCTTTTGAGGGAAGCATACCGAGAGATATGGGAAACTGTACAATGTTAAAGCAACTGCGTTTTGGTTTGAACAGATTTACAGGTACTTTTGATGCTCTTTGTTTCAAGAGTAACCACTTTTTCTGTTCATATGATTGTATGCATTTTAAGTCTCCTTTCAACTTGCATGGAATTAAACCCTCGATAACCAAGTTAATGATAATTTGATTATTCAGATTCTGTCTCTATTTTGAAACAAGAAATCAGCTCTGCTATTGACTTGAATGTACTCTCAAAGCTCACATCGGTAACCATTAAAGCAAGCGTTTTCGGTGAACTTCATTTTCATGTCAAGTGGCAATATCTTAATGCCGTATTATACATGCAACTTAAACTGAAGATACCCCAGATTGACACTACCACTTCCTGTTGCTACTATCTTGGCAGGTAATATACCAGCAGAGATAGGTAATCTTCAGTATCTGGAACTCTTGACATTGCCAGTTAACAGCCTAAGCGGTCCAATCCCACCAAGTATCTTCAACTGTTCCACATTGAAAGTCCTCTCGCTTGCTGGAAATGGCCTGTCCGGCAATCTTCCATCTGATCTAGGGCTGCATCTCCCTGTTCTTATACATCTTCTCGTAGGAGGAAATCAAATTGATGGTATAATTCCAAAATCTATCTCAAATGCTTCTAGTCTTGTTCTTCTAGACCTGGGTGAGAATTTGTTAACTGGTGCCATACCAATGACCTTTGGTAACCTTGAATTTCTGGAGTATATTGGCCTCGACAGTAACCATCTGACACATGACCAGTCGGTTCCTGAGTTGAACTTCATGACATCTTTGACAAATTGCAGACATATGAGAGTATTGCTAATAAATGGAAATAATCTTACTGGAGTCTTCCCACCTTCTATTGGAAACCTCTCAGGGTCTGTTCCTCTAACATTCAGAAAATTGACTTCTGTGCAGAGATTGAATCTCAGCTACAACATGTTACAAGAATCCATTCCATCTGATCTCTGCGAGTTGAGGAGTTTAGGTGAGTTGTCTTTGAGTGGAAATAAACTTTCGGGTTCTATACCAGCTTGTTTTGGGAATGTGTTCTCGTTAAGAATCCTGTTGCTGGATAATAATAAATTGACTTCTACAATACCCTCTACGTTGTGGAGCCTTCGGGACATGTTGGGTCTGAACTTGTCATCTAATTTGCTCGGGGGAAATTTGCCAGCAGAGATTTCGAAGTTGAATCTTTTATCATATTTGGATCTGTCAAATAATCAATTTATTGGTGGTGTTCAAAGTGAAATAGGTGCTCTCCAGCAACTAACCCATCTCTCATTGGCACATAATGAACTCCAGGGACCTATACCAGAATCATTCGGCAGCATTTTGAACCTGGAATTCTTGGATCTATCCTTTAATAACATTTCTGGTGTGATTCCTAAGTCTCTTGAGGAACTTTCCTATCTCCACTACTTAAACACGTCATTTAACAGACTAGAAGGAGAGATTCCTAGCGGAGGACCTTTTGCAAAATTCACATCTCAGTCGTTTATGAATAACTCCGGGCTCTGTGGTGCCTCTCAGCTAAATGTCCCACCTTGCCACCGTCAACGATCAATGAAGGCAGGAGTATTAGTGCTGAAGTATATTTTACCAGCAACTGCTTCAGCCATACTTGTTCTAGTCTCTGTACTGCTTCTCTTGAGACGTCGAAGAAAGAAGACCAAAGAAAAGGCTCCTGAAGCTACTTTGTTTTCAAAACAAACATACAGAAGGATTTCATACTACGAGCTTATGAAAGCAACAAACCAATTTGATCAAAGTAGCCTACTGGGTAAAGGCAGTTTCAGTTCAGTGTATAAAGGCATACTTGCTGATGGGGTGGTTGTCGCTGTAAAGGTTTTCAATTTGCAACATGAAGGAGTATTTAAGAGCTTAAATAATACGAAAAAATCGTCACCGGAATCTCATCAAGATCATCGGAAGTTGCAACAGCCCTGATTATAAAGCATTGGTGAAGGAGTACATGTCAAATGGTAGCCTTGATCGCTTGTTATACTCTGGCAAACCTTGCTTGTCCATTCTGCAGAGAATAGACATTCTTTTGGACGTAGCAAATTAATGTGCTGGAATATCTCCACTATGGTCAATCTGCGCCAATAGTCCACTGTGACGTGAAACCTAGCAACGTTCTGTTAGATGAAAATATGGTCGCACATTTAGGAGATTTTGGCTTTTCGAAGCTTTTAGGTGAAACCATGTCGTTGACACAAACCAAAACTCTAGCTACAGTTGGTTACATGGCACCAGGTAATATTTCTGACACAAATTACTAATGTTTGGTTCAATGGAATAGAAATTCTATTCCTACTCTATTCCCAACCTTTACCTATTCTTGTGTTTGTTTAGACAAAAACAAGTAGAATAGATATTCTTAGGTTTTATTATTCCCTGACTATGAGGAATAGCTAAAGAACATCATATGATGTCTTTAGCTATTCTAAGGTCACTGGAAATAAAGATACCCAACTCTCTGACCATTCTATCCTCGTCAAATAATAATAATAATAATAATAATATAAACAAATAATAATAATAATAATAATAATATAAACAATTAATAATAATAATAATAATATAAACAAATAATAACAATAATAATAATAATAATAATATAAACTAATAATAATAATAATAATAATAATAATATAAACAATTAATGATAATGATAATAATAATAATAATATAAACAAATAATAATAATAATAATAATAAAAACAAATAATAATAATAATAATATAAACAATTAATAATAATAATAATAATAATAATAATAATAATAATAATAACAAATAATAATAATAATAATAATATAAACAATTAATGATAATGACAATGATAATAATAATAATAATATAAACAAATAATAATAATAATAATAATAATAATAATATAAACAAATAATAATAACAATAATAATAATAATAATAATAATAATAAGAACAAGAAGAAAAAGAAGGATACTTTGGTCTTTTAGTTAGTTATTCCTTTCTTATTCCAAGTTTATATTTCCAAACCAAACAATGGAATACAAATTCTTTATCTATTCCATGCCTTAAACCAAACAAAGTAATACACATTCTATTCTATTCCTCGTCTTTTCTATTCCAAAGAATAACTATTCTATTCTTTATCTATTCCATTCCGTGAATCAAACAGGCTGTAAGCATTTTCGAGGTTACAGTCATTGTTCTTTAAAGTTATAGGTTTGTACATGCAGAGTATGGATCACAAGGAATTGTGTCCACTAGTGGTGATGTATACAGTTACGGAATTTTGATGTTGGAGACATTTACAAGGAAGAAACCCACAGATGAGATGTTCAACGGAGAAATGAGCTTAAAACAGTGGGTCCTCAACTCATTGTCGGCAGGAATAATTGTTAAGACCATAGATTTCAATTTGATAACTACAGAGGGTGAACAATTTGCTGCTAAAGAGGAATGTTTATCATCCATCACGAGTTTAGCCCTTCAGTGTTGTGAAGAATCGCCTGATATGAGGATCGAGATGAGAGAGGTTTTACGTAGACTGCAGCAAATCCGAAGACATGTTTCAGAGATCATGTTCAAGTTTTCAGCAACATAGTGCCAACCGAGACTTCTATTTAATTCTCATTGTATTTAAAAGGATAAAAGATGTGCCTTTCTACTGTTGTACTTTTCTCAAGAATAAGTTATTACTATATCGTAGTTTCAATTTCTACTGTCATAATTGTAAGTCAAAGATGCAGTAAATTCTATATGGAAATGTGAGAGCAACACGAGCCTTACCTACGTGCCCAAGATCAAACGTAAAACTGAATGAATAATGAAAATACGATAAACGCATGATTTCGAATGAATAATGAAAATACGATAAACGCATGATTTCGGTTCCACAACTTTAAATGATCTTTTCAAAGATAAAACTTTCGCATTTTCATGATGACCTTTACAAAAGTTGATCACAGGATGTTGTTAACGTCTTTCTACAATTTTCTTAACATGTGCTTTTTTTGATGGATTAGAGAATCTCAATATTCATGATTTACTTAAACAGATGCAGAAGACTTTAATCTTATATATACAACATTCATATTAAGTTTTCCCATCACATGCCTAATTCAAGTCCAACCCACATTGATTAGAGGTCATTTTCTTTGTCAGACTTTAGCTTATTAAACAAGATCCTTTATTGAGCTATTTTATTATCTTTTAACCGAATCAAATTCGATTATCTTAACTGTAAATTTATTAAAACAATATAATCGTAATTAATTGTTGTCCAATATCTGAAAATTTTCTAATATTCTCCCCCTTGATTAATAATTAATTAAGTACATCAATTGTAACAATTATAAAAACCAATACAAAAAAATTTTTAAGCCAAATCAGTATATAGGTTGACCAAGTTTAAAAACCCATTTGATCCAAAGATAATAAAAGTCCATCATTCCATCTCGTAAGACTTTCGGTATCAAAAAATATCAAATGCATTTGTCATGTGTGAAACAGATTTAATACAATCAGGAATATCTAATGCCTCACTAACATGAATGAAAAATGGACTAGGACAAACTAGGATGATATCTGTATAATCTGAAATGTATCATCTTTCCATTTGTAGGCGTCAATTTCTCTAAACTTTATACTAAATAGCATTAGACAAAATTCAACAATGACTTGATAGGGCCTATTCCTCAAACATTCCAAAAATTGACTTCCATGCAAAGATTGGATCTTAGCTACAACATGTTACAGGAATCCATTCCATCTGATCTTTGCTAGATGAGGAGTTTAGGTGAGTTGTCTTTGAGTGGAAATAAACTTTTGGCTTTTGTACTAGCTTGCTTTGGTATGTAATATGTGACGGATCCTTAGTCACGTACCCCGGATTGAATGCGAAAGGACAAAAAATGGAGAAATGCGAAAATACCTGATTCTGTTCCAGCTCTGATTCCGAAGCTGATTTCAGACTCCAAGCGAGGTCGAATCTCCCCGGGACCTTCAAAGAAAATGATCACTGTCACGTGGTATAAGTACTTCTACAGTTTTTTCAATACACGAGCTCTCTTAATGAGTTAGAGATTCCTTATGCTCGTGATTGATATGAGTAACTACAGGAGACCTTAACCTATTTATATAGAGCTTCCCCATCACAAAGCCGATATAGACCAGGTCCGTACTAAAAGGGATCCATTTCTCATCCGGACTTTGACCCATTAATTTAGATCATTTATGAGGTCACTTTATTACCCTTATTTAAATCAAATTACGTAACTTAATTGATAATTTATTTGAAACCAAAATTACAATTAATAACTGTCCACTATATGACAAAAAGACAATTGCCTTTAGGGACAAAAATATCTTACAATCTCCCCCTTAGACAATTATTAATTGCAGTTTTAATTAAGTTTGAAAATAGTTTAAAAACTCGGTTAAGCTACGCTACTGTATTAGTAGACTAAGATTAAAAACAAAACATTTGATCCAAAGGTAATGCAAATCCAAACTTCCATCCTGCAAGGCTTTCGATACCGAAAAGTATCAAATGCCTATGTCATGTGTGACACAGATCCAATACAATCACGAATACCTAATATCTCACTAATATGAATGGGAAAATGGAGTGTGGAAAACTACGATAATACCTTTATGATCTAATATGTATCATCTTCGTCTGTAAGTCTCGATTTCTACTACTTTATGCTAAACCGCATTGCTAAATTCCATCAGAGAAATCTTGTTTTCTCTCATCGAATACTAAACAGTTTTAGAGAAAACCTTTATGTTCTCCAACTGAATGCCAAACTATATTAGAGAACCTTTATGGGATTAAAAACTTATATCGTCCTATGTCATGTGAAACTTTTAGGATTTATCCATATAAAACTATATGTGTCGAATGACATAGGCTCAAGGTGAATCTTTATAAATGTCCAACGACCTTTAAAATACTTAAGATCAACACTAATCTTAAGACTTCTATACATATTATGACAATGTATGATAACATTTATTATTGAGGATAAACTGAGATTATCATTAATTGATGAACTATCATACCGTCATAACACATCAAAATGTACAAATGTACTTGGAGCAAACGTAACGATTTATTGACTAACAGTGTCTAAGAACTTCAAAAATACCTATACTGTATACTTGTATTTCAAATACAAGGGGGCAAATTCCTTTATTCAAAGAATCGACTTTTAATTCCTCAGTCCTTAAATGCTCCAAACTTTAATGTCACCTTTTCGTGTCAACTACTTCATGATCAAGAATTTAACCTCAGAATGCTAAGACCCAGTGATATTTAATAATATTGTTAAACAATATAGAAACTTGATTATCATATTACAACTGAATGGGTCTAGCTATTGCATAAGTCATAGACAACCTAGAAATCAAATTTCTGAGCTAAGCCATTCGTGAAGCAGCCCTATAGCATGCACTTTGCATGCATTGTTGAGGGAAGTTATCCGTGTCTACTTGACACACTTCCTCAATGTTGTACCATTT
>JAOSBN010000002.1:37696712-37708626 GCA_027563595.1 Erythroxylum suave | reverse complement strand
TTGAAAATGGACTATGGTTGGATTACTTATGAACTGGCTCAAAACATAAACACTATAGCTAATATCAGGTTGAGTGAAGGTGAGATATATGAGTCTACCTACCAATCTTATAGCTGACATTAGGTTGAGTGATGGTGAAATTTATGAGTTTACCTACCAATGTTCTGTAAGAGTTAGGATTGTCCAAGAGTTCACCATCAGTAGGCTTGAGTTTAATGTGCAGATCCATAGGTAGCTTAAATGGCTTACATCCTAACATTCCTATTTCTTGGAGCAAATCTAGGACATATTTTCTTTGTGTTAGACAAATGCCAGTTGAGTTTTGAATGATCTCAATACCCAACAAATACTTAAGGGAGCCCAAGTCTTTGATAGAGAACCTGGATTGTATAAAGGATTTAAGAACTTGAATCTTTTCTGCAATTGTCCCTGTAATAATCATATCATTTACATAAACTAGCAACATTGTCAAGTCCTCTCCTTTTGATTTAATGAATAAAGTGTAGTCAGCTTTAGATTGAACAAATTCATCATCAATAAGAGCTACTAACAGTTTTGTGAACCATTTTCTAGGTGCCTGTTTCAATCCATACAATGACTTCTTGAGCTTACAAGCTACTTTAGCATTATATCCAATCCACCAGTGATGATAGTCTCCATTACTACAAAACTCACTATAGCCTGTAGGAACAGCTGTATAAACATCTTCCAACAAGTATCCATGCAAAAAGGCATTTGAAACATCCATTTGACGTACGTGCCAATACTTGATAGCAGCAATTGCCAGCAAGGTCCTAATGGTGGCCATCTTTGCTACTGGAGCAAAGGTATCTGCATAGTCTTCTCTATACTCTTGAGCAAACCTTTGGTAACTTGTCTAGCTTTAAACTTATCTAAGGTACTGTCAGTGTTGTATTTAACTCTAAAGATCCATTTAGAGCCAATAACATGCTTTCCAATATGTAGATTAACAACTTCCCATGTTTGGTTCTTCTCTAAGTTTAGCAACTTATTATCAATAGCTTGTTTCCATTCGAAAATTTAAACTACTTCTTTAAAAGTAGTTGGCTTAGTGAATTTGTTAAGGGAGAAGGCAAACTTCATATCAGAATCTAGCAAAGAGGTGTAGCTGATAAAATTAGTGATAGGGTATAAACAAGATCACGAAGAAGTAACATAGTCTGATAACCAAGCAAGTTGTTTTCGAGTTTTTATAGATTTTCTAAGTTGTTGTGGGTTTGGTAGATGTGTTTCTTAGGGAACAGTATGTTGAGATACAGATAAGTTTTCTTGATTTTCATTAAGATCAAAATAGGAGTCACAGTGAGAATGGAAAAGAGGTGTAGAAGGATTTGGAGTAGAAGAACAAGAAAGATGGTGATATGGGAAGAAATGTTTCTTAAAGAATAGAGATTAGATAAGATCAATCTTATGGGCTAAGATTATTAGAAACGAAAATCCCTATAATTAAGGGATCTTTACTATAGACTTCTAGATATAGTTTTAGTTAAGATTAGCACCTATTTTCCTATTGGTAAGTTGTATACATGTATCCATGTATATTAAATAAAAAATAAGTTTTCCTGGAAATCTTAACATGGTATCAGAGTCCTAAAATTTTCTAGAAGTACTTTTTGTTTTTTTCTCAGTGCAACTTTCATTACTGTTTATTCTTGTCAGATTTCTCAATCTCCATAACTATTATTTTACTTAATATTTCCCTTATTTCACCATGGAAAATTTTGGAACTTCTCAAACCACCATTTCCAGCTTAGATGAATCTGTCTTTGTCCAGACAATTGGGGAACTATGGAATGTTCGTGTCTCCAACAAACTCAGTGGCAAGCATAACCTCAAGTGTTATCTTCTTGTTCGCACCTATCTTAAAGGGAAAGGGCAGCTTGATCACCTGCTAAAATTAGGACTTACAACAGGGAATTCAACAATAGAAACATGGGAAGAAGAGGACTCCGTGATCATGTCATGGTTTTGAAACTCCATGGAACCTTCAATCAGTGATATGTGCCTGTTTTTAGCCACTACAAAGGAGATTTGGGATTGTGATCAACGAATGTATTCAGAGGCATGTAATGCTGCTCAAATCTATGAAATTAAGAATAAAGCCTATACCACCAAGCAAGGAGACCAATTAGTCACAGAATATGTTAACACTCTGCAAAATCTACGGGAATAACTTGACCATTATTAGGTCATTGAGATGAAAAGTCCTGAATATGTCGTTTTTCTGAAAAATTTCATTAAAAAGAGCATATTTGTGATTTCTTGATTGGATTAAACCTTAAATTTGATCAAGTCAGGGTTCAAATTCTTGGAAGGGAGTCCATACCCTTAGTAAAAGAGGTTATTTCCCTGATTAGAGCAGGGAAGAGTAGAAGAAACGTGATGCTTAAGCCCTAAAAGACAGATGGGTTAATAATGGTGATAAAGGCAGATAAAGAAGACAAAGAAAGGAGTGATCAAGCCCAGCTTAAGCAATTTGGAAAGGGTAACTTGTGAAAGAAAAATAAGGATAATCTATGGTGCACTTACTGCAAAAACTGAGACACACAAATTGCTAGAAATTGAATGGGAAGCCGTCAAGTGTGAATAGGGAAATCAAGGAGGTCAACCATGACCATAGGCACATTCGGCTGAACAGAAGGAAGATGAAGAAAATCTTGTAGCAGGGATTCCAGAAGTAGGAAGTTGTAGTAATGAAGAGATTGAGAAATTAAGAGGTTTGTTGAGTTCCTCTGGACAACCAAAAGGTACATGTTCCTTTGCTCTTTCAGGACATTCTCTTCTTATACGGACACTGCAGAAATTAAGTATTACAATAGCTCTTGGATTATAAACTCCAATGCCATAGACCACATGACCCCTATATCACAATTTCTCCACACATGCAACCCTAGTCCAAGTAATAGGAAAATCATAGTTGCCAATGGAGAATTAGCCACTGTTGTCGGTTGTGGAGACATAAAATTGAGCCCTATACTCACTCTAAAAAATACCTTACATGTACCAAAATTATTAGCCAATTTAATCTCTATCCAAAGGCTTACTAATGACTTTAATTGTGTTTCCATTTTTTCTCCTTCTTACTGTGTTTTTTAGGACCAGGATAAGGGGAAGAGGATTGGACTTGCTAAGGTATGGAATGGTCTCTATCACCTTGAACCATATCAAAAAGCTAAGATAACTACACCTTTATCATGCCTTAGTTCTTTGAATAAAGATTCCAGTTTATTGCATCATTTTCATCTAAGTCATCCATCATTTGGAGTTCCAAAAACTATGTTTCCCCATTTGTTTAAGGATTAGATATCTCTAACTTTCATTATGAAATTTGTGAGTTGGCAAAATATACTCGTGTATCTTTTCCTGTTAATAATAAAAGGGCTTCTCATCCTTTTCATATGATTCATAGTGACATATGGGGTTTATCCATTATACCTAATATTTTTGAAGCTCGATAGTTTGTCTTTTTAATTGACGATTGTACTCCGGTTATATGGCTATTTCTCCTTAAACAAAAATCTGATGTAGGGACTGTTATTCTAATTTTTCATGCAATGATTCAAAGCCAATTTGGTGTAGAGATAAAGAGTTTTAAAACAGATAATGTTAGGGACTATTTTAACCAAGTCTTATGTCCTTACATCTAATCACATGGTATTATTTATGATTTATCCTGTGTTAATACACCTTAACAAAATGGAGTGATCAAAAGGAAAAATAGACCTACTTAATACCATTCGAACCTTTCTTTTTTAAGAAAAGCCCCTAAAGCTTATTGGGGTGAAGTAGTTCTTAATGCCACCTATATGGTCAATAGACTACCCTCATGTGTTCTAGACAATAAGAGTCCTGTCCAGCTCTTAAACTCTTCTCATTTTAGAACTTCCAATGGACTTACTCCTAGGGTTTATAGGTGTACTACTTTTGTTCATCTCCATAGCCAAAACTAGGGGAAGCTTGATCATAGCCAATAAGAGTGTGTTTCTAGGATACTTATTAATTCACAAAGGGATATAAATATTACAATCTGTCAATAAAAAGGACCTATATTTCAGCTAATGTCACTTTCTCAAAGTGCAAATTCTTCTTCTCAAAGTCCTATCTTCAGGGGGAGAATAACATAATGGAAGATAGCCCTTGCAGTTCCTTCAAACTAATAAACACCTAGACTGCACTCGTACTCTAACTCCTGTCCACTCATCCTAACCAAAATCTATTAGCATCACAGAACTTGAGTTAAGTCCATAAACAAAACCAACTGAGTTACCTCCCATCCTAGCCAAAACCCCTCACAAGTTTCCAAGTTCACCTTAAGTATACTCGAGGAGAAAAGACATTCCAACATCGAAGCAAAGTCAAGACATTCCACTGAAGCAAATCAAGACATTCCAGCATTGAAGCAAGTTCAAGAATCAAATCCTAGTCCTGGAAATGAGATCACCATCAGTCTTCAACCATGTTCAAATATCCAAACAGTTAAATATTCCATTAATCCAAGCGATGATTTAGACCTTCCTATTGTTGTTAGAAAAGGAAATAGAGAATGCACTTATCAATCACTCTATCCACTTTCCCATTATATCTCCTTTAAACACCTCTAACCTATCTATAAAAAGTTTATTATGAGTTTAAATACAATTGCTATTCCTAACACTATTTCTGAGGCCTTATAAAAAAAGGAATGGAGAGATGCTATGAGAGAAGAAATGAATGCTTTGGAGAAGAATCATTCTTGGGAGGTTGTTGACAAACCGAGAGTGAAGAACATTGTTGATTGTAAGTGGATCTACACACTAAAATACAAGGCCCATAGCTCCTTAGAGAGATAAAAGGCTAGGTTAGTAGCTAAAGGATATACTCAGACTTATGAAGTGGATTATCATGAGACATTTTCCCCAGTTACAAAGATGAACATAATAAGGATCTTGTTGTCCTTGGCAGCTCATTTTGACTGGTAGCTTCTTTGGTATGATGTTAAGAATGCCTTTCTTCATGGAGATCTGAATGAAGAAATATATATGAATGTTCCACTCGGATTTACAGAAGACACATGTACCAAGGTGTGTAAATTGAGAAAGGCTCTCTATGGACTAAAACAACCTTTAAGAACCTAGTTTGGTTGGTTTGCAAAAGTAATGAAATAATTAGGATATAAGCAGAGTCAAATGGATCATACTCTTTTCATGAAACACTAAAAATAAGAGGAGTGACTATTATTTTGGTCTACGTGGATGACATTATAATGACAGGAAATGATGAAAAAGGGAAGCTTGAATTGAAGCAGAAACTGCTAAAGGAATTTGAGTTAAAAGAATATGGAAAACTAAAGTATTTCCTCAGTATTGAAGTGGTGTATGCAAAGTAAGGGATATTCATCTCTCAACAAAAATATGTTGCAGATTTATTAATGGAAACTGGGAAAATTGGGTGCAAACCGATGTCTACTCCAATGGATTCAAAATACAAACTTAGTGAAGCAAAGGAAGAGCCGGTAGTGGACAAGAACATATATCAGTGACTATTAGGCAAACTAATATATTTGGCATATAGTTAAATATAGCATATTCGGTGAGCATAATTAGTCAATCTATGCATGACCCAATAGAATCTTGTCTTCAAGTTGTCCACCGATTCCTGCCTTACTTTAAAGGCAATCCAGGCAAGGGAATATTGTTTAAAAGGGGCCATACATTATCCTTAGAAATCTACACGGATGCAAACCATGCAAAATCTCCGGTTGACAAAAGATCAACAACGGGCTCCTGTATATTTCTTGGAGGCAATCTAGTTATATGGAGGAGTAAAAAAAAACAACACGTAGTGGCTTAATCATTAGCAGAATCCGAATTCAGGGCTATTACGTAGGGACTATCTGTACTACTATGGTTGAAGATCATTCTTGATGATTTAAAGATCAAATGGGAAGGTTTTATGAAGCTCTATTGTGACTATAAGTTTTTAATTAGCATAGTGCATAATCCCATACAATATGACAGGACAAAGAATATCGAGATTGACAGACATTTTATCAAAGAAAAGTTGGAAGAAGGGTTGGTGTATTTGTCTTATGTTCCTTCGGATCATCAACTAGCAAGTGTGAGGGGGGAGTGTTGAAGAATAGAGATTTAGATAAGATCAATCTTATGGGATAAGAATAATAGAAATAGAGATCCCTATAATCAAGGGATTTTTGCTATAGATTTCTACATATAGTTTAGTTAAGGATGTCAAAAATTGCCTAGCTCATAGTCAACAGGTTTGGCACCGTTAAATCGACCCACTAGTTAGCTAGGTTTGGCCCGAGCCACTTCGAGCTAGGCTGCGGACCAAGGTGGTCTGGTCGGGCTATGTCAGGGCTCAAGCTAAGTAGCCTAGCTTGTGGCCCGTGGCCCATCCAAAGTAACTATACAAAATGACATCGTTTTGTGTATGCTTAAAATAACTTCCACCAGTAAAATGACATCGTTTAAGTTATAAAACAAAACTTAAAACATAAGCGAAAATGTCGTCGTTTTGTTGAAGAAAAAACAACATCATTTTGCTTCTCATTAAATGAAAGAATGCAACAGCCAACAGCCCCTCCCTTCCTTGACTTCTCACCCAACTATTGCTTTTGTCACTCATATGACACACGCCGCACTCCTCTGATTTTTCACTCCTTTGTTCTTCATCCATTCTTCTTCCTCCTGTCACATTCTTCCTTCATTTTTCTTCTTTGTGTCATCTATCCTTTGTCGTCGTCCATGTGAACTATGAATTCAATAGCAATCAAAATAACCAACAGTCCAACATACTTAATAAGGTCATCTCTCATTCGCTCTTCTTAAATTTGGTTTTTTATTAATAGTTGATTGTTTTAAGAATTGATTTGGCTAATTTGAGAACTTTGTATGTTAATGTTGGGAATATAGGATAATACATGTATAGTGTTTGATGAAATGTTTCACTCTTGATTGTTAGTCGTTTTGCTTTCTTATTAGATCACATGGTAGTAAATGTTGGATGTGATGATAGTGAGAGAGTGAAATAAGATTGCACATTGCTTGTTGATGTGTTACTGAAATGAGTTGTGATCTGATTTGTGGATATATTCGTGTATGTGAAAGAAGACTTCAAGTGGTGTTGTCAGGAGAATTTGTGGGTTAATTATTTTATGTAATGCACAAGATGTGCAGTTGGAAACTTAAAAGATGTGCGGTTGGAATCAAAGACATAATTGTGGTTGAAAAAGAAAGATTTAGGATTGCAGAGTCGTTCTATTCCATTTTCTCTGTCGGCTATAGCTGTTAAATAGGCACCCTGAATTGCCTTTCCAGAAACTTCTATCCTTTAGCTTTCTTAGCAACCTTTCTCTTATACCCACTAGGTCATTTTAAAAGCTTTTTGTTCACATTTTTTCACTTTACGACATATTGAATCTCTGTGAACAACAATCTTGGGTTCAGCCAATTGATCTATGTCTGTTTGAGCATTATGAACTTCATCAAGTGCAACTTTGCTCTTATTGTCTTCTCTTAGAATAAACTCTTTCTCTAAAAAGACAACATGCTTTGAGACAAACACCTTTTGCTCTAAAGCACTGTAGAACTGATATCCAATTGTTTCCTTAGGATATCATACAAACATACATTTATCAGATTTCGCTTCAAGCTTGTCTGATTGAATTCACTTCATGTAAGCTAGACAACTCCAAACTTTCATATGAGAAAGGTAGGGTTTTTGGTTAGTCCATATCTCATATGGAGTAAGATCAACTGCTTTTGAAGGAACTCCGTTTATCACATAAATAGTGGTCTCGAGTGTATGATCCCAAAAGGATTTCAATAGATCTGTTAAGCCCATCATTGACCTTACCATGCCCATCAAGATTCGGTTTCTCCTTTCAGCCACACCATTATGTTGTTGTGTGTAAGGCGGAGTCCATTGGGATACAATCCCGTTATCCCTGAGATAAGTTAGAAACTCCTCGTTTAAGTATTCACCACCTCGATCTGATCGAAGTGTCTTGATACTTCTACCGAGCTATTTCTCTACTTCATGTTTAAATTGTTTGAATATTTCAAATGCTTCAGACTTGTATCTTAGTAGATACACGTACCCATATTATGAATAATCATCGATAAAGGTAATGAAGTACATAAAACCACCTCTGGTATAAATAGACATTAGACCACATACATCAGAATGTATTAGGTTTAATAACCCATTCACTCATTCACCTTTTCCTTTAGTCATCTTGCCTAACAAGCAAGATTCACATGTATTATATGATTCATAATCAAGTGACCCTAAGCTACCACTCCTGTATAGTTTAGCCATGCTTCTCTCACTTATATGTCCAAGTCGACAATGTCATAAGTAAGATGATTTTAAGTTATCTCATGTTTGTCTTTTATTGACATTGATATTTAAAATTGTATTGCATTTATCTAATATGTAAATACGATTGTACAATGTAACAGTATCATATAACATTTCATTCAACTTAAATGAACAATCATTGCTAAAAAAAGTTAAATGAAATCCCGCTTTATTAAGACATGAAACAGATACAATATTCTTTGTCACAATGGTTACATAAAAGCAATTATCCAAAATTAACTCTAGCCCACTAGGAAGATACAAAACATAAGTTCCTATGGCTAATGCAGCAACTTTTGCTCCATTTCCCACATATAGGTCCATCTCTCCCTTCTTGAGTAGTCTATTATCTCTGAGACCTTGCATATAAACACATATGTGTGAGCCACATCTAGTAACTAATACCCAAAGGTTATGATAAAAAATAGTATTAACCTCAATGAAAAATAACATACCTAAAGTAGATGGTGGAGCATCCAATGTCTTCTTCTGCTTCAGCGACTCCAGATAGGTATTGCAATTCCTCTTTTAATATCCTTCCTTGCTGCAATCGAAGCATATCCTCTTTGATGTAGTCTCCTTTGCCTTCTTCTTGGCTACACCTCCCACTGACCTCTTAGACTTCTTCTTCTTCTTTTGGTTCCTCTTACGAGAACCAGAAAGAGAGCCCACCAGCATCATAGCCTCACTGTCTTTCTTGATAGTTTGCTCAACTGTTTTGAGTAGAGTAATCAGCTCAAGTATCGAGGTGGATATTTGGTTTATCTGATAGTTAAGCACAAATTGTGAATAACTATTATTCAAACCATTCAGAATTAAGTCTATACTTAATTTGTTATCCATTACGAAACAAACTGGCTAACCTCTCAATGTATCCATACATCTTTAGCATATACTACACTGAAGATGATCCCTCAACCATCTTAGAGCGGAAAAGCAACCTCGAGGTCTGGAACTTTTTAAACCGTGCTTGCTCATCAATCAGTTCGCTTAGATGGTAGACTATGGTATGAGCATCCATAGCCTCATGCTGCTTTTGCAGTTCTGGTAATGTAGAGGCCAGCATTATACAACTAACCAGTTCACTATCATCCAGTAGCTTCTTGTAAGGTTTCTAATCCTCATCATATGCATTGGCAGCAGAGGGATCAGAAAGTGGTTTATCTAGGACATATCCTAGTTTCTTAGATTTTAGAACAACTCTTAAATTTCATAGCCAATCTTAGAACTTAGGTCCCATGAGTTTGTTAGAGTTTAATAGCAAATGTAGGTTCACATTGAACGAAGACATCATGGCAATTCAGTAACCTAAAAGAGTAAAAGAAAGTTTTAGAATGTATACTAATGCATATCGATAAGGACTTTAATCACATGCATTATAGGTCCTACTATTTTTATCCAAATCCATAGCACTTACTACGAATTCGAAAAAACTTATAGTTTTCCTAGTGTGTCGATATCCAATATCACCAAGAATGACCTTGGGTTTGCCCAACAAGCCATCATAGATTAGTCGGTAGGTATCATTCATACCAATTACATTCAATTATGCAACTATCGACTTGTGCCATCAATTGTTAATTTAACACACTCATTGTGTTATCAACTCTTGATTCGTATACATTCTGTGTATATAACCATACTTCGCCTCTAACTACGTTGACCTTAGGTTTGCCCAACAAATCAACGCTTCCAGTTAGGACCAACCCATTAATATGGAAATCTAATTTTCATGGTTTGAACATATTTATGTAAAGCAGGCTTTGGTTTGCCTAACAACCCAACTCTAAAAGAACTCTGGTTCTCGCCATATCAATGGAAGGCATAAGTCCTAATATTCCGATTGAGGGATTTGTTCTTTGGTCTCATCAATACTTGAATGGTATATATATATATATATATATATATATATATATACATATAATTAGATTATGGATGACTCAATTAAATTGGGTCTGTGTCCATAACCTCCCTATCATGCCATTTTAACCAACCCTTAAAATGCATCTAATGTATGTAACACACAAAGAGGTTTAATTTAGGTTGAAACTTGACTATGAATCAAAAGGTTGTGATTCGATTCAACTCTTGAACCAAATCGGGTAATAATGTTAGTATCGACTAATTTGAATTATGAATGCAATTTGATTAGGAGCCCTAAAATATTAATTATTTTGATGTCTAAAATAATCACTTCAATTATAGTACAAATGTCTTTTTCTAGTCACATTAGAAATGCAATGCTCTACTTTGTTTAATTCTAAATTAATCCATAGGGTTTCCAAAATTCCCGAACATCAATTAGTCCATTATAACATCCCTAGGTCATCTATCTAGATAATTTCAGTACAAGCCAAAAAATATCTTGACAGCTAAAATCATTAAGGCAAATAAGTTAACCTACTAGACACTAAAGAGGCCGTTTCGATATTCGAAAAATTTTCAGAACCCTAATTTCAAGCACATGCACTTAAAATGCTACTAGCATCAAAATAATACATTTCTTATCTCATAAATTTTTTTTAAGGTCTAATAACTGAAACACATACACATAAGTCATTAAACAAGTCAACTCCATCAACTTTCAAAAAGTTGATCAATGTTGACTTTGATTTGATTTATTAATTGAACCAAATTCAATTAATTCTAGAAAAATTTCAGAGTCTCATACACATTCTCAATATTCCCAATAAAAAATTCCAGAAACTAATCCTAGGAATTATTTATTAAATGTCTATGACACCTGTCATATTACTTCTAAAACTAGTCATACTCTACATCATGCATGTAGAAGATAATCACTTTAACAACAAGTATTATGCATCTCATACATGTGGCAACATCTTATCTTGCATGTCCATGCAGAAAATTCATAAAACAACTTTATAAAAATTAATATGGAATTCACAAGCATGCATGTTCATCAGTTTTCCATAATTTTCCAGAACTTAATATATGCATTAGGTTGAAACTAAGTTCATAATAAAATAGCAAATGGAATTCAATTGTAATTTCCTTTGATAGAAACATAATATAATACCTCATAAACATTTACATGAAAGAAAATCATAAAAATTTATATAATTATTAAGAAAATTTCAAAATCAACACATGCATTCGGTTTTCAAGAAATTCCCAGAAACCAACATATGAACAAACTTGATATTAATTCGAAATAAAATAAAAAATTACATTCAATTGCAATTTCCTTTGACAATAACTTGATATAACACTTATAAACATTTCTGTGAAAGAAAATAAGAAAAATAAAATTTATACAATTTATAAGAATTTTTCTAGATCAACATGCATGTCAGTCGTAACCCAGCAAACATTTTGCACATGTTCAATACATCATCCAATACGTGCATAAGTGGCTCTAATACTACTATTAGGGAGCCATAGATTTATGCATCACATGTGCAATAAGGCAGCAGAAGTGTTGGAATCTAAACTCCTACCCCAATACATCCCCAAAATTCTAGAATCTTAAATGCATTCATACATAGATTATAAGAACATGAAATTTCAG
>JAOSBN010000002.1:37681882-37693244 GCA_027563595.1 Erythroxylum suave | reverse complement strand
TTTGAACCAAAAATGGATACATCTAATATCCAATTTTTTTCACCCGAAAGGGGGCCTTTATTAAGTTTTGATTTTACACGATTTTCTTTATTTACAGATCAAAAAGAAGAAAAAGAAGAAAAACTTCATTCAAAAGATCGAATGAAAACTAAGAGGAGATTTTAATGGTCATATAGGGATAGTTTCAGATAGATATCCATTGATTCATGGGGGTTCAGGTACGATGATAAAAATGATTATAAGATTTCTATATCGGACATGATACTAGCTTTTGAGTTGGTGATAACTAATTCTTTATTCAAGAAGAACGAGGAGAACCTAGTGACTTTTAAGAGTAGAACAAACAAAACTCAAATTGATCATTTCCTTGTAAGGCAGAGCGATCGAGCTATATGTAAAGGTTGTAAAATGCTTCCCAAAGCATGCTTAGGAACTCACCATAGAATGTTAGTTTTGGATTTAGAAGATAAAGGATAGAGGAAGAAACAAATGACTAGGAGGTGTACTAAAATTATATGGTGGAATCTGAAAGAAGAAATGGTGGAACAATTTAAGGACATAATAAGAAAGGGAACCAAGTGGATATTGAGAGGGGATGCTAATCAGATGTGCGAGAGAATAGTAACTTTGGTAAGGGATACTACCAAAGAAATCTTAGGAGTTTCTACAAGGTCAAGGGGT
The DNA here is from genome assembly GCA_027563595.1 of Erythroxylum suave. NCBI lineage: Eukaryota > Viridiplantae > Streptophyta > Magnoliopsida > Malpighiales > Erythroxylaceae > Erythroxylum > Erythroxylum suave. The sequence goes on along the minus strand of JAOSBN010000002.1, from coordinate 37,692,563 downwards.
GGTAAGATAGAATCTTGGTGGTGGTCTGAAGATGTACAATGAAAGGTGACGCCTAAAAAGAGAGAATACAAAGCTTTATTGGAAAGAAAAACAGAGGTAGAGAGAGAATCTAATAAAGAAATGTACAAACTGATAAAGAATTAGGTAAAGAAGACAGGTTTAGTGGCTAAAGACAAGCTTACGAGAATTTGTACAGGAGATTTGATAAAAATAAAGAAGAAAAAGAAAATTTTAAGTTAGCAAGAGCTAGGGCACGAAAGAGAAGTGGCTTAGATCAAGTTTGATGTATAAGAGATGAAGCAGGGTAGGAGCTCTTCAAGGCAAATGCCATCAATAGTAGATGGCAAAGGTACTTTTATAACCTTTATAATAAAGGCATAGTGGAAAACATTTCTTTGGGTGACCTCAACAAGTCTAAGAGTTTTCATAACTTGTCTAGGTGTGAATAGATCATAAGTAAAGAAATTAAAAAAGTTTTAAGGGAGATGAAGAGCGGAAGGGCAGTAGGGCTAGATGAGATACTCATAAAGGTATGGAAGAGAATAGGAGTCAAAGGTCATGATGAAGCTCTTTAATGTGATCCTTGAGTCTGGTAAAATGCTAAATGAATGGAGAATGAGTATTTTAATTCCTTTATATAAAGCCAAAGGGGAAATCGAAAATTGTGACAACCATAGAGACACAAAACTACTTACTCACACCATGAAGTTATGGGAGAAGGTAATTGAGAAGAGAATCAGAAAAGCAACTTCTATATTGGTCAACCAATTTGGCTTTATGCCAGGAAGGTGCACAACATAAGTGTCACATCTCCTTAGAAGATTAATGGAATATTACAAGGAAAGAAAGAGGAATTTGCATATGATTTTTATTAATTTAGAGAAGGCAAATGACAGGATTCTTAGGGAAATCATGTGGAGGTGTTTAGAGGTTAAAGGAGTTCCTAAGTCATTTATACGGGTGATTAGAGATATGTATGAAAGGATAATGTGTAGCATATAGACGATATGAGGAGACACTGAAAATTTTTCTATTGGTATTAGGCTACACCAAGGCTCTACATGAAGCCTTTTTCTCTTTGTAGTATTGATGGATAAGCTTACCAAGAATATTCAAGGAGATGTGTCTTAATGTATGTTATTTGATGATGATATTGTCTTAGTGGATAAAACAAGGGAAGTGGTCAATGTCCAGCTAGAATGTTGGAGGGAAATGTTAAAGTCGAAAATTTTTCTAAATGAGCTGGACTAAGACTGAGAACTTGGAATGCAACTTTTCATGTCTCAGGTGGTTAATGATATGGATGTAAAAATTGGATCTGAAATTGTATCACAAAAAGAGTGTTTTAAGCACCTAGGGTCTATCATCCAAAACAATGGAGAGATCGACGATGATATAATCTATCACATCAGATCAAGGTGGTTTAAACGACGAAGTGCATAAGAGGTATTATATGACAAGAAGATATCACTCAAGTTTAAAGGTAAATTCTATATAATGGTGATTAGGCTAACCATGTTATATGGGGCAGAGTGTTGGCCTATCAAACAAATAAATAGCAATAAACTTTTGGTGATGAAGATAAGGATGCTCCGATGGATGTGTAACATTACCAGAAGAGATAAGACTTGGAATCATTTGGTAAGAGACAAATTAAAGGTGGTTGGTATTAACGACAAATTACGAGAGACAAGGCTTAAGTGGATCGAACATATAAGTAGAAGATATCTTAACACTCTAGTGAGACAATGCGAGAAAATAATTCTTAGAGACTACAAGAGGAAAAAAAGGAAGGCCTAAAAGGAACTGGGGAGAAGTGATCAAGAATGATATGACATGTTTAGTTTTTACCAAGGACTTGACCCATAATAGGAAACTCTAGCATACTAGGATATGGGTAAATGATATCTCTTACAGAGAGCAAGCACAGTCTTGTAGGTTATATGAGTTCAGGTACTATGAATCTATTGCGTAGTATTTATCTCCTAAGAACTTGTGTCTAATTGTTTAATCTCTATCTCTCTAATTGGTAGCCATGGGCTAACCGTTATATCTTACAACGTTTTTTCAGCTCAAGTTTATTAAAAAAAACTTTGCATTTGAGGAGCTTTACAAGTGTAAGTTTAACAGTTTCTCATCTACCATCTGCCAATTATCGAGTGTGTTTTGTCACAATTATTCCTTTAGTATTATTTATTTATTTATTTTAATATCACTAGTATTATTAGTTAATTTAATTTATTTAAGTTTTCTCTCTTTTGTGGGGCCTTTAGAAATAGGGATGTCAAAATTGCCCGGCATATCCCGTGGTCAATGGGTTTGGCACTATTAAATCAGCCCATGGGTTATGGACTATGGCCAAGGTGGTCGGGCCAAGTTGTGGCCCGAGCCGAGCAGTCCAGCTCATCACCTGTCGCCCGTCCCCCAGCTAGAGTTTAAAACAAAATGACATCATTTTGTGTACATTTAAAATTACCTCTTCCATTGATAAAGCAACATCATTTTGCTTTATGCTTTAAGAGTAAAATGATGTTGTTTAAGTTATAAGATAGAACTTAAAATATAAGACAAAATAATGTCGATTTGTTGCAAGAAAAAACGACATCGTTTTGCTTCTCATTAATCTAACAGCAACTAGCCTCCTGCCTCCCTCCTTCGTCCCCGACCTCTCACCCAGCTACTATTGGTTCTGTGACTTTCACTCTCACTCACACAACACTTTTCACTCCTTTATTCTTCTTCTTAGTGTCTTGTTCTTCCTTTGTTCTTCTTCTTCGTATCATCTGCCTTTTATTATCGACCATGTGCACATCGAAGTCACCAGTACTCAAAATAACCAACGGTGAATGATCCAACGTACTTAATAAGGTAATCTCACATTCTCTCTTTGTCAATTTGGTCTTTTTGTTGTTTTAAGAACTAATTTAGCTATTTTGAGAACTTTGTATGTTAATATTGAGAATATGGGATAATGAATGTAATGTGTTTGATGAAATGTCACATTCTTGGTTGTTATTCGTTTTTCTTCTTTATTAGATATGTGAGTTACCATAAAAGAACAAGCTACAAGGATTCATTCTCTACATAAGTAAGATTCAGACCTACTGATGTCTTCAGGATGCAATAATTGTACTCCACTTTCTAGGCTCTCAAAGATCACCATCCTTGATTCTTTATCAATCTTCTCTTGAAGGGCTCTTGTAAATTAATGAACAATTCTTTGCAATGCATTTCTTAAATTGGAAGAAAAGAAATGACACAAGTTTAGGAACTTAGTTGCTTCATCTAGTTGTTTTCTTCTCAATATTTGTGTGTAGAAGTTACAAAAAGAATTTCAAGCTCTACATCTTTGATCTCCTCGTTAGAAAGTAGTGAGTAGAATTTAAGGCATGAAAATATTGGATTTTTATGAGTTCCACGTATCAGTGGAGCTTATTATCTAAAATCAAAATATAATAAACAATACTATGTCAACATTGATATAGTATTTAATTAACAAAAAATCAACATTGAAATAGTATTGATGAATGTTGGCTATGGCCACATGAATTTTTGTTTGTTTCAAACAGTTATTTATAAGAGAACCAATGAACCATCAAATAAGAAATCAGATATTAGTAGGGGTGGATGCAGTTAAAGAGTAAAGACTACTGAGGCATCCAATTTAAAGATATTTCATTTACCAACCCTAGAATTAGTAAATAGCACTCAGTATGGTTTATCAATGATTGCTTACTTCGATAAAATTGTATACCTAGAATCTATGCTTGTAAGTGTTACATGACTTGAGTAATTAAATTTATATTTCAATTTCAATAAGACAAATACATTAAAGAGTTACTCCAGTAAAATTATTCTAAGTAAATGTCTTCATACATATGATTTGAATGCATATATTTAGGTTTCACCAATTTAAATATAGGATGAATATATAAACAAAGATGGATTTATATATCAGATTTAAAAGTGTAATGGAAATGTTTTTAGAAGATTAATACATATAGCATATTCTATATCATCTTTGTGTTAGTCCTCTAACTGATCAACCTAACTTTGTTGGACATTCTAGCATATTCAAAATTTGGACATTCTTTGATTTTTTTAAACATTTTGTTTTATATGGAATATTTTAACTAGAATGTAGACAAAGTATTTTGATTAAGAATGTGTCATTTCCTAATACATTCTTATTTCTAACCTCAAGTATTTATATGTTTTCTGTCAGATGGATGAGCATATTCCTTCAGTTAAGAGTTCTAAGCCAGTACCGGAGGTAGAAGTGGAAACTTCTATTCCAACATAAAGTGATGATAAAAGTTCAATTAGAACTCAAGTTACTCAACATAAAAGTGAAGTTTGGAATCACTTTAAAAAGACTATATTGACCGACAAAAATGGAAAAGCAAAGTGCAATCAAAAGTTGTATTCAAGTGATTCGAAAGGTGGAACATTTCATTTAAAGAGACCTATGGAGTCATGCATTAGAAGGAAAATGGTTTTAGGAGGTCAAACATTTTTGACCCCTAACCTTATGAAAGGAAATAATGAAATGACTGTAACAACTTTTGACAACTATAGATCAAGATTTTGGATGGATAATATGATTATTGGAGATGAACAACCATTGTATATGGTTGAAAGCAAAAAATTCACGATACTTTTTAATTCACTCCAACTGACTTTCAAGGTTCCAAGTCGGAATACATTGAGGAATGATATTTTCAAAATTTATGACGACAAGAAGAGAGAAGCATTAAGAGCATTGTCAAGTGTTTAAAGACGAATTGCCATAACAATAGACATGTGGATAGGTGATAACCAAAAGAAGGGTTACATGCCAGTGACAACACATTATATTGATAATGATTGGAAGTTATGTAATAGACTTTTCAGGTAATTTTTATTCTTTAATATTGTTATCATTTACTTTTTCATTATTTTATGAATTTATGATTCATATTGGTACGTTTTTTCATGATAAGTTTATTTCTGTGCCGATGCAGCATACAAGTGATAAATTGGCAAATGTGTTGAGACTGTTTGATGATTTTGAATATCAACAACAAAGTATCCTCCATCACAATCGGTAATTGTAGCACAAATGATGATATGATTGAGAAGTTGAAGGGTAAGATATGGGCTGGGAGCTTATTAGCTAGAGGTAAGTTATTTCATATGTATTGTTTTGCGCATATTCTTAACTTGATTGTCAAGGATGGGTTGAAGAAGATAGAGGAAGCAATATAGTGTATTTGGAGTGTCGTTTTATATTAGAGTGCAACTCTTAAAAGAGTTGAAACTTTTGATGATGGTGTACAAATTTTATGCATTCCAAATTCAAAGAATTTGGTTTTGGATTGTCCTACTGGATGGAACTCAACCTTTAAGATGTTGGAGTTAGCAATCCCATATGCTCAGTTGCTTATTAGACTTGCTGAAAGAGATTCTCAGTATACCTACATATCATCAAAAGATCAATGGGACCTAGCTAGAGAACTTAGTATGAAGTTGAAGTTATTTAATAATTGGACTGAATTATTCTCAGGAACAAAATATCTAACTTTGCATTGTATGTTTAGCACTATGTCCAACATAAAGCATGTTTTATCATTGTGGACATTTGACTCAATGTAATTATTCGGACTATGGTAAAGTAGATGATAGAGAAGTTTAATTCTTATTAGTCTAAGATTGGAGATATTGTTCTAGTATTATATATGTTGGACCTGAGAAACAAGATGGATAAGGTTGACTATATTTATAACGCATTCCATAGTAGTGAAGCTCAAGAGCATCTACATACCATGAAACAATTATAGGATCAATTGTTTAATGATTATGAAATCAAAATGCAACAAACTTATGATCGGGATCTTAGTAATACTGCAAGCAATTCAACTTCAACTTCAATTTCAAGTTTGACCTTTTCTTCTGACCCATTATTTAAAGATTCACTTTCTAATTTTTTGAAAGAGAAAAGGGCTAAAATTTCTTGTAATGCAATGGAGTTAGATGAGTATTTTTTTTTTGCATATTATGTTCCTGAAACTGAAGGTGAGTCGTTCGATATATGGTTATGGTAGAAGATGTCTGCATATAATTATCTGTTCTTTTTTTAATAAGTAAATTTGTATTAATAAATTAAATAGGAAGTTACATGTGAGATCAAGAATAACTAGCAGTTCATAAGTATAAAGATCAGTTACATCCACTACATCATTTAGAGGCAAACATAGTAATTTCAGCTAGTATAACGATAGCATATGGAAGGAGTCACAAAAGCTTAATATTGCCATCAGATGAAGAGTTAGGCAAATTTGGAAAGCTTAAAACACATTTTCTTCCTTTCACATAATTCCTACCAAATTAGGGTTTGGGAAGATGACCGTCGATTGTAGCAAGAGAAGGTGGTACAGCCGATGGAAAAAGGGGATCTTTAAGAATACACTTCCTATTTTTGGAACTAATGCAGAGTGTAAGGATTGGAGCACTCAACTTCCATAGATGCGCTCCATATATCAAAGACAAAGTACTCTTCTTACTCAGGTACTGACTTTCAACTTGAGTTGATTTCCTTTTCAAGAATTTTAGCCTCTTTATGTTAATAGATTCTCCATAATAAAGCTAGATTAGGGCAAACTTAGTCAAACCTTATAGAACATAAGAGCTTCTCTCTTATTCTGCCAATTAGAGAGAAGAGAACCTTATCTCATGAGTGATGTGTGTTATGAATTCTTCTAATGTTTCTCTCTCACCAAATCTCATTAATGGACGAGGTGAAGGAGATTAGATAGATTTGTTTGTCGTAGTTGGTGGTATGATTCACCTTTTGAAACCAGTCTAGAGCTTCCCTAAAAGTGGACCCAACATTAGATATAAGACACAATTCCTATATTTTCTCCCATATAAACTGGGAGAAGGGGTAGAGTAAGAAAACATGATTCCTAAATTCTTCTTCTAACTTATAGAGAACATAAGTAGAGTTAAAGGTAATATAGTGCAATTTGTCCATTGTAGTTAGCTTATTCAGCACACTGAGCTAGAGGATAATGGAATAGTTAGGCAGGAAAGCCTTATGCTAAATGATAGGGAACGATGGCTATCTTGAGTGATTATGATTTTCCCATTTCCTAAATTTCGTAAGTTAAAAGGTATTAGGAGGGAGATCAAGGCACTGAAATGAGTACTCTCTATCCAAATTAGGGTGGTAATGACAAGTGAGATACTATAGTTCCCTTGGAATATTCCATTAGCCCCTTAGGATGATGGATTTAACTTTCGAGTTGATAGGAAGGCCATTCCAAATATGAAGAGCTTAAGGAAATCTGATAAGGGGTCCTTTGCTCATCCAACTATCGAACTATAAGACAACTTTTTCACCATTTCTAGCTTTACAAGTCACTGAAGGTTGTAAGAGGGGTCTTAACTTTAATAATTGAATCAAAGACTAAGAAAAAGAGGTTTTAAAAGGGATAATCCAAAGACAAGAACCTTTAAGGATATAGGTATGAAACTATCGGATCCATAAAGATTGCTTATCCAGTAGAATATTCTAGATATTTCTGATCAAAGCTGACCTATTAAAGGAGGCAATAGAGATCAAACCTAAGCCCCCGACTTCCTTCCTTTTACAAACTTCTGACCATTTCACCTTTGCAAAATGTCTATTTGAATTGAGGTTTCCCCAAAGAAATCTTCTAAATAGCTTCTCAATGGTTTTGATAACTCCTTTAGCAAGTGAGAAGTTAGAGGACCAGTAGACATGAAGGGAATTGAGTATAGCTTTAATAAGTTGCAATCTTCTACCAAAAGATAGAATCTTATTAGTTTACCTACTCAATCTACTCTGTACTTTTTCTATCAAAGGGAAGCATTTAGAGAATTGTATCCTTTTAGTAGCAATCGAAAGACCCAGATAAGTTAGAGGAGCTTACTTCCTACACACCACTGTAATTGCAGAGATACGACCTTCGATCATAGTGGCACTATTAGCTAGGATGAAATGGCTTTGCGTAAAGTTAACCTCTAATCCTGAAATATCTTTGGACAAAGATAGTGTCGAGATGAGTAATTCAATAGATTTACCACGGGCTTTGGAAAAAAGCAATAGGTCATCCGCAAAGCATAAGTTGGTAAGCCATACCCTTTTACTTTTACTGTGATATTTGAAGTCCTTACTCGTACTTACCTCTTACATAACCAATTGCGTTAGGACTTCCATGCATATGATAAAGAGATAAGGAGAGATAGGATCACCTTGTCTAAGGCCTCTTACACTCTTAAAGAGATCAGTTGGCCTTCCATTAACTAGAATGGAGTACATGGAGTGCTTATACAGGCCTCAACCTATTTGACAAACTCATAAGGGAAATGTAAAAAACTTAGGGTTTGTAGGATAAAATTCCATTCTACATGATCAAATGCTTCCTTAAATTCCACTTTAATAATATAATTACGAGGACTATTATTTCTCTAATAACCTTTCATCAATTCTTGGACAATAGAGATATTATCCCAAATCCGTCTTCCATGCAATAAGGCACTTAGCTAGAATTTTAGAGATTACCTTGTTGCACGAGACTTATTAACTATTCCATCATCCACCATTGCTTTAGAGTTTGCATTTAGCACTAGTGGTCGGGTTATTACTCCTTATTGTGGTCGACCTCATTATCGCACTATGGAAGCCCTTATGTGTGCTCAAAGTTGGTTAAATAATGAAAATATTGATGATAAATTCTTTTTTAAAATATATTTATTTTATCTATCTTTATATTATCTTACCTAATATTGTGTTTTTTATTTTCCTACAACCACAGGTATTAATACGGAGGGGACTACTGAAATTAATCGACCAATTAAAGGTTATTTTGATCAAATATATGGGGATCAAAGTATTTTTATCCTCTTTTTATTTAATATTACATTAGCAAATGCTTTTTACTATTATATTACTAAATATAAAGTTTGTACATATAGATGATTAGATCCAAACTGTTGACGATCTTACCAATAAGTACAATTAGTCAATTAGATGCTCTCTCAGTCTCCACTCTCCAATTTATCCAGCATGATATTATCTTAATTTTGTAAAATGTATCATTTCTTGTAAAATGATTTAGAAAATCATTTGACATTCTTATTTAGAAACAGCCTCCCTACCTGCTAGAGGTAAGACTGTGTACTACTAGACCTCCTAAGACCTTACATATTAATGGGATTTCTACTGTTTTTTTAATCCATGCATAATTTTTGTAATATCTTCATGTCACATTTGCATGTGGGTTTAACGAAAACAACCTCTTTATTAGGGATAAAGCTGCATACTGTCAGACCTCTCCAAAATTTGCGTTAGTGCGGGATTTCAACTGGGTATTGATAATGATGACGATGATCTAATATATATATCAAACATATAAATAAAGTATGCAATTTATGCACTAATAATCAAATTATATGCATAAAAAATCAAGCTTCATTGGATTCAAGTTATTCATCTTTATAATCTAAAAGAATATTTCAAAATTTTAGAAAAATTAAGTTAGATTAAACCTATTGATTCCTAAATAAATTAAATTCTTATTTCAAATATAATTTTATTTTGATTTGAAAGCAATTTGAAATCCAATTGGAAACTACTTTAAATTATCTTGACTCTTTTAAAAATTATAATTGAAAATAATTTTCAATAAAATTTTCTTTTACTTATTATGATCTGGAAAACTCTTTTTTCAAAATTATTTAACACATTCTAATCTAATTAGAAAACAATTTCTAATATAATTAGAAATTACTATTTCTAATCTCATTAGAAATTATTTTTCTTTAATTAGAAAACTATTTTCTATATTAAAAGGAAACTGCTTTCAAAGTTAAATAAAAAATTTTAAATTTAATTAAGAAAGTCATTTATATAATTTATTTAGAGATTGATTTCTTAATTAATTAGAAAATCTTTCCTTAATAAGCTAAAAAATATTTTCCAAAATATTACAGAAAGCACATTTTTCTTAATTAATAAATGAAAACACATTTGAAAGTTTAACCAAGAAAATTATCTTTTCTAATAAATCAAGAAACAAATTATTCATAAAGAAAGAAACAATTTCTAAATAAATTGAATAATAATTCTCTAAAAAATAAAGTCATAATTTGAATTTATCCTTATCATATTGAAATAAGTAAATTTAATTAAGAAACATCTTTCTTTATTATTTAAGAAAACACTTTTCATAATTTTAAAGAGTCTAATTAATAATTTCAATCTAATTGAAACTAATCAATTCTAATTTTAGAAACTAATTTTCTAATTAATTAACTTTAATTAATTGAAAATAATTATTTTTAATTTTAAAAACTACTTTTCTAAAATTAATTAGGAATCAATATAATTATTAATCTTAATCATATTAAAGAAAATAATTATTTTAATTTTAAACTTGATTTGATAATTAATTTAATTTAATAATCCAAAAAAGTAATCCTAATAAAATAACCCTTTGAAAACAATTTTCAAACGTTAAAACACATTTTTCCAATTTTATTAGAGATTAAACTAATTTAATCTGAGTTAAACTAGTTTAATTAAAATTAAGGCTTAAATACTGATCGCGGCTTTGTCGATTCGACCTTATGATCGATCCTTGGAAACCGGTCAAAAATAATAATTCCAAAGATTGCA
>JAOSBN010000002.1:37631397-37664156 GCA_027563595.1 Erythroxylum suave | reverse complement strand
CAGTTTCTCTTTCAAAATTTTTGAAAGAGAAATGGGGTAGGATTTCTTAAAATATGATGGAATTAGATAAATATTTTTCCGCAGATTGTGTTCCTGAAACTAAAGGTGAGTCGTTCGATATATTGTCATGGTGGAAGATGTCTGCACATAATCATCCGATCTTGCAAGTCATTACATGAGACTTATTAGCTATTCCATCATCCACCTTTCCTTAAGAGTCTGCATTTTGTACTAGTGGTTGGGTCATTACTCCTCATCATTGTCAACTTCATTATCGCACTATGGAAGCCCTCATGTGTGCTTAAAGTTGGTTAAATAATTAAGATATTGATGGTAAATTCTTTTCTTTTTAATACATTTATTTTATCTATCTTTATATTATCCTACCTAATATTGTGTTTTTTATTTTCCTACAGCCACAGATATTAATGTGGAGGGGCCGAATTAGTGAAATTAATCGACCAATTGAAGGTTATTTTGATCAAATATATGAAGATGAAGGTATTTTTAATTTTCTTTTTATTTAATATTACATTACTAAATATCCTTTTTATTTTAATAATATTTTACCAAATATAATGTTTGTACATACAAATGATTAGATCCAAACTGTTGATTAGTAACAAGTACAATTAGTCAATTAGATGCTCTCCAGTCTCCACTCTATAGTCTATCCGGTGTGATATTATTTTAATTTTGTAAATTGTATCATTTCTTGTAAGATGATTTAGATAATCATTCATGCAAAGAAAAATTTTCTATAGTTAATGAATTTGGTTTTATCAATTCTCTCTTATAATAATTAATAAATTATTTAAGTAAAATTAAAATTGTAATTAATTGAATTGAAATTCTTAACTATAACTATTAGCTTAATGACTTTTTATACAAATTTCTAATCAATTGAATTAAAATTCCTAATTAATCATACCAATAAGTACATCTCAAGATTTTAATTTTAAAATGTCCTTTCTTATTAATGATACGCAAATGTATGTAGTACCCTTCAATTTAAACCTAACTTAATCACTTTTAACACAAATTGTGTTAATATTTAACTCGTTATACCTAAAATATTACTTAAAACATTAAGAAGTTAGTGATTTTACGCTTTCATTTAATGACTTATAGTTTTATTCAAATGAAATATTAAGTGGTTTAAATAAAAAGATATAAATATTTTGTAACTTAATATTCGGTAAATTAATAACTTTATTATATCATAATTATATGTTATTATAATTTAAAGATGTGACATATTATATATATTTAAAAAAAGTGAAAATTTTATGAAATATGGTATGTTTATAACACTTTAAAGATAAGAAGGATTTAAAATAAAACTTATGTCAAGGTTTTGAGTAAGGAATTACTCTTAACAAACTTTTAATTAGAGTAACTTAGGAATGAATCTTCTAATATTATAATTTGGAAAGGAGAAAATTTATGAATATAAATTTAGATTAATTAGAATATAATGATTTTAGAAAAAAAGTTTTAAAACTATTTTCAAAAGTAATAAAAATAATAATTTATAAAAACATATCAAATTTTAATAAAATAATAGCTATCTTCAATATAATAAACTATACTTATTTGTTTTTACAACTCAATTACTTATATACTCTTTTGGAATTGACAAATTAGGATTAATAAAGTGATTAATTCATTTTAAGAGTAATATAATTACTTATATGCATAATGTACATATTATATAAGTATGAAAAATAAAATAAAAAAGTGTAAATGTGATAAGAGTAATCATGATATTAATTAATTTCTTTTATCTATGTGTAACAAAATATAAAAATTTACAATGATTATTTAATAATAGAAATAATATTAAAAGACAATAATATTTATAAAACTATACAAGTAAAAAAATCAACAATAACTAAAATTACTATAACTACATCAATTAAGAGTTTTGCACAAAATTTATAAAAATATTAAAAGTTTGAAAATATTATATTATAAACTTAATAAACGTATTTTTAAAAATCATATTAAAAAGAAATATAATCATTTTTTAAACAAGTAAAAATAATATTTGAAATAAATTCTTTGTAATTAGATAATAACTTTTATTCATTTAGATTAAAATTAATTGTTATAATAAAATTGCAAATTAAAAAATATTTGAAATAAATTCATTGTAATTAGATAATAACTTTTTTACATTTGAATTATAATTAATTGTTATAATAAAATTACAAAATTAAAATTAAATTCACTTGTTTGTAGGGAATAATTATGACAAGATTATCATAGCTACACATTTCTTTTTCTTGAATAAAAATAAAAATTAATAATAAATACATTTCCAATAATAAAGAAAATTTCAAAAGAATTGACAAAACAAATCAAACTTTAAGCGATTGTTTTTCGATTATCAAAAAATCACTTAATATTTATGTTATTAATAAAATTTTAGAAATTTTTTGTGACTCATCTTATAAATACATATTGATTCGTATTTTATATAAATATTTTTGTACAATTTATAGGTAATTCTGCTTACACTTTATTGTGAATGGTTATACTATAATTTATAATTTATGAATTTAAAAAATACAACTACATCTTTTTCAAATTCTCTTAAAATAAAGATATAAAAATTTAAAAATATATTAGATGACCATATTTAATCCTTATGCGCATTCTCATTATCACATACCTATGTTGAAAACATCATCAATTAACTTTATTTGAGATTTTATCACAAGAAAAATCACAATCAATGTGGTAATCATACAATACCAAACAATAAATATACCACATGAGATACTAAAATCATATGTGCCTCTTTTATTTCTAGACCAAAGCATGAAATTTCACTCAAAACTGACTTTAATTACCTTTACATGATTTGTCTAGAGTTAAATCTTATTTATTACTATTGTAATAAATTCAGAAAATTAAAAATCTCACTTTATGAATTCACTAGACCCCGAAGCAACAAAAAAAACCCAAGGCACAAATTAGTGAATTCTAAAATTTTGAGTGTTTTTTTAATTGTTGCTAACATCGGCAATGTTTGGTTGGAGGGTGTACGTCAGTATGTAACACATCTGGCAAGTGGGCTACACATGCCAACGCACACCCACATGCCCAAACCCTTATTGCCAATATGGTGCATAAACCAAATGCCCACATACCCATACGTGCCAGGCGCTCTGTCTCAGTAAAGCTTAGGGGAATTATCGGGCACATATGCCACATGTACTTGACAATTTTCTCTCTCATGTAGCAAAGTCGTCGAAAAGTGGCAATTTTCAACAACTTTCAGGTAATTTTTTTAGCCCTTAAAACTCGTTTTCAACCATTTTTCAATGCTAAACACTTCCATCAAGATATCAAGCAACCATATGAATTTTAACATGCAAACATAAATCAATTTCTTTAAGTTCTTTAAGGAGAAAACCAAAAAATTTCATTTCCGTTCACATAATCACATAACAGCTCTAATACTACTTGTAGAGTGTAACATGAGCCTTAGTTACACTCCTAAGATCAAATGTGTAAGTGAATGAATGACGAAAACATGAAAAATACCTGATTTTATTTCTATAACTTTAATGACCTTTTCGAAGCGAAAATCATTGTATTTTCATGACGACCTTTACAAAAGTTGATCAACGTGATGTAATTAACGTCTTTCTACAACTTTTTTAACATATAAACCTTTCAAGAGAATCTAAATGTTCACGATTTGCTCAAGTAGTTGTAGAAGACCATAACCTTATATAAATAACATATATATTGGACTTCTTCATCACAAATCCAACACAAGTCCGAACTACGCTAAATAGAGTTCATTTTCTTTGTCAAACTTCAGCCTATTAAATCAAAATTTTTTATTATGATACTTTATTACTTTTTAACTGGATCAAATTCGATTAGTTTAAACGTAAATTTATTAAAACTATAAAATTGTAATTAACTGTTATCTAAGATCTAGAAAATTATGAATTGGAAAAACTGCAACTTGCCAGTTTTAAGAAGGCCTAGGAACTAGGGAAGTAAAAGGAATCGAATAATTTGCATGGATAAACATATAAAGCAACAACATCATAGCTACTGTCACATCGATGACTTAAAGGATGGCCATCGTCACAACTTTTTCATGCAAAAATTTGCAAAATGGAAAAGGAAATTAATTATTAACCATCTATCACTCCTTACTTGTCACTTTCTCCCTGAGAGGCAACGTCTGATGACTGGCGGACCTGAATGGTTTCCTGAATCGATGAGACCAGAAAATAACACGTAAAGATTGTGAACTTAATGTAATGACGTTATAACAATTATAATTTTGACATTCTATGCGCATGGCAGTGCAGTGTAGCTGATGATACTAATGTGCCTCTGCACGCCAATCACAGTACGATCTACAAGAATATCTCACCGGCCTATGATTAAGAATAAAAGAGAGCTATTAAAGACTCGTTCACAAATAAAACGATAGTCACAAAAAATGAGGACGACGGTAGCCTAGGGGTTGCATCACGTAGACATCTTTATATGGTATTTCATATAAAACGCATTATTTACATCTAATTGATGTGAGGGGTAATTTTGTGATAATGCAAGACACAAAATAATTTGTATCATTACAGATTTAGTGATAGGACTAAAGGTCTTAAAATAATGTCACCCTAGTTCTTATAAAACAATTCTCTAGCACAAAAGAAGTTTTAAACTTGTTAACCATTTGATTTTGTTTGATCCGAAAAAATCACTTGCAACCAATTAAGAGGATTTTGGAACTAACTCCCAAGTGTCATTTTATAATATAGCATTGAATTCTTGCTTTCATAATCAAGTATGCAAGCTGTGTTGGACCTTCTTAAACAAATATCAAATATGCAAATTGAGCATCTAATAAATACCAGCTAAATATCTCAAGCCAATCAATGGAAAATTAGGAATAACAATAAATAAATAAAAATCAATAAAACAATGAGGCATAAAATTTATGTGGAAAACTCTTTGACGTAAAAGAAAAATAAATAGGTCAAACTCTTAATCATATCCACTATATCAAAATCAGTAAGTATAAATACTCTCAAACAAATTCAACTTGAGATCATTAATAGTGAAAAATATAGCAAAAAATCTCTTTAGGAAAAACTCATTGAATGATCACACTAAGAAAATATTAGAGACATAACCATCCAAAACTTTTTCCCAAAATCCACTTTATATTTTAATTGGATTCTAATAAATTAAAAATTAAAATAAGAGATAGGTAGAAAAAATACCTCTCCATTATCTCGATCTTTATGCATCGAAAAAGAAACTAGAATTGCTTTTTTAATTTTCAGAAAAGTTTGTTGTTCACTTATCAGTTCTCTCAATTTTTTATAAGAGAGAACAAAACTTATTACTTCTTTTCTTCATAGGTTCCATATTGCACCAAAAATCTTGAGGTTTTTATTTTTCTATTGATTATAATGAGTTGGATCCATTCAGGCATATAATGCCAATAATCTCCCCTTTTGACCTACAGAAAGATGTCCACACACAAATTGTTCATTTGCAACTCAATCTTATCAGCTTGGTATAGAATTGATGTTTGTAATGTTTCACCACCTTAGTCAACAGGTCAATTAGATTTTTATCAATGAGGATCTTCTTCAAAGACATTTTGCTTGCTCAGCTTTACAAATCCAATGGTACCATATATTAATATGCTTAGTACAACAATAATATGTAACATTCTTACTTAACTCCAAAGCACTTTGACTATCACAATGAACCACATATTCATCTTGTTTCAAACCTAATTCTTGAAGAAATACTTTCATCCAAATCATTTCTTTATCTTCTTCAACCAAAGCAATATATTATGCCTTAGTAGTGAATGAAGTCACATACTTTTACAATTTAAACTACCATGATACCAATCCCCCTGAAAAAGTAAATACAAGCCCTGAAATTCTCTATTATCAAGGTTACATGCAATATATACATCTATATATCCCTCTAAAATTTTTTTCTGAAACTCCAAAACCTAAGCACATGTTAGAAATATATCTCAAATATCTTAAGATCCACTTTATAACCTCCTAGTGATCTTCACATAGTTTAGCAAGAAATTTGCTAACTAAACTAACTATATGAGCAATGTCTAGCCATATGCAAATCATAGCGCACATTAGACTCCTAACTCCAATGGAGTAATTAATTGCTTCCATTTCTTACTTTTCTTCTTCAATAGAGGGACAAGAAATCTTACTAAGTGTGAAGTGATTAGCAAGAGGTGTACTAATTGCTTTAGTAATTTTCATATTAAATATACTCAAAACCAAGATCAATATACTTCTCTTGTGACAATCACAACTTTTTAGCTTTCCTATCATGAAGAATATACATTCCTATAACCTATTGTGCTAGCCTTGGATCTTTCACATCAAAAGAGCCAACATATCCTTTTCTAAACCATTAATTACATTAGTATCTTCTCTAACTATCAACATATTATTCATATATAATAGTAGGATGAGAAATTTAAAATTTAGAAATAATTTGGAGTATATATAATGATCTGCATCTGTTATGGTGTAGCCACAATTCACCATAAAAGAGATAAATTTCTTATCACTATCTTAGTTCCTTCTTTAATCTATACAAACTCTTCTTTAACATGCAAACCATGCGTTTTTCCGTTTTACTTCAAATCCCTCTTATTGATCTTTGTAACTTTCTTCCTCTAAATCACCATAAAAATATGGTCCTCATATTTAACTACTCAAGCTCAAGTGCTAAACTAGTATCAAACCCAATAATCACTCGAATGACGTTCATCTTTATAATTTAAGAGCAAATATTATCAAAGTCAATTCCTTTCTTCTAATTGAAACCTTCGACAACTATGTGAGCTTTATACTTTACTATCTTCTTCCCATCCATCTTTAGCTTGAACACTCACTTGTTCTTCAAGACTTTTCTGTGCCTTGAGGAACTCTAACAAGCTTGTAAGTATTATTTTTCTTCAAAGAATTCATGTCCCCATATATAGCTTTCATCAATTGAGCTTTTTTATTAAGTTTCTAAACTTCTTAAAAGCTTTTTGTCTCCACTTCTTTAGTAATTATAATATACTTAGAACTGAGTTATCCAATGAATGGATGATGTCCTCTAGCTAACCTTCTGACTTGATGCTCTTCTATAATCTAAGGTGGAAGAGGTAGTTCCTTTACTTAACAACAACATCAACATCAATATGGTCTAACATATCACCAATCATATGATTTTGATATAATTATCTCTCTTCTTCAGCATTCTCCGATGTAGGAGAAATTGGTATAATAAAAGAAATATCAACATTGTTAGTATTATTTTCTGATGTTCAAGATCCAACAGGGTCTTATATTCTTTAAAGATCACACTCTAAACCTAATGAATTTTTTCTTTACTAGATCACATAACTTGTATCCAAACTTTACATCTCCATAAACCATAAAGATACATGGAATTTCCCTATTATTAAGTTTATGTCCTTACTCCGTAGGAACAAACACAAAAGGCTACACTTAAATACCTTCAAGTGAGAATAAGTAACATCTTTCTCAAGCCATACTATCTCAGGAATATCAAAATCAAATGGAAATGATGGACAACAATTCATTAGGTAATAGGTAGTGTAAAGATATTCACATCAAAATATCTTAGACAAATTGGCCATTTTTAACATGCATCAAAGGGAATGAGAGACTTCTCTGTTAAAATCTGCAATCCTTTTTCACTCATAGGTGTTAGTCATTTATACTACAAATCTACTCAAAAACCATACATAACCATAGCTCTCTATTAAGATAAAGAGTCAAGAATTTTTGGCTAAAAGAACGGGATAAAAACACTAAGTTTTATCATAATGTTATCCTAACAAGGCAAAATACAAATAGGATTAGTTTAGTCTTAAACTAAGATGGCTTGCCAATATCAACTCAAAAAATGGCCTATAATCACTTCAAATTTATGGATCGTAGATAATTAATGAAATAATGTTCTAAGGAAGCTATACTCAAATACTTCCTAATTACAATCTGAACAGCTACAAAGAGGACTCATATATCTAAACTTTGAACTACTTGGGGATTTTTACCAACAAGTCCTTGAAAGCCTATATTAACTGCTAGAATGATAGAGTTTCTTGGAACAAACTAAAATGGAACAACAACATTTCTCCCAAGACGCCATATCACTTATGGTTTATGTTCTAATGAGAGCCTATACTTGTATCCAAGAAATACTTGCAAATTATGTGAACCCTGAATCTTCAGAACATCTCTATTTTATGTGTAATTACTATAAAGGAATATGGGAAGTTGTCCTCAAAATCATTTAAATTACAATTAACTCCTATAACTGGAGTCACTTTATTATATGACTAAATTCCTTCAAAAGCCATAATAATGGGGATAAGATTATATTCTTACTAGAATTTGGGACTATACTACGTGCCATATAGAACTATGTGCATATGGAAGGAGAGGAACCAACTTTAATAGTTTAAGATGAAATTTTCATAAGAACGAGGGAACTCATCCTCATCAACAACAATAGCTAATGGTGTAAACTATAATTGGCTCAAGTTTGGAGAATTGAGTAAGGAAAAGGATTAATCTAACAAGTCCATAAGTAGATCCCAATTTCGATCCATCATTTCATTATCCCGTTATGATAAACTCATAACTTGTAAACTTAATCATAAAGCAGGAAATTAAGATACACCTCATAATTTATTGCTTGTGGCATTTCACCCTATTCCTAAAGACCATCTACTATCAATAATATAAGTTTAAAGAGGTAATCAACATGCAAAAGTTGGAGCAACAACATTAATTAGAGTAGGATATTTATTGAGACTCCTACAGTGCCTTTTCTAGAAGCATCCATGTTTGTGTTAGCTAGTTGGTCTCACTAGTTATTCAAGTGTATGGTTATTTTAAAACCCATAGTCAGGTTTCTATCCTTGATCTAAACATGATGCAATGGTAAGGACTTGGGCCCTTTTTGACAATATATTATTCTATTTACTTTTTAAAAAATTATATATAATTTTTAAAAGTAAACTATATTATAAATTGTAAAGTTAATCAATTTTTTATTAACTAGAAGTATAAAAAAAAGTTAACTAAATATCAGATGTTTTAGTTTGCTCTAAATATATACCATAATTAATTCTTAATATTAACATTGCTGACATATATCATCATAAAAGTTGAGCCCTTTTATATTGGATAATACATGAACTTTTAATACTTGAAATATTTAATAAATTAAAATTTTAAGATTTCAAAGTTATTATCAATAATGACAAATCAATGGTCAATTGATTTTTTATTTTTACTTTTAATAATTTATTTTTAATTAAAACATAAACTATTTATTTATTATAAATTGAACATGTATTTCAACTTATATATTGCTCCACTATTGCGAAGGTAATAGTAAAGGTTAGCAAAATCAACCTCTGGACTATATTTGTAATAAATTAAATTCTATAACATTTAATTTATAATTTTTTCCTTTTGGCTACAATAACAACAACCAAGGGCAAGTCAAGCTAGTATGTGAGGTTTGAGAAGGTCTACGTAGCCTTACTCATAATTG
Organism: Erythroxylum suave; assembly: GCA_027563595.1. Taxonomy (NCBI): domain Eukaryota; kingdom Viridiplantae; phylum Streptophyta; class Magnoliopsida; order Malpighiales; family Erythroxylaceae; genus Erythroxylum; species Erythroxylum suave. The sequence goes on along the minus strand of JAOSBN010000002.1, from coordinate 37,654,535 downwards.
GTAGTGTGTGTATATATATATATCAAAATAATAATAATAACATCAATAACAACTTAGTAGAAATCTTGTTAATACGTAGAGTTTGTGAAGGTCCAAAAGTATGAAATCTTAGTCTTAACTAGTAGAGAGGATATTTCCAATAAACTCGCATAAAAAAAGATACATATTAAAATAATAAAGTAGTAAAAATAAAATAAAATAAACATAAAAGTAAATAAATAATTGTGTACAAATAAAAATATAAAAATAAGTTATAAAATAAATAATACAATAAGTACAAACAAGGTAGAGATTAAAAATAAAAGATAAAATAAGTAATTATATTAAAATAATAATTAAAAAATAGACATAAATATAAATATAAATAAATAAGTATGAATAAAAATATAAAAATAAGTATTTAATAAATAAATAATAAATATAGAACAAGGTGAAGAATAAAATAAACAAATAAAATAAAATAAGTAAATAAATGCACAAATAAGAAAGAAGACAAGTAAATAAATAAATCGAACAAGCTATTACAAAAAAATATTTAGGCCTAGAAAATGTTTAGGCTAAATAACTAAGAGAGAAGTACTACATATTAAATTTTTAGGCTAAGTATAAGATGTAAGACTACAAAGAAATAAGTTGAAAAGAGTTATTAGAAAGAGAAGGAACTCTCCACGTGAGATCTTTTAACTATATCCTAAAGTTTTCTACTGAAGATCATGTCTTCAATAAGTTCTAGCAGAGTTATATCATTCTTGATCACTTCCCTCCAGTTCTTATTAGGCTTTCCTTTTTACCTTTTATAGTCTCCATGTACAATCTTCTTGCTATGTCTCACTGTAGTATTAGGGTGTCTTCTCTTAATATGTTCAAACTACCTAAGCCTTGTCTCTCATAATTTTTCATTAATATTAGCCATCTTTATTTTGTCTCTTACCATTGCATTTCTGAGCTTATCTTTACTAGTAAAGTTACACATCTAATGGAACATCCTTGTCTCTGTCACCATCAACTTATGGCTACGTACATATTTGATGGGTCAACACTCTACCCATAGAGCATGGTCAGCCTAATTGCTACATGGTAAATTTTACCTTTGCGTTTGAGTGGTATCTTGTTGTCACATAAAACTTCTAATGCATTTCTCCATTTAAACCACCCTCATCTGATACGATGAACTATGTCTTCATCAATCTCTTTATTGCTTTAGATGATAGATCATAGATACTTAAAACACTATTTCTATAGTATGACTTCTGTAGCAATCTTTACCTCCACATTAGAAGTCATCCTATGGCTTGAAAAGTTACATTTTAAACACTCAATCTTAGTCTTGGTCAATTTAAAGCCCTCTGATTCTAAAATATCCCTCCAAAGTTTTAGCTTGACATTAATGCTCTCTTTTGTCACTTCCACTAAAACAATGTTATTAGTAGAAAACATACACCAAGACACATCTCCTTAGATATTTTTAGTGACCTTGTCCATCATTACTGCAAACAAAAAATAGTTTAATAAGGAATTTGGTGTGGCCAAATACCGACATAAAAATGTTTTGCATCTCCTCATGTCGTCCTTACTATAGTCTTTACGCCTTCATACATATCCCTAATAACCTATATATAGGTCATGGGAACTCTCTTAGCTTCTAAACAACTCTATATGATTTCCCTAGGTACCCTGTCATGTGCCTTCTCTAAGTTACTAAAAGCCATGTGTAGATTACATTATCTTTTCATGTAATTTTAAGATAATTACTTAAAAATCATATCACAGTATAAGTTGATATTTGTCCACCAATACTTGAATTCTCCTAAATTTTAATGGCTTGCCTTTTGTTTGAACTTCTTAATATTTCCAAACTCTCTTCCAAGTTTGCTTCCTTTAAGTATTAATCTCATTTTCTCTTTCACCTTTCTATCTTTCTAGATAGACTCTCCATTTGAGTATTTAACTTTCATTAATGATTAATTGAAGGAAGAAATTTATATTAAACTGATTGAACTCTTCTAGGTTAAAAAGATAAGGAGGTTTACCATCTTGAAAGTTCTTATATGTTTTAATCATACCCTTAGAATTTACTAGGGGATAATAATATTTTTAGCCCTCTTACTATAGGCAATTTCTTATTCTAGTAACTTGAATTTGTTTTTTTAAATTCATTCAATGTTAGTATTTTTTCCTTCTTTAGTCCCTTCTATTAACTACCTTAATGGAAGTGCAACATACACATATCATTAAATAAATGACATGGCAACCAACTTAGATGCTAACTTAGACCAACACATTGACATTTGGCAGTATTGTTATAGATTTAATGGGCTCCATGTTGCCATATGAATTTCACTAATGTAAATGTTAATAAATTCCTCTTACTCTTATAGTTCTCCATATTTGAAATTGTCTAAAGCATAGAACACATAAAGAACATATTTTCGTTGTATTTTATAATTTTATTTTTCTATTAGAATCCATAAACAATATATTATTGGAGGAGATTTATCAGAGATAAAGTGATTGTTGAAATATTATTTTAGTTATTTAAAATTTAATTATAAAAAGTCAAACTTTCTTGGCATGGTTAATATGTCCAAAGTCAAACTCGATTCTACAATGTTCTTAACACTCCATTACATAAAGCCAAAGACTAAAGTGGTCATGTTCATGTCTAGAAGGTGAATAAATGTCGATAAAAGGCATTGGTATGAGGCTGACATAAGACAAAAATGATTATTGAAATAGGGATAAAAATTAGAATCTGGCCCAGCTCAGCCTAATCCAAAGTCAATAAGTCAGGTCTAGGTTGATCAGGTTTTGAATTAGACTCAAGCTTAATAAGTCATCTTAAAGTCTAGCTCAAAAGACTTGATGGCCTAAACCCTCTCCCAAAATATGTTATTTTAGTTTAACTACTTAAAACAACATCATTTTGGTATATAGGTTTAAACAAGAATAAAATGATGATATTTTAGGCAATCTGAGCAGGTTCAAACCTCATATCCCAAATCTAACTAGATTGAGGCTAGGCAGTGAGCATAGCCTGGCCTGTCGTGAGCTATAGTTGTATGAAATAGAAAAGCAAAAATAGGGTGGATATTAGATTATAATTGTGGACTTGAGAAACAATATGTTATTAGTGGCATCTATTAGTGGCATCAACACAATGAATTTTTATATAATGGTGGAGGGCAAGATGATATTTTACATAAGGGAATGAGTTTTTTTGTCAAATAAACAACTTGTTATAAAATTTTTCTTTTATTTTTTCAATAGAAAGATGAAAAATGCTTAATTTAATAAGAATACAACCAACCTAAATAGTGACTTGAAAAGTAGAAAATATGATATCATTAGAAGAAAAATATACAAAAGTAGCAAAGATTTTTATTTGTGTTGATTTGAAATATGAAAAATTATAAGAGATGGAGGACTTCAAAGGGGCTTACATTAGTGGAATTCCATATGTTACAACGTAGGCCCAATAAAATAGAAAAACAATTGTGAGGTGAAAGAGAGATTATTCATGAAAAAGTCTAGATGAAGATGAATAATGTTTGACGGCAAAACCAAATATAAGAATATATGACAATTAGAATAAATTGAAATATATAGTTATAGTTAGTTTGCGTAACTAATCAATACTTACCCTTTTGTTTCAAGTATCAAGAAACAAATACAAGTATTAAAAGTAGAGCTTATGAGGATTCATTCTTATAGTTTCTAAGTTACAAATCAATTTGTAACTTATATTTAATTAGTTAGTGAATTTGTGTATTGTAACTCATATTTTTACTCATAGTAATATCATATGTGTTATGGTTATTCAAATCTTAATTGAGATGTGATCATGATCTATCTACTTAATTATTCCAAAAAAATGACATGAAAGGCTAATTATAGTGTGTATATATACTTATTATATGCTATATGGTTTCCAATAAAAATGGACTCTTCATATCAATTAATAAGTTAGATATTATTCACCATTTCAAGCTAGTAAATATTGTTCACATCTATAATTATTGTTTACATTAAATTGTGAGAGTTTTTTAATCTTAGCTTAAAGGATTCCAAGATAGAAGTAGTGGCAGCTAAATTTAAGTTTGAGAAATTCAACAGGAATACTTTCTTATTGTGGAAGTTAAAGACAAAAGGTACCTTTATAAAGAATAATTTCTTGCAACCATTAATAAAAGGCTAACAAACGTAACTAATGATGCCAATTAGAATAAAAATAGACATAACATTGTTGTAAATATTCATCTATCTTTATATTATGAAGTTTGTTCCAGCATAAAGGAAAAGAAAATAACAAAAGAGATATAAGATCATCTCACAAAATTGTATAAGGTTAAATCACTCCATATCTAATGACCAACAAGAGAGCCCCACCTCCAGATCTGACGACCCACCTATGCGACAACTCATACAAGCTCCTTAGTAACTTCATTTGTAAGGGGATCGAGATCTGCGAGCTCCAAAAGGAGTGATGACCTAGATCTAAAAGGAGTAAGAGTTTGTGTGCGAGAGGCGACTGGGAAAGAGCAGAAGTCTAGGAGCAAGGTGCGAGAGGAGTGATCTGCGAGAGGTGCTGGCGGCGAGATCCCCACCTCTAGATCTAATGACCCACCTCAATGCTACGACTCACGAGAGCTCTTTAGCAACTCCATGGTTACTGTACGTTTATCTCGATGGAGGGAGCTCCTCTGTTGTCTATAGAGAATGTGGAAACCTCCCTCTCCAAAGAAAAATTCCCAGCTCTCAGTATAGAAGTTCTTCGAGGCTCCCTGGAGAGGCATCCTAATGCGTCCCCAATAGAGGTGGGTAAGGCTTCTACTCATACAGATGTGTCAAGGCATAAACTGATGAACCAAGACTCCAACTTGAAGACAGATATGGTGAATGTGAAACATAGTATAGGAGCATGGAAATCCAAGCCTCAGATTCAGTGCAATTGGGGTGCCCTGCAACACTTCGAGAATGTCACAAAGGATGGAATTTTAACCCCTCCTGTGAAACTCCTTAATGCAGGAGCTAATTTTTAGGCTTTTGCGTTGGTTGGGGTACTCTAGAATAAGTGAATAGCTTTTCTAGTTGTGAAGAATTGGGCAAAGTCTCACTAGGGGAAGAAAGGCTTAGAGAAAGTCATGCTTCGGGATGATGACTCATTCATCTTCAAGTTCAACTCTGAAAGCAACATTCTAAAAATACTGGAATAAGGGTCGTGGCATGTTAGTGGACAACCATTGTTCATCCAAAGATGGAGACATGGATTTGATTTTAACAAAGGTAAAATAGAAACTATCCCTTTATGGGTCCAATTTCGTAACATTCCATTAGAATTTTGGAGTGTGGATGGCTTGAGTTTCCTAGCAAGTTCTCTAGGTAAACCGATTAGCATGGATGTTCAAACAGCCACTATAGAACGTGTGTGCTATGCCAAAATCTATATTGAAGTGAGGAGGCGCAAGATACTCCCTGATCTACTACCTGTAATGAAGTTAGCGAGAATGGCAAATTGATGAAATCTGAGGTTAATATTTCTTACCCTTGGAAGCCAACAATTGGGAAGAAAACATGGCAACCAACGGGGAATAAGTTTAAAACAGGGAATCCTTTAGAAATTTTGGGGTTTGGCAAAGTAGAGGCGTCCAAAGGGGAAGTAGTTTGACTCCCTTACATTAGTGGTTCATCATAGCCATATTAGCAAGCAGATGGAGTTAGGGGATAATAAGAATTTAAAGCAAAAATCAATTATGGAAGAGCATATTGTAAAGGCCAATATACCTTTAACGGATGAGAATTTGGCTACAATGGAGCAATCCCTTGATATGCTACTGGAAATGCAGGATACGACTTTGGAGTATAATGTTGTTAATGGGACTACAGTTGATATTATGAATATTTAATTTAGCAGACTAATAATCAAAATTTTAATGTGATTGAACCAGATGAACCACTTGACAATGTTTCTAAAGAGACTGAGAGGGAGAATAATGCAATTAATGTGAATATTGATAATGTTGTGGATATTCAACATGCTAATGAGGAGTTACCAGTTTCTGTTGTAGTTGATGATAAGGTTGACGTAGTAGTTGAAGATAGTGGAGTGGATGCTATTAATGGTGGTTTTGATGTGATTGATGTTGCTAGTGCAGTACCTGATACAATCCCTGTTGAGATTGTTAAAAATAGATGTAGTGTAGAGGATGCCGATGGTGAAGTTATAATATCTTCTACTATTGGTAAGGCAATAGTTCAAGCACATGGATTGAAAAAAGTTTTGAATGGATTGTGATGGTCTAGAAAATGACGCGCGTCACTTCACCTCACAATATCTGGAGCATTGTCAGATGGATTGGGCTAACATGATGACCCCATTAGCAACTGTTAGGCAAAAGGAGATTTCTAAGGATGAGCTGGAGTACGAAAAATAGCCAAAAATGGAAAACTCCAGTGATTACGGTGTGGTAAATCAGGGGACTAGGAATACCAGTCTAGATTTAGTAGCAAAGGATAGTGATTCTCCATCAGGTACAACCCAAATCCCTGACATTCCAAAAGATTTTTGTGTACAGTCAAAATCTACAAAAAGGAAATCAGCCAGGAAGAGAAAAAAAATCTCAAATATCAATAATAAAGGATTAAACAACCAACATAAACAAGGAAATGTTTCTTCGGTCCTCATAGCCCAAATTTGGATACACTAGCATCCTTGATGTGTACACTACCCCTTTTACAGTTGACTTGTCTTGGATAAGCAACGATGTCGTACCTTCTTGCTACGCTATTGTTCCAATTGGTTTGTTTGTATTGTGTAGTATGTTGTCATTTTTATAGTAGGAGACTAAGGAGATTACTACTAATCTCCGAATGATGTTTTTCAACTTTAATCTATCTATCTAATTTTTTAATTTTTTAAAAAGAAAATTTGAAAGGAAACTTTATGCAATTTGAATGTGCAAATTCAATGTAGTGATTGAGCACATTAATAATCTGACTACACTATTCTCTCAGCTCATGTAGTTGAGTTATATAATAGATATATATGAACATGTTAAACTTACTACCTCAAAGTTTACTATATTCATATGATTAAATCATCATCAACTTAACTAATAATGCTTTTATAATCTACTTATTCTTTGATGATATTATAATTATAATTCTAGAGGAAGGGAGTGAACACAAGAATAAAGAAGACAAATAAATGAAGCCTTGATAGTGGCAAGAGAGAGATAAATAGAGTATCACCAAAGTGGGAGCTAAAACTACAATCGATTAAAATCAAGAAGTAAGAAAAATTTTAAATGCTATAATTTTAGCAAGAAAGGTCACTTAAAATAAAAGATTACTAGAATTTATAAAAGAAAAATTCAATATTTAAGAGAATTTTACAAGTACTTCAGATGATGGTAATGTTTTGTGTTATGAAGCAACAACAATAATTGAAAGCAAAAAGTCACCACTTGATTCATGAATCTTCAACTTAAAAGTTATTTTTCACATCTTCTCTAAAAGAAAATGGTTTCATCATTTAAACTAAAGATGTATGAGGTACAATTTGTACCCTTCTATAGGTACGACTTATAGAAGGGTTTAAAAGGAATTTTGTATCTAGAATGTCTAGATTATCTTGGCCCAAAATTAGAAATTGTCGTTAACTTATACCTATGAAGGGGGAGAAGATAGGTACAAACTTGTACAGGCTAAGAGAAGAGACATTGTTAGAACTAGAAGCATCAGTCTAAGTGACAGATCTTCAATATTATAATATAAAAATTTTAGACATATATCTAAATAAGGAATGAGAATCCTTGCTAAGCAAAAGCCACTACTTGGACTCATAAGTATCACTGCTCTTTTGTTACTGTTGTGTTATAAATAAGCATTATTGTGCAAAATTTATATCAAATTCAAAATGCAAGATTGTACGTGAATTAGTTCGCTCTAATATGTGGATAGTGCCAATTCTATGCCTAAGAGGAGCAAAGTATTTTGTGTCTATCATTGATGATTATCCTATGAGGTGTTAGGTATACATTATTGAGAAAATCGTATATGTTTTGCTTAAAAAAATCAAGTGTTTGCATATAGATAATGGAGGAGAATATATTGGCGATGAACTTAATCCATTATGCCAGTAAGAAGGCATGAAAGATAGTTATCATATACACTCTTCAATAAAATAGAGTGGTCGAGTCTAAGAACAGAAATTTGTTAGAAAGAATAAAAGTTGGTAATGGTTAATACTGCTTATTATTAGTGAATCAAGTTTCATCAGCCACAACTAAGTTGAAGATGCTAATAGAGATATGTGATGTATAATAACAAAGAAATCGCAATATTTGATCCAAAATCCATAAAGTTGTTCTTCTTATAATATGTTGATGGACTTAAGAGATAAACAGGTGATTTTCATTTCTCACGAGGTTAGTATCAACAAGAATGTCACTTTTGTAGGAGATAAATTACAAAAGGAAAGAAGAGGGAAATCATCACTTCATAAAAAGGTTTAGAGATTGCAATACAAGTAGAAAACGAATTTCATGAAAAGACACTTTTAAAGCAGCATCAGAGTAGATGTTCAAAAACTAGTTTACTTTGAAGATTTAGAAGTTCGTTGATCAAATCAACAGAAAGACCACCAAATTGACTCTTCAATCATATTGTCTTAACAAAGGATAGAGAGTTATCCAAGAAGCACTAAATTGGATTCTTATCAAAAGAAAAACAAAACAAAACAAACTTCTGAAATAAGTCAATATCTTGGCGGTTAAGTTGGCAGATTCGAGGTATTACGCATACATTCTTGTGGACTAACTAAAGCCATCAGTAGTGTCTTACTCCGCCTCGTTCACTATTAAAAGCTAGAGGAATATGACTCAAATGGAACTAAGGGACCAAAAAATCTAGTTTATTCTTATCAACCTTAGCAATCTGAACCCATATACACATAGACTCAACAAGGGATGGGAAAAAATCGAAAAGAAGATGAAGTTTGTCCTCTTTCACAAAGCAAAACATATGTATCTTTGGTTTTGCTCCCTCTATCTATCAATTTCAACCACCTCAAAGATCCTTATATGGAAAATGATGCTTTTCCTCTAACATCCTTCATGGCAAGATAGCTACATTTCAATAATCAAGATGGAGGGAAGAACCGATCAAGGTTGAAAGGAAGGGTGTAAAATTCCTCATTCCTGCTGTCTCCTTTAAACGTCCGGAATTTAGCCCACCAAGGCATTCCTCTGTCTCTGGCACTGTCCTTGTAATCCAATGTGTTGTCTAGGAAAACAGCAATAATCAATGCAACAGTTGGTGACGAGAAGAAGATCGTGTTCAGGAAGTCATTGAACTGCACCATTAAACAACGGAAAAAGTAATCATCTCGCAAAATCCTGCAAAAGTATGCTTCATATTATTTGACCAATTGACATATTCTTATTTTCTCCAAGTTCCGTTCTTTCCTCACGATAAAATGTTCATGGACTCTACATATTCCAAGTGATTTGAGTGGCTAGGAACTACTGTCGGTGATTCATATATTCCAACCGTCATACCTTTTATGTAAGTAGAGTATAGGCAGAAGAAAGCCAGTCTCTGTACAGGCTAGTGAACTTACCCATCCAGCTCTCGTATGGGCAGGACCATGAAAGGCCTTTGCAGTGTATTCTCTGAAGTACTCCGGGATCGACAGACCAAGAAATAATGAAACACCAGTGATGAAAAGGTTTCTCAATGAGTTCATGTTAGTGAATTGTAAGAATGACAACCCCACTGAAGCTGAGAATAGCATAACGAAAATCAGATGCAAATAAATTCCTATAAAGGATCAGAAAGTGGACTGAAAGAAGTTGCAATTTCTTACCAACAAACCCAAACATAACACAATACACAGCAGCAAATATGGTGAACGGTATTGATGCAAACAGAGCCCCAAATTTTCCTGTAAAGCGTAAGAAAATGAGCCAAAGAGGTGTAAACTCAGAGAACAGAAACATTGTTAATTCCACGCACCTAACATTGAAAAGAATATCATAAAACCAGCTGATATTTGAATAATCCTGCGACTGCCAACAAGAGTGCTTCCAAGCAGGCCCACGTTTTCCCTGTTGTGGTGAAATGTTATTTCAATTCTTGTTGAGTAGACATCCCCCAGTTGATATCTAGAATACTTACACAGAAACTGTTGAGCCAGTCAATGTTCCAAAGAGTCCATCTAGTAGGATCCCAATGCCCTGCCAGCCTATACCACGGCTAAGAACATGAGCTGGAGGTGGTGTGGCACTTGCTAGACGTGATGCAGCCTTGTATGCACCAGTTGACTGTTGAAGAAGACATTAATTACTTTCGCTAGCCTACAAATTTGATCAGTTATCTAGATTGCATGAATACCTCAATTAGTGAGACTATAACAGCAGCCATCATCCCAAAGCAGCGACCAGCATTAAATATAGGAGCACCCCACTGAAGAGGATATGGAACTTTTATCCTGAACCAAAACCTCTATGTAAATTGAAAATAATTGAAACATATTTAAATCAAGCGTTATAGCAGCTTGCATAGTCTTTCATGAGAAATTTGTTTTTGGAACTAGTTTTCTTTTCCTCTTCAAAATTCTACCATGTTTAGTCTAGAGCCAAAATAGCCAATTCCTCACCATGGAGCAGAAGAAATAAGATATGCCTGGTCAGTTCGACAACTGAGTTGGGTAGCATTTGGACGGTGCTTGTATGCACCGCTAGCTGTCAAGAGGTGTGCATATGCCCATATTACTGTAACCGATATGAGGAGAGCAAAGCGTTCCAACACTGGCAGCTGTCTAAAGTGAAAGTTCTTCAAGTACTGTATGCAGGCATAACAACCTCAAATAAATATGGGCAACCAACGAATATTTCTTTATGTCATTGACCCCTTAGTTTGTTTCTCCAAAATTTCATGTCATTAGGTTATTTATTCAGTTCTTAGTAATTTTCACAGTGACTGTTGGCAGTAGAGTCATATCTTAGTCCCTTAATAATGAAAATCTGTGTATATAAAACCAAGAGGAATGAAATTCAGATGGCATGATAACCAATGCTGACATTTATTCTTTTTCACAATTTGAACGGTTTGATTTTGTGAGCCAAAAAGTCCCAAAGTTCAGAAAAAGCTAACTGTTAAAAGGAGAAGTTGAAACACCTGGGAAAAGGTTATGAATAGGATGAGCATGGGAATGCCAATTTCTACACAACGACCAACCTGACACAAATGCACCAAGAGGTAACTGATGAGTCAAAATCAAGCAGACCTAAACAGCATCATATTTTGAGATAAGGCGAATATGAAGAAGCATCTACCATTGGGAAACCTCTATCGAAGAGACCAAAACCCACTAATGCAATAACTGGAACCATTCCAAGCGGACTGAAAAACCTTAAAGGAGACGAATGAGGTTTGCAAATTAGCAGAACATTTGATGCTGAAACTTGTTTCCCCCGTTAAGAATAATGAACTGAGACAGATATTAATGGAAAGTAAGTACCTTGAACAAATAGCCCACAGCTGACTGTACCCCAGAATTATTTGTACGCTTGATGATACTATTAAGGCACCTTGGACTGCTCTCATGGTGTTTAGAAATCTCTATTATTTATATGAAACCATTAGTTTTGCCTTTAAAGATGAACTAACAGGTCATATTTTAGGTACATGAAATTTTTTGATAAATATTAATGAGATGATGATTTCTGCATTGGGTAAGCTGAAGTTTGATTTCTCTTAAACAGATTACTCAAATTCAATGCATTGTGAAGCTTGAAATTTTGTCCCTTATTTGGCTTGGATTTGGAAGTCCTTGTCATGTCTAACTGTCAAACTAGTAATATAGAAAGGCATATTAAGTAGTGGTTCACATTTGCTCATTGACAGAGGTAAATCTCAATCCTCGCGTAATGATAAGCAAATTAGACTAACCAAATGCTGGTCCTGGATACTCATCAGCGAAGGGTCATGAATTATGGAGACAATGGGAACCATGAATGAATAAGACCCTCCGATCACCGTAGGTAAACGCGTACCAAACAACGTCTGCAGTAGGGTATTAATGCCTTGTACAAAAAGTAGAGTCTGCACCACCCTCACTTTGTCACCCTAAGCCATCAAATCAGACAAACTAAGAATTAGGAATTGAGTTAAATAGAGATGGCATTTTTCAGGTCTGTTAAGTTTTCTCTTAGGGTTTAAAGAAGCAAGTGTTACTCTTTGGCCATTTATAGTTACTCAACCAGCATAAAAGCATAAATCAACGAGAATGAGAATGACACTTCTGGAGGGAAATTAGTGAGTCGATTATTTGACTCACATGATCGCCACCCATCAAGGGAACAAGGAATGAAGGAATCATGACGGCCGTTCCTAATGCCAAAATATAATGTTGGAAACCCAGAGCAACAGCCTCTCCTGCTTTCAAGCACACACAAATTTAAAGGAGTCACAAACATTTGCGCACCAGACTGAACAAAACAGTAAAATAAAACGGATGCTCAAGAAAGAAGTGATCGGACGAAAGAGGAACAGAAATAAGCGTACCCCAAGATGGGTTAGAGTCAATACAGTACTCTAAGCCTTGTAGTTGATCCATAGGAGGGTGACTTATCTCCTCTGGTTTTGGAGCTTCCGCCATTGCCTAGCTATACCCTCCTGAAAACTACTCTTTTGAGTCTAAGCTCAAATGGGTATCCACTAAAGAATTGAACTTGTGAGAGACGAGACGGTGGTATCCTGTCTTTGTTCGATCAATGTAAGAAATGCAACTTGATTGACTCACCGGAACAGACAAAAGGAGATAAAAGCAAAAAACTTTAAACGAATAAAGTAGGCGGCAGAGATTGGAAAACAGAGACTACAAAATATTAAAGAGATTGAAGTGGCACTTCATTTGCAACCCACTAAAGTTCGAAGCTTTTCCTTTTGTAGAGCAGCATTTAAAGTGAATATCTTTTTTCCCTCAAGCCAGAGAATGTTGTGTTGTATGGTTTTGCCTCCGAAATTAAGGAAGGCCGAAAGTTTACGTTAACTTTTTGCCTGTTTCCCAAATTACCCCCTAAAGTAGGAACTGCCAGACTAAATGTTACCGTTGCCTTACTGCAAAACAGATTAATTTATGGGTTTGTAAATGGAAAATGTAATTAAATGCAAGCCTTTCTACGTTTGCATTTAACTTTTTGGCCTTAAAGGAGAGACAAAGTTTAAGATGATTTAAACCTCAAACTTAGAATGCTATTAACATATTTTCTGTTACCAAATTTTTTATATTATGAATAATTAATAAGGTCATGGAAATTCAATATCATTTCTAATTTTAATTCCACTATTTTTCCCACATACAAAATTCCAATTATTCATCTAAGTTTAAATAGTTTAACTGTAAGTATTATCTATTAAATTTAAATTATTCTATTTTTAATAAATTACTATAAACTTAATAAATCTATTATTTCTTAATATAACTCTTAAGGTCTCGTTTGGTAATCGAAAGAATTGGAATAAAAAAATGAGAATGAAAATTAAAAAAAAAAAAGAGAATTGGAATAAGGGTGGAATTACCAAGTATGATTGTTTGGTATAGTATTAAATAAAGTTGATAGTTATGTTAATATTTAGTATTAAATATTAAAAATGATAATAAGAAAAAAATTAATCATATTTAGTTATTATATAATTTATTTTTAAAATAATTAACTCAAAATATTTTATATTTTATAAGTAATTTATAAAAAATTCAATAATTTATAAAATTATTAACTTTTAGATAATTATATATGATTATTATAACAAGAATTAAATATTAATGAAACAAATAAAATAATTATTAAAGAAATTAATATAAAAATATTATTTTGATTATAATATTTTGATAGTAATTAATATCTTGACAATATCTTAATAGTATTTTGATAATAACTTGATGATATTTTAATAACATTTCTTATTTTTTATTTTTGATATTTAATTTCAGCTTACACTAATATCTTTTCTAGGAATAAAAGTTTAAAATTATTAGAATTTATTCTAGTTTGTAAATTAAAAAAAGAAAAAACTTAGCCAAAGACAAAAAAAATCCAGCACTTGTTTATTTTGGTAAGGTAAAAGTTCTGACGAACAGTAATAGGACTGTACGAATCTCCAACGTCTCTATTTCATGCGCCAAGACAAAAGAAACAACGTGTCTTCAGTGCTTTGCTATTCAATTTCTTCGAATTATCATTTTCTGTGCCACTGTGTGCATCTGTGTCTATGCAGATACTCATAACTCACCTACTGACATCTGCAAAACGTTGTTTAATTTCACAACGTCACGTGTTAGGTTATATAGCATGACCGAATCCGAGACCTTACAAATGAACCAATTTTTTGATTCAGCGGACTGCATTTGAAGCTAGAGAACTTTAGCAATGATCACGAGTTTTAAGTAAAGCAATAACAACAATATTAAAGCTGCGTTTGGATCTGTGGTCTGATAAAGATAAGTATCTATTTACTGTAGTTTTCAAGCGTAATTAGAGGAAAGTGCGATTCTACCGTAGAAATTGATAAATAAAAAGAAGGTTGTGGTAGAAAAGTACTTCTACAGTAGAAATTCTACTTTCTATTAATAACCTTCGGATAATTGTTATTTTCTGTTAAACCCTCAATTAATAAAAAGCAAGTCCAGACTATGTGTTTTCCCGACTCTTGCCAAGGCCGACTCCTACCCATCCAGGTAAACTCCTCCTTCCCTATGTGATTTTGTGGTTGTTTCTACTAAGCAAAACCATGTACTTTGTGATTTGGGAGTACACTAGAATCATTCTTTTCTTAGGCTATACAGTAGAATGTTGTGTTATAGGAGCTGGACACATGAAGGATGATCTTTGTAAATATGGCTTCTTATCTGCTTTTGGTAGTTTCTTATTATCGTTTGTGTTGATTGCTTTTTGTTGTCCTATTATATATCACTGTATGCTTGTTTCAATTTACAAATGAATTATTCCATCCTTCTTTGTTTCTACGGAGGAGAAAGAGGAAAAGGAATACCAGATGTGTGGGATTGTGCTCTTATAAAGAGTCTTAAGAAGTAAGTATGTTTTCAATTATGCTAAAGTATTAATCATGAGTATAGTATCTCGGAGAAGATGATTTACACAAGAAGTAATTTTTGGAGACCTTTATTATACCGATTCTTTTTTTTTTCCTTTTGATGCACTAGCTTTTATATTTTAATTTGGTATGAAGTTTATGTAACGACTACTTGGTTTTCTTTCTGCAACATGAGCTGCAAAATGAAAAATGTTTGCTCCAACATATGAGTTTTTGCATTTCCTGTCGTTGATTAACCTTGCAATTGAGATAGCAAGCCATTAGATCGAGTATTCATAGGTTATGTTGTATTGTCCTGCTTGGCATACTTCTAATCTGATGACTTTTTCCTTTAGACTATTATTTTGAATGGATTATTGCTTTATGATAGTTACACCACACCAATTATTGTCATTCTATATAATTTTTTACATGTTATTTGTAGATGGCGAGTCAAAAGAATCTTACACATCCAGAAAAAGCTTAATAGGATAGTCGTCTCACAAAAATTTCCATAGATGCATGTAAAGTTCAAGTAGAAGTGGGTAATCGCCCTACTCATATTCAATAGGATTGGGTTGGCCAATCATGGTACCAATTTTGACGCAGCAACAAATAAGATCTATGACTAAACTCAGCTGAAAAATAAATGTGATGAACTAAAAAAGAATTAGAAGTTATGGAAGAAACTCAAGGAAAAGAAACAGGTCTTGGTTGAGGTCCTGAAAAACAGACAATTGCTGCATCTCTTGAATGGTGGGAGGAAAGGCTAAAGGTACATTGTACACTAGATAATATATATATTACTATAACTATAATATTTAATTTACTGATTTATAATAACATACTAAATTTTGCAAGTAGTACCACAAACAGCAAAATTCCACAACCGAGGCTTTAAATTTGAAGATGATTTAGACATATTTTTATGGATGTGGTTGCCTCAGGCGATGCTACATGGTCACCGTTTATTAGAGTGTTACCATCACAAAATTCTTAGGGGCCAATCAATTTAAATAAAGATAACAATGACTCAAAAGAGCTAGATTTGGATGATCCTGCTTTGCAAGGTAACCAACAAAGGAATAAGAAAAGATCTGTATACCAATTTCAAGTTGTAAGAGAGGGTAAACGTAAAGTTTCTAATAATAAACAAGTATCTCATTCAATAGATTCTCTTATGGAGATCTTGAAAAGTAGAAATCAAGAAAGAAAAGCATTTAGAATGGTGAAAATAAATCCTCCAAGTTATAGTTAGGCAAAAGTGGTTGCACAATTAAATGCCTTAATGAAATTGAACGAGGCAGTGATTTATTGAGCTTTTTGAAGGCAAAACTAAGAGAGAGAGCTTTGGAGCATTATCGGATGCTTCTATTAAAGTTGGTTGGCTTCAAAGGCATTGAAGAAATCGTGTGGCTCTTTTATGTCTATGATGTCTAATTTGGGGCCATAATGTTTTTAGGTAATTCTTTGTTATCGAAATTGGTACTTCGAATACATAGATAGCATTAGAACTTTTAGTTTTATATCAGACTTCGTACTTATTATTGGATTTCTTATTTTCTTATTTCAGACTTCTGACTTATTTAATATTATCAAACTTTTCATAATTTTTCTCATTTTTCTTTGGTGTGTATAACTTGTGGATATTGTATAATACGTAGTATTCATCGTTACTGGTATAGTATATCAAAGTGATTCTGATGAAGAATTTGAGCATGATGTAATTTTAAGTGCAGCTAGTTGTATGATCATAGATTGGTATAATCGGCGTATGCGTAAGGAACCACGCTGGTTTCTCCTTATTCTGGAAGTAGCAGAATCAATGAAATCCTAGGTAGGAATGAGAAAAGGTGTTTGAATATGTTTAGGATGGATAAAAGAGTATTTATGATGTTATGCCATGAGGTGCAGCTCAAATATAATTTTAAAGGCATTAGGGATATCAGTCCTATAGAGTAATAGAAATGTTCAAGAAACTTTTCAACATTCTGGCGAGAGATGTTCTTATATACACTCTGACATGAAGTAATAGAAATGTTCAAGAAACTTTTCAACATTCTGGCGAGACCGTCTCTAGGAATTTTGCATCCATATTGGATATCATAGCTACCATGGCCATAGACATCATAAATCCGCTTGATCTAGAATTCAAAACAATTCCTTTGAAGATAAAAAATTACTCTCACTATTGGCCTCACTTTAAGGTAAATTCTTTTCAATTTTATAGAATTCATATTTATGAAAATTTTAAACTAACATTTTTGCTCACGCTTTTTTTTTTCTTATATGTTCATAATTACATTGGTGCTATCAATGGAACTCATGTAAAGGTAACTCTACCACCTTCACTACCAGTGCCTTACATTGGATGAAAAGGCCAACCCACCCAAAATTTAATGGCAGTATGCAATTTCGATATGCTATTTACATTTGTTTAGGCTAGTTGGAAAGGGTCTACACATGATGCTAGCATATTCAATAATGCCCTCAATTCACATTAAGTAAAATTTCCAAAACCTCCCCAAGGCAAAAGTTCTATGTATGTCGATAATTTATATGATTACTATATATACATGACTTTAAGTTCATTCCTTGAACACATTTCTTCGTTGCACACCTCTAATATGCATTACATATTACAAGTAAATATTACTTAGTGGATGATGGATATCTAAATAGAAATGGTTATTTAGGCCCTTACAGAAACAAAACGTATCACTTCTCAGAATTCTGTCGTGTCAGTGCATCAAGTGGACTAGAGGAGACTTTTAATGATATTCATTCATCATCGCAGAGCGTGATTGAAAGGACCTTTGGTGTATGGAAGAAGAAGTGGCGCATACTTCAAATATTGTCAGGATACCCATTTGATAAGCAAGTGAAAATTGTGGTCACGCCTATAGCACTTCACAACTATATTCGTCATCATTCTCAAGATGATCTTCATTTCAAAAAGTATTACCTGGATGGAGAGCTTAATTTGTGCGATGAAGATTATATAATACATGATGATATTTGCTCTTCTAGTCAAGTAGACGAAATAGATAGTATTTGTGCTACTATTACTATAAGCATGATGAATGTGTACATTTCATTTATGTTTACATTAACATGAACAATTATACTTTATCAAATAGTTTATGCCTAAGTTTTATTTTCTTTATTTTAATTTAATATTTTATCATTTATAATTTTAATTATATAATATTAAAGGTACTTAAATTTACGAAATATCCCAAGGACATCTAGTTATCACAAAATTGTAATTTAGGTTATCATTTTTCAATAATATAAATAAGCACATATCAAGAAAAAGATAACGATGGATATGTTATATATTTCTCCAAATATATCCCCTATCAATAGTATCTAAGTAAAGTGAAATATTTTATTTATTAAATTTATTTTATTTATATTTTCTTATTTTAATTTAATATTTTAATATTTATAATTTGAATTTATATGACTAATAATACATTTTTATGAAATATTTCATTTACTAAATTTATTTTTATTTTTATTTTTATTTAATATTTTCTCATTTATAATTTGAATTCATATGACTAATAATATATTTTTATGAAATATTTTATTTACCAAATTTATTTTATTTATATTTTCTTATTTTAATTTAATATTTTCTTATTTGTAATTTTAAATTTATATCACTAATAATATATTTTTATGAAATATTTTATTTACTAAATTTATTTTGGTTACATTTTTTATTTTTATTTAATATTTTATTATTTATATTTTAAAATTATATGACTAATAATCTATTTTTAATTATTTATATAACAATTAATAGTTTATTAAATCAATAGACTTTTTAGTTATTTTATCTCTTTTCAGCAACTACAATTGCACTTGCCCAACATTTATTTTCACGTTTCAGCAGTTACCAAAACAACAATCTCAAACACATAAGTACTTTTTTAGAATAAGTATTTATCATTTCAGAAGGTTATCAACCGTCACCACTTTCCCAAATCAAGCCTAAATATGAATCTTGGCTATACACAAAATTTGAGGAGGTATAATAATACGTAACCTTATCCTTAATTAATAAAGAGGTTATTTTCTAATCATAAGTTTTAAATAAATTTAATCATAACATTTTTACTAGGATTTAATTTAAATTTTGATGTATTTAAAAAGAATTCTAATATTTCACAAATGTTCAAAATTAAAAAAAATAATAAATTTCAAAAATATAAACAATAAAAAAATTATCTCTTCTCTCTTTTCTTTCCCCACCCCCTTCTTTTTTTTCCCTTCTTTGTGCATGCTCTGAAATTGGTAGTATCTGCCTATTCGTGAGTTTTCTAATCTTCCTAATTTGGTTAAGAGGAGACCTGCATAATTCCACTTTCCAAAAGCTTGAAGGCTTAGCTAATTCAACAGAAGGTATACAAATTCATACTATATGCATAACACATTTTGTTTTATTGTACCTGTCACATGCAAAATCGCAACTCTTTAAATGCTGCAATTTGCATCGATAAAGTATTTTATCAACAGTGATAAAGATGAGAACGAAGATGAGCCATCTTAGGATCCAATTTATACTAAACATCTTCAAGCATTAATTTAATATTTGTAGGCTTTGTATGCACGTTGGGAATCTGACATTCTACGCATTGCAGATATCCTTGGGAGCAATATGTGAAATTAGGAGTACGATTTCGTCATTTGGATACACTATAGTGGCTATTCGTAGATGTTTACAGACATATATCAAAGTGATTGATTAATTTGTATCTTAAAATTGTGCTCCGATTCTAAATGTATATTGAGTTCACCATTCCATCCTTCCTTGGCCAGACCCGAAAATCTTGTGATGCCCTTTTCAACGATCTATGTATTTGCCTTGCCAGTAAAATGTCGAAAGTTCTAAGAGAACTAGCGAGCAATACAAGGATTTGAAGCCTTAGATGACCTCAGCACTGTCATAAAATCACAACCAAGATTTTTTTTCACGGGCTTTAACAATAACCAAAGCAAAAAAAAAGAAGCTAGCTGTTAGACCCCAATTCCTAATGGTGAAATTGTGCAGACATCAACGAGCCTTGATCAATATTTGACACTCGGAATAACGAAACAAGCAAGGACTTATGTGTTGGTTTATGCCCTACAGCCAATCATTTTGGTTGTAGTTTAATGATAAATTATTTAAAGGCATTATTTATCTTATACATGTTTAGATGTATATGATAAAGTCCATGGAATAATTATACATTGTAAATGAAATTATAATGAGATTATAATTATGAGATTCATATTGCATTTATGTATTATTAAAAGTTCCTAGTCATTGTTCTATTAAGATTGGACATTAATAGAACGTAAAAAGACTAGCACATATTTTGCTTTTCCATATAAAGGAAAAGTAGTCGATCTCATAGGCTAAAGTATAAAAATACTTAAACAAACGTATGGGTGCTTGTTAAAGAACAAGTTCACTAAACAAACCCGATATGAGAAATCTATTTGGAGCATTACTTGTATGTATATGGAATTCTCATTGTGATGATTGTATAAGTAATCCTTTGACTTGAGATTACCAAAGTTATCTTGTATAAGGATTGCTACATTTTAATACTATATATGACCTATTTAATCATGGGTTGTTCAATCGGTAGTCATTAGATGTAGCATAAATTATATAGAGATAGTTGTGTAATTAAGATAGGATTCGTCACCCTAAAGCAATTAGGGAGAATGTTCTATTGTTCTCGATCAATATTGATTCCAGAAATCCTTGGTTAAGGTGGAATGATATTTTGCAAAATAGTTTACAAATATCATTAGTTGAATCAATAGCTAATGGCAGAGAACTAAAATGATTGGACTCAAAATAGAGTAGACATTAATTCCATGCTCTATGTATAATCGAAATATTTTATGATGAAATAATTGAATTATACAGAAAAATCAGGCACAGAAAGGTTAGTCAAAACCACTTTGACATTCTTAAATATTTGGGTGCCAATCTTAATCTATGATTATAAATTATTTAATTGGAAAATTAAAGATAAATTAAAAGGAGTTTTAATTTATCTAATTCTAATTATAATTTATAATCATTGCCAAAATATTTGGGAACCTAATAGGTCTCACATATAGAATGAGTTGAAGAGAGCAAAGTTAATTTAATCAAGTTAGACTTGATTGTAAAATTTGAAAAACTTTATGATTAAATATGAGATATTTAATAATAAAGGATCAAAATGAGATATTAAATCTTATATGGGCATAATTAGTATTTAATTAGAATTATTTGTAATTCTAATTGAATTTTAATTGAAATTAGTTAATTTTAATTAAATTACTAAAATGTCCAAAACTTATTATAAATAGGCTTAAGCTCTATGGAGCTAGTACTTCTTACTTAACCCTCTCTATAAAAATTACAGAGTTCTCTCAACTCATTATATGGATATCGTTAGAGGTCGAATATTTGTAAGGCTACGGTGGTTAAGACAAATCAGTTTCGGGAAATGTTCGAGGGATACGACAAGATGAAGATCAAGCTTCGGAATAAGGTATGAATTAAATTTCTACTATATTATGATTTCTGTTAATCATTTTATTGAATTAAATAGATCTTGGTTTTCGGGAAATCAAAAGTCACGAAAAAGTTTTGTAATTATTTCGCTGCAGTCGAGATCAGATCTCAACCCAGTTTCCCAACAGTGGTATCAGAGCAAGGTTTTAATTATGTTATTTGATTAAAACATGTATGACTGTTATTGATCGAAATTTGGAATTGATTGTTCTGGAAATTGAAGCCCAAAAGACGAACCCTAGAATTGTTATGGAGTTTTCTACTTGACGTGGTTTGTCAATTTTTGTTTTTGTGATTGTTGGAATTCATGTTGTACTATGGACATCACAACAAATAAGTCTTCTCTTTTATGGCAATTCAGAATGCTTCCTTTTATGTTTTGTTTTCTGGAAACACAAAATTTGAAGTCGCGTGATTTTTTTGAGAAACCCATCGTAGTTTTGGTTACGACTTTTGTTTGGGAATTCTGGATTGTTTAATTGATTGGATTTTTAGATACTGGATTTCAGAAACAGTTTTCTAAAAATGTTAATACCGCATCTCTTTTTCCTTACTTGTGGTAATTGGTTATATTATGAAGAATGAATCTTCGTAAGGTTTTGGCTTTTGGAAACCCATAAGCATTAAGCATGCTTGGATATGCTGGCGGCGTGAGACAAACCAAGAAAACCATCAGGTGGCAGAGTGGAACGAGACGATGTTGGAGAAGACGGTGGGCACATGTAATACAATCTTCTGGGCTCACGTCAGTGGAGACGTGTTTGGCGCGTGCACTGCACACATCAGATACTTCCCACCTTGGTTTATTTATTTATTTTTAATGTCTTAAAACCATGTTTTTAATTAAATTTTTTAATGGAGGTTAAATTAGTTTATACTTCTAATAAAATTGAAAAAGTGTTTTTCTAATGTTGAAAATTTGTTTTAAAGGATTAATTTTATTAGGAATGTTTTAAATTTTTGTTTAATTTTTCAAGTGGTTGGATTATTAAATTAAATTGAATTATTCGGTCAATTCTAAAATTAATATAATTATTTTTCTTAATTTGGTTAAGATTAATAATTATATTGATTCATAATTATTTTAGAAAAGTAGTTTCTAAAATAAGGATTAATTAGTTTCAATCAGAATGAAATTAATTAATTAGACTCCATAAAATTAAGGAAATTTTTTTCTTAAGTAATTAAGAAAGATGTTTCTTAATCAAATTTATTTATTTCAATTTGATTGAGATAAATTAAATTTATATATTTAGAGAATTATTATTTAATTTTATTTAGAAATTGTTTCTTTATTTATAAATAATAAGTTTCTTGATTTATTAGAAAGGATTTACCTTGATTAAAATTTGAAAAATGTTTTCATTTATTTATCTAGAAAAATAGCTTTATTTAATATTTTTGAAAATAGTTTTCTAATTTATTAAAGAAAGGTTTTCTAATTTATTAAGAAATCAATCTCTAAATA
>JAOSBN010000002.1:37605301-37622245 GCA_027563595.1 Erythroxylum suave | reverse complement strand
AAACAGCTCATACTGATGTACAAGAATACTAATTTTGGACTCTTTCACCTGGTTTGTGCCTTCATGTGCGATGGATAAGGTGTCCCACATCTCCTTCGCAGTCTCGCATCCATGAACTTTATCATATTCACTTCTACTCAACGCACAACTCAAAAAGAACTTGGCCTTTGAATTTAGTTGAAATCTGGCTTTGTGATCAGCTGACCATCTGTTCCGAGGAATGACATTTCCTTCATTATCTACTGGTTTATATGGTCCATTCTCGATGATATCCCAAAGATCAATGTGTGTGGATTCTATGAAGAGCCACATCATGTCCTTCCAATAATGATAATCTTCACCATTGAACATAGAAGGTCTTTTGACGGAGGCACTTTCAGCTATAAAAACATGTGATTCTGCCATAGATCTTTGTCCTCACTTTGTAAAGGTGGTTCTTGAAAATCGAGCTCTAATACCAATTGAAGTAAATCACACGTTAGTATAGACTTTACGTACAAGAAACTCGATACACAAAAGGGGTGGTTGAATGGTGTATCCCTTTTTTTGTGAATACAAAAACTTACCAAGAACTTCTCTTTCTTGTTAAAAGATATCACGAAAATTATTATATAGTTAAATCTAAAATAATTTCTATCTAATTGTTTAACAACAAAGTAAACTGAAGTAAAGGATAGAAAGTAGACACTGCGATTTTTATACTGGTTCACCCTAAACTGTGGGCTACATCCAGTCATCAGAGTTCGTCTAAGTGTTTTACAATACTCCAAACAATTACAAGTATTCTTTTCTCCCTTTCAGATCCTCTTTAAGTCTCTTATACCAAGTATTCTTTTAGCTATCTTAGCATCTCCAGGCTATCTGCCTTTTCTTTCTCTCACTAGAAAAAGATATTGTGAGCTATTGTTACAGTATGTTTTGCTCTCTTAGTATCGCACTACAGAAATTCTCTTTTCTAAGTAAGCACTCAAAGATCACTGATTTCTCTAAGTTGTAAGACTCGTAACATTCGTTCATTAGCTCAAAAGCTTCGACTATGACTAGTATTTATAGCCTAAGTCTCTAACTGCTTCTTGATCTTTGATAACCGCTTCTTGATTCTTGATAACCGTCATTTGGTTGAGTTCTTTAACTAACTCCAACTAAGTAACCGCCCAACGTGCTAATGTATCGTCTTTGCGTCTGTATTTTGCATCTATGTTGACTTGCGTCTATGTCTTTGTGTCTATGTCTTTGAGTCTACGTCTTTGCGTCTACGTCTTTGCGTCTACGTCTTTAAGTCTAGGTCTTGCGTCTATGTCTTTGTGTCTATGTCTTGCTTCTATGTCTTTGTGTCTATGTCTTGCATCTATGTCTTTGCATCTACGTCTTTGCGTTTATGTCTTTGTGTCTTGCATCTACGTCTTTGCGTCTATGTCTTTGGGTCCAAGTCTTTGCGTCTATGTCTTGCATCTACTTCTTTGCATCTATGTCTTTGTGTCTATGTCTTGCGTCTATGTCTTGTTACTGTATCGTTGTGTACCGTCCAATGTGCTACTGTATCATCTTTGCGTCTATATTTTGCATCTATGTTGACTTGCGTTTATATTGACTTACGTCTATGTCTTTGTGTTTATGTCTTTGCATCTACGTCTTTGCGTCTATATCTTTGCATCTACATCTTTGCGTCTATGTCTTTGTGTCTATGTCTTGCGTCTATGTCTTGCATCTATGTCTTTGTGTCTATGTTTTGCGTCTATGTCTTTGTGTCTATGTCTTGCATCTATGTCTTTGCGTCTACGTCTTTGGGTCTATGTCTTGCGTCTATGTCTTTGTGTCTGTATCTTTGCGTCTATATTGACTTGCATCTGCATTGTCTTGCGTCTGCATTATCTTGCGTTTGCATTGACTTGCGTCTATATTGATTTTGCATCTACGTTTTTGCGTCTGTGATGACTTCGTCTATGTTCTCTTCTGCGTCTATGTTATTTTGACTTCATTTGTGTTCTGTACTTCGTCTGCACACTTAACACGCTTGTCAAAACGTTCATTTGTTTCTAACATTATTATTATTTGATTGTCATCAAAATTGATCATCGTAAAGTCCTCTTGACTTAACAGTGTTTCCTATGATTATTTAATACTTTCATAGTATTCTTACTCAAGTGCAAAAGTAAACACTTCTATGGTCATGAGGTGTTTGAGAAAAAGTTTTTATTGGTCAACAACTATATGAAAAGGTTAAATCTTGCTTAAGTAGACCTAAGTAAGATTCTTGTACAAAGAAGTAAGCGCGACTTCATTATAAGTTTAGTGTTTGGGAAACCCTTATAACACTAGCATAATTGATGCACATGTCTTCCCCAATGCACATGCCTCGTCTAAACATAAAAAGGATCACAATGTTTCGCTGTCAAGTTCAAGAATGAAAGTTCTTTGTTACTTGATTGAAAAAAGAATTTTTATTCTGTTTAATTTGATTTTTTTGGGTCTTACATGCCAACAAGATATATATTTATGGGTAAAAGACGCAAATTTCCTAGTAATTTAAGAAACTTTAAAAATTTTCCTGATCTTTAAAATTCTCAAATAAATTCTTTTTAAGTTTTATTTTTCTAAAAATAGCCCTTTTTCTTAAACTTCAATTAAAAAATAATAACAAAACACGCACAATATGAACACCAAGCATGGATTGTTCAAACGCTATTTACATGATGTTTTAACTCAATTCTTAAACTTGAATCAAACTAATTAAATATAACTCAAACTAATACTTTATGATAATTTTCTTAAATTATTAATTTAAATGAAATTTGGTTAGGTTTAAGAGCTAAATTGAGTTACCATACTGATGATATTTGATTAGTTGATGTTTGATATCCATATTGTGTATTTTTCATCATTATTTTTTAAGTCTAAGAAAAGAAGGTTTTTTTTAAAATTAAAAATAATGATAATTTTAAAAATCAAGAGTTTTTTAAAGATTTTTTAAGTTACAAGAGAAGTCTATATGTTCTACCTTGTATTTAATAAGAACTCCACACTAAAAAATGATGTTAAATATCTTTTTGTGATACAGGACTAATGATAAAGTTAAATTAAGGTTCAAATTGAACGTTTGTAAAATATTTAAAAAAATGAAAAATGCGTCAAAATGTTTGAATTCAAATAAATTTTAATAAAAACATTAATATCTAATTTGATCTGTAAGGCTCCAATATATACCTTAGAAGTATTATAACATGTCTAAGGTATATTAATATGTGAAACATAATGGATTAAGTGTCTCTAACTATAGTAAGAGACATAATGGTAGTTAATGTAAAAGACATAGGCAAATGGATAAATTGTTCATTTCAGCATGGACATGTATACTTAGACGCGAACTATAGATGAGGATGAAATTGATTGATAAAATCATAGGTCAATGTGAGAATTAAAGGAAAAAAAAGGACTAATATGTAATTTTTCTAAAGTTATCATATGGACTAACTGGATTAAGGCATGTGTGACCAATAATAACAAAGTATGTGTGGTCAATAGGAATTAAGCATGTGTGTGAGTCTTGAAAGAGAAAAAATGGGCTTATAGAGAGGGGAGATGGACAACACTTTGAAAGGTTTTAACTTTAGATTTTTCCCCTCTCCATTTCACTTTCTTCATCCCATCATTTTCATGTAAGAAATTAAGCCAATCTTAAGTGGAAATCAAGGTAAAAATTAAGGGTTTTCTTTTCACCTTTACTTTTTCTTGCTTTACTTATGAAAAACTGAAACTATAAGGTTGGAAGTGAGATTGAGATGTGTATTTGTGGTGTTTATAGTTTGTGAATTAAGCAAAGACAAAGAGGAAGGGAAGGTTAAGGCATTAGAAGAACTACTTTGCCAATTTAAGGTTTGGGACCACTTAGTCTAATTTCTTTTTGTGTGTATGTTTAAGTGGATACAAAGATTCATTTGGATGTGGAATGGTTTTTAGGATGATGCTTTGGTGTTATCTTGTGTAGAATTGGTTGAATATGACAAAAGAGGATCTTGTCGTGGAATTTTGTTTAATGTTTATTGAAACAGTCACATTGTTTGGGTCAAAACTTAGCCTACCAGCCTATAAATTGGGTGATTTCAGTTGCACATGAAAACTAAGACGTATAACTAGAAATCTTTGAAGGGACTCTAACATAATTATGGCCTTATGACCTGGGAAATTGAGATTGAAAAGGGAAACTGATAGGCCACGTCTTGCGATCCAAATTGTTTACAAGAGAAAAAGGCTGAGAGGCTTTACAAGGGCAAGATCCAACAATAGTGAGTAAAGGAATATGATGGGATGCATGAATAAAGTGTGGGAATAAAGGTTGAGGTGGCATGCTCTGTGCGTGATCACCAAGGAGTGCAGTTACGATTGTTGAGTATGTTACGATATAGGCAGAGTCCATTTTGTGTCAAATTTTTATTTTGTGTCAAGTAGTTATGCCAAATAAGGCTGAGTTTGTTATGCATCATGTATAAAAGAACAGGAAAGAGAGAATAGAAGAGGGGAAGATTGATGAAATGTTTTGATGAATGAGAAGTAAGGCAAACTTCACAAAAATGTTGGTGTCATCAATTCTTCTTATCATTATAAACTCTCTTTTTCCTTAAATTCTTGTCCTTTACAGTCCAATATAATAGTGCTTTGTCTTTTACATTTCACTACGTCAGTGTTCTATCAAATTTGGTATCAGAGCATCATAATCCACCTATGATAATATGACTTCATTGACATGGAATCAACTCACCTAAAAACTAGGATGGAAACATGTGCAGAGCAATTGAGAGAAGATTTCAAAGGCATGAATGCCAACTTTGCTCTAGTTATAGCCCAGCTACAAGAAACCCAAACCAGCCTACAACTTCTTCTACAAAACCAAGTTAACCAACAACAACAACCTGGAGATTCAAGCACTTCCAAAACCCAAACACCCAGCAAAACTGAACTAAAAACAAATACCCAAACCAACACCATAAACCCCATTGACCCACAAAACCAAACCCTTGCTACTGCTGAAAAAGTGTTGGAAAAAGACAAATACTCAAGAAGGCTAGAGCTTCTGGTGTTCGATGGTGAAGGAGCATATTCATGGATTTTCCAAGCAAAACGATACTTTGCTATCAATCGGTTGACAGAGAGTGACAAGGTAAAGGCAGTGGGCATTTGTTTTGAGGGTGAAGCGTAGGCATGGTTACGTTTTGAGGAGTGTAACAAGTCATTTTCTTCATGGGAAGAACTAAAGGGCCAAATATTGCAACGTTTTGCATGACTACATGATGGGACTTTACTCCATCGATTTTTTGTTGTTAGACAGGAAGGAACGGTGGCAGAATATCATGCTCAGTTCAAGTACTTGGAAGCGTTTGTGGGAGCTTTAGAAGAGGAAACAATGGCTACTGTCTTTGTAAATAGATTGCAAGAGAAAATCAAGGTTGAATTATTAATCTTGAACCCACGATCGCTAAAAGAAACCATAGATACTGTGGGCCAAATCGAATGAAAGAATTAGATCTTAGGTCTAACTCCTAACCCCAAAGCCCACAAAGAACCCCCTTCAATCCAATACAAAAAATGATAACAAAACTATCACATGGACCCCAAACAAAAACTACAACCCAACAACAAACAAAACACCTCAGCCAACTACGACATTGAACCCACCTCACAAACAAAACACCCCAGAAACAACTAAAATACCAACCTTACCTGCACCACCAAATTTTCAGAAATTAACTCCTATTGAGGCTTAAACTCAACGAGTTCAAGGCTTATGTTTCTGTTGTGATGAGAAATGGCACTTTGGCTATCGATGTCCACAGCGAGAGCTAAATGTGTTGCTAGTCAGTGAAGGTGATGAAGATGAAGGACCAGAGGAGGAAGGAGTAATGGAAATAGAAGAAACTCTGAATAGTGTGGAGCTCTCTTTAAATTCGATGGTTGGATTGTTAAAACCTAGAACCCTGAAGTTGAGAGGCGAAGTACATGGCTTGGAGGTTGTAGTGCTCATCGATTGTGGGGCTACCCACAACTTCATCTCCACTAGTCTAGTGGAAACTCTTCAAATTCCTATTCATGAGACTTCCCAGTATGGAGTTGTGATTAGGTCTAGGAAACAATTAAAGGGCATGGGGGTGTGTAAAGGGGTGGTTCTTAGGTTGTAAGAATTGACTATTATGGAAGATTTTCTTCCTTTACCATTGGGGAGTACCAATTTGATTTTGGGACTAAAGTGGTTATCCACTCTGGGAGAAACAAAAGATGATTGGAAAAAGCTCACTATGACTTTTGAGGTAAGGGGTTAAATTGTTCAACTTAAGGGAGACCCAAGCCTTACTAAGGCATTGGTTTCTTTGAAGACCATGGCTAAGGAATTACAACAAGAGAAATCGGGGCTGATGTTAGAGTTAATGAATATAGTAGTCTAGAGTAACACTGCTAGGGAGTGTGATGATCCAAGAGTCAAAGAAGTACTGCAAGAATTTAAGGCTATTTTTGAGATCCCGAAGGGATTACCTCTAGTGCGTGGTAATGAACATGCAATATTGTTGAAAGAAGGCACCGATCCTGTCAGCATTAGGCCATACCACTATCCTCATTTTCAAAAGGTGGAGATTGAAAAGTTACTAACAGAAATGTTATCGGCGGGCATTATACGGCTAAGCGTTAGTCCTTTCTCTAGTCTCGTGCTTTTGGTCCGTAAGAAAGATGATGGGTGGAGATTTTGCGTGGATTATAGGGCATTGAATCGTGTTACAATTTCGAACCAATTCCTAATCCCTAACATCGATGAGTTGATGGACGAGCTTCATGGGGCCAAGTTGTTTACCAAACTAGATCTTAAATCAGGATGCTACCAAATCTGTGTCAAGGAGGAGGATGTTCACAAGACTACCTTTCGCACTCTTGACAGCCACTACAAATTTTTAGTGATGTCGTTCGGATTGACGAATGCCCCGACAACATTCCAAACATTGATGAACAATATATTCTGCCCATTTCTAAGTTGGTAAGTGCTCATATTATTTGATGATATCCTGATTTACAGTTCATCTTTTGAAGAACATATGGAGCATTTATGATCTATTCTAACTGTTTTGAGAGAGCAATGTCTTTATGCAAATGCCAAGAAATGTTGTTTTTGTCAGCCTGAAGTGGAGTATCTTGGGTATATTATCTCCGCCCAAGGTGTTGCAGCGAATCCCAATAAATTCAGTATCATGGATCAATGGCCCTTGCCTTCTAACCCAAAGGAGCTGCAAGGATTCCTTGGTTTGACGAGGTATAACAGGAGATTTGTGCGCAACTATGGCAAAATCGCTACTCCACTAACAAGCTTGCTCAAGAAAGACTCTTTTCAGTGGACAGAGGAAGCTTTTGTGGCTGTCAACACCCTAAAGCAGTCCATGAAAACTGTGCCAGTGCTCACTTTACCAAATTTTTCAACAGAATTTATTGTGGAAACTGACACTTCTGGAATTGACCTTGGAGTTGTGTTGTAACAAAAAGGGCGGCCAATTGCATTTTACAGCCATGCGTTGCAAGGAAAAGCACATTTTAAATCAGTTTACGAACATGAATTGATGGCAATTGTGATGGCAATTCAAAAGTGGAGCATTATTTGTTGGGTCGGCATTTTGTAGTGCGAACAGATCAAAAATCACTAAAATTTCTATAGGAGTAACGTTTAATTGCTTCTGAATATCAAAGGTGGCTTACGAAGATTATAGGATACGATTTTGAGGTTCAATATCATCCGGGCCTAAAGAATAAAGTGGCAGATGCGTTATCTAGAATTCCCCATCATGAAGAACTAATGGCTATTTCAGTACCTTCTTGGATTGATTGGCCCCTTTTGCATAAAGAGATTGCTGCTGATCTCGATCTTTGTGCTATCAAAACAGCCTTGGAGGAGGACCCATTATCTAAACCTAAGTAGACTTTGGTGCATGGAGTGCTTCACTACCATGGCAAGCTGGTAATTCCTCACTCCTCTTCTCTTATTCCATAAATTCTGCAGGAATTTCACTGCAGTCCAGCAGCAGGACATAGAGGATTTCTTCACACATTTAAATGCATATCAGGAAAGTTGTTTTGGCACAGTATGCATGCAGCTATTAAGCATTTTGTCTAAGAATGCCAGGTCTGCCAGCAACACAAATATTAGACCCTTTCTTCGGTGGGTTTGTTACAGCCACTTCCCATTCCCCAAGCCATATGGGAGGATAGTAGCATGGACTTTATTGATGGTCTTCCAAAATCTTATGGGGTTGATTTTATTCTGGTTGTGGTAGATCAGTTAAGCAAGTATGCACATTTTGTTCCCCTCAAACATCCTTATACAGCCAAGGTAGTTGCGGAGGCGTTAATTGATTGTGTTGTGAAGTTGCATGGTATTGTCACGGAGAGAGATCAAGTTTTTCTTAGTCATTTTTTAGCTGAGTTATTCCGTATCTAGCGCACTTCTTTGAAGAGGAGCATAGCTTATCATCCTCAAACGGATGGACAAAGTGAGGTGGTCAACCATTGTCTTAAGACATACTTGCGATGTTTTGCTAGCCAACAGCCACGCCAATGGTCTAAGTGACTTCCATGGGCTAAGTACTCCTAAAATACATCATACCATACGGCCACTAAGCTTACTCCCTTCAAGATTGTTTATGGGAGAGATCCTCCAATTCTGATATGATATAATCATCATGACACTACAAATTCCACTTTGGAAACACAATTTTTGAAACGAGATTTGATACTGGATGAGCTCAAAGAACAGTTGTTGATTGCTCAAAACCAAATCAAACAAACAGCCAATAAACACAAGCACGACTTGATTTTTGAAGTAGGGGATTCAGTCTATCTTAAGCTACACCCTTATCGACAAAGCTCCTTAGCTTCACATCCTAACGAGAAATTAGCACCATGTTATTTCAGACCATTTCCAGTTATTCAACGTATTGGCGAGGTGGCTTATAAGTTGCAACTTCCAGACAATGTTGGAATTCATCCACTATTTCACATTTCGCAATTAAAGAGGGCCGTGGGAAAATCTAATCAAGTGCTACCACTTCCAACATCTTTATCTTCTGCTATGGAGTGGACAGTGG
This sequence comes from Erythroxylum suave, assembly GCA_027563595.1. NCBI lineage: Eukaryota > Viridiplantae > Streptophyta > Magnoliopsida > Malpighiales > Erythroxylaceae > Erythroxylum > Erythroxylum suave. The sequence goes on along the minus strand of JAOSBN010000002.1, from coordinate 37,613,135 downwards.
AACCTGAAGAAATTTTGGAGACTCGTGGTCAGGGAGCTGAGCTGGAGTTGTTAGTTAAACGAAAGAACCTTCCACCTTTTGAAGCCACATGGGAACCACTTCAGCTTTTAAGAGATGTTTTTCCTGATTTCTACCTTGGCGACAAGGTGAATGTTGAAGGAGGGGGTAATGATGGGCCACGTCCTGCGATCTAGATTGTTTACAATAGAAAAAGGCTGAGAGGCTTTACAAGGGCAGGATCCAACAATAGTGAGTAAAGGAATCTGATGGGATGCATGAATAAAGTGTGGGAATAAAGGCTGAGGTGGCATACTTTGTGCGTGATCACTAAGGAGTGCAGTTACGATTGTTGAGTTTGTTACGCTATAGGCAGAGTCCATTTTGTGTCAAGTTGTTATGCCAGATAAGGCTGAGTATGTTATGCGTCATGTATAAAAGAATAGGAAAGAGAGAATAGAAGGGGGGAAGATTGATGAAATGTTTTGATGATTGAGAAGTAAGTTAGACTTCACAAAACTGCTGGTGTCATCAATTCTTCTTATCATTATAAACTCTCTTTTTCCTTAAATTCTTGTCCTTTACAGTCCAATATAACAGTGCTTTATCTTTTACATTTCACTACGTCACAGTTCTATCAGTAACCTAATACTTCCCTTATTTTGGAGTAACTTGTAATTTTTCGTCCATATTTCATGATTTAGAAGTCCAAATGGCCTAATTTTTGCTGCTATGGAAACTAGAGACATATGTCTAGAAGACTCAAAACCTAGTTAAAATACTTTCTATTTTATATTATGGAACAAGTAGAGGTATAAATTCTAGGAAGGGGACACGATGGGAAAGAAATTGCACTATTTTGAGTTTGTTTTCATTTTTTATTTTTATTGAATCATATTCGAATCTTTTTGAATGTGTATGAAACTTTTCAAACACCTAGAAATAAATGAAATAGGATTTACCATATGTGAATTGGGTGATTGAACATTGGAATTTAAGATTGAGCATAATGCACATTAAAGAAAATTTACATGGACATTAATGATTTGTATGCTTATTGCTCATATGTATATAGTGTGATTTTGATACCCTTTTAGTGGCAGTCAGTTATGACTTGCATGTATGAATGCAAATAAATATTTTATGACTTAAAATGTATATCATATGATTTGTCAATATATGAATTGTGAAATTGGAAAATGGTTAAAGGAAATGTTATAGTGCTTGTGCTATTGTCTTGGTGATGGATAGATAGACATGTTTATAGGGCTACAGTGTAATTGCTACAGTTTGACATCAATTGTATCTTCATTTTGTGACTATAGTGTCTTTACAATTCGATGCCTCTGGTAATCAACAGTTCGATACTTTTGACTATCCACAGTTTTAATATATTCGGATATCCACAGGTCTCATTATCCACACCCACGGAAATGTACAGGCCTAACACAGAAAATAAAGCAGATTATTATAAATAAGAAATACAAAATGACGACATAAATAATTGGTATCGATGAGCATTTGAATTTGTATTGATAATTTGTATCAATGAGCGTTGAATATCAATATTGACTTATAAATGTGCATTTTTAGTATATGGATAATATGTTGAAGCATATTTGCATTGTGCACTTTGCTAAAGTATACGATAATTTTTACATGAGCATTGAATATCAATGTTTGGTCTATGAATGTGAATTTACGGTATGTGAATTGTGATATTTCTGAATATGTGTTTGGCGGATGACTGTTGTAAGTGGTTATCTAAACTAAGTATTGTTTCCACTAAGCTTTCAAGCTTAGCATGGGCGTTAATCCGTGTAGGTCTAGGTCATAGGAGTGAGGCACAGGGAATATCTGTAGGGACCAAAGCTAGCAAGGAATAAAAGTACCTTTGGATGTGTATTGTGATTAAAAATGGATGTATATGCAATAAAGGAAATTTTATGTTTTTCTTCTTAATTATCATGTAAACATAAAGATGTAATGCTACTTTTAAATGGTAATGTTAAATGATATAAAATTTTGTAATATGTATATGTGTAGCATTGAATAGAAAAATATATGATGACAGTCCCTATAAATGAAAAGAAATATAAGCGGTGACTCTTTATACAAGCCTTTAGTTGCCATATATGAGTAGTTGCAAGCTCCACATAGGAGGTCATACATGATCCTTCACCGTGATAAGGATTGTTATTTCAGAAGGACAGCTTTATTTACGAAGATTGTTAGAACGGATCAGTGGCCTATAGACTCTAGCTAAATCGGATCCACCTGTTTGAAACAACCTACTCAACGTTGTTACTCAGATTTTCCACTTTGTCAAGACCATTTAGAATCCTACGTGACACTCTTTTCGGTTTGAACATTGGTGTTCAAATTTGCTTTTTTACTGGAAAGGAATGGGCATTGGTTACCTCTTTTCCAAAGCCAATCTCTCTTGTTGAGCGTGGTTAAATACCTCATTTGTTATTTCGCATTATATCTATCATAGGTCAAAGGAGGGCAGGGTCAACCGAATATGATACGAGAAAGACTCTGAAAGTAGCAAGTACTCATAAAACACAATTTCTAACTCAAAACAGCTTTGACAATCACATCAAGTACAAGTTGTGTATACAACTCATAACCCATTTTCGGCTCTAAAGAGAATGTGGACACCAAAGCTTGGATCAGAACGTCACTATAATTGTCAACAATGTAACCCCGCTCTTGGAAACCGCTTAGTGCTAACCGCCCTCAACATGTATAATCGACTTAGCTCGAAAGATTTGCTGCTACTGTTAAAATACACATCATATCGGTATATACAGTCATCCGGCCCAAGTACAAGCCCCAACAAACTTAACAGTAAGATTCCGTACTGCCCCTGTTGAACTCAAGCTGAAGCTAGAACTTTGAGCCTAAGATTACAATATAATCTGCAAGGCATAGTTAGAACATCATGTTCATCTGTAAGGAGTAAGTGGAGAGGACAAAAATCAGAGTTTCATGCCAAGAGCAACTTAATCTCCCATCTTCAGATGTTCCATTCGTAAGTGGCATACTGCAAGCCTCAAGATCTTTTCTCCAACTTCCTTTCACTAGCCCTCTTCTCTTCTGCTTCTCGTCGCTTCTGTTGCCTGCCATCAAGTGAAAATGAGTTGTTAACCATCAAAATCTTAGGAAGTTGAGAATCATACTTCATTGCTCCAATGAAAAATACAACCGTGGCATGCACTAAACGAAACTGAAAATGAGAAAGAACTCTAGTGCGTCCCAAAATCTGGTGGGTCTATAACAAATCCATAAACAACAAAGAGTTAGGACCAACATGAATAGTTGATATATGGCACTGTGATCCACCAAAAATATGTTATTTATTAAACAGCATAAATCAAGACGTAGGTTTCTTTGCACCAGAATTCCTTCAAAAGGAATTAAATGACTGAGAAAAGAGGAAAAGTTAAACTAGAATTTAATTTTCATTGCTGAAGTGCCAATATGTCATGCTCGAACCTGAATTAGTAACATTTAATCAATCTAGAACGTCAACCAATTCTCATGAAGGCTTTGTCCTAATTGCCCTGAATATGTAATCATGCATGCCAATTTCTGCTCCCATGGGAGGAAGTTGTTAGTCTGGTTCTAGTCCCATCCTTTAAAACAAAAAAGAAACATACATGCATAATAATGATAGTCATCAAATTTGAACAATATGTTTCAAGAATGAACACAGAACTTACACAAAAGCAGAGTATCCAGCACCAACATTGGCAGCAGATAAAAGAGCTGCATGAGCTGCTACTGACGTCAAATCCTGCCCACTAGTTTGCAGAGGATTTCTGACATCAACATCAACCTGTGACCAAATACAATCAAATTGGCAGCATAGCAATACCAGTATCAAAGTAGATAATGATGATATAAATAGGCCTTATACAGAGACAACAACCTTATCCCATTTTGACTTTTTGTTTTGTCTCCCATCCCGACCAACAGCATCAACTGTGGCTTGTGAAGCAATTGATCCACTGGGAACTGAAGCTGAAGCACCAGTAAAATGATTAAACTTAAAAATAAAATCAGAAGACAGAAAATCAAGCGCTAAAGATAAACATAACCTTGTAAAGATAATGTTCATTAACTAAATACATAATAATGACATCCACACCTGAAGTAGGCACAGTAAACTTTGGTGGGGGCACAACAACTCCAGGCTGGGATCCTCCCGAAACAAATTCAACCTTAGGACTCCTCTTCAGTTCCTGCTCCTTCCTCTCCCTATCACGTCTCATATCAGCCTCTGCTAGAAAACCGAAAACCACTCAGAAATTCATTGTTAGAAAAAGCATATTTATGTATCTATATACAGAGAGAGAGGTAAGAAGCTAAGATGTGTAGAAACAATAAAGATACAGGAAACCATCAGCAAGACTACACACTGATAAAGAAATAAAATACAAGTCATCAGCCTATAAATACAAGGTCAGTCCAAAATACAAGAATGAAAGGATATTCTAAATCAGCCTACCTCATCAGTTTGCAAATTACAATCAAATTGCACCTCGTAACAAGAATAACTCAAATAAGGTCCCCCCAAAATTAGCATCATAAAAATAGGGGAAACTGAAAATAACCTATTTCGTCATAGTAGTCGCTTTTGTCATATCCATGTGGGTCAAAAACATCTTTATTGAAGCAAGACCCTGTCTGATCAATGTTCTGATACCTCACTGCATGTAGCAAAAAGTCAGGGTTCCGATAATCCTTCCTGTTGCGAACTTCTGCGTTAAAGCTCCTCCCAACTTTCTTCAAAGCAAGAAATTTATCTATTCTCCTCTGCAAGAAACAAAATAAAAGACAGAAAGTACATATTAGAGATATTTAATCCTTCGAGGTGGGAAATTTACCCGGATTTACCCTTCAGCTTGCAAGAGAAGCATATTAATCATGCTCTATATAGCAATTCAATACAAGAAAATGCTTGTTATTCTGTTCCATCAAGAAAATCATATGACGAACTTAACAACATAAAATTTCAACTGTTAAAGAAAAATAAATAGATATACTTGACAAACTTCAACAATGTAAATTGGATACAGTAGAAAAATTCCTAGTTTCTCTACAGGCTAACCTACCAAACATGTGCTGCCAAACTCTTCCAGTTTAAGTAAACATTTTTTGGACGCTTCCAGTGAAAGTATAAATCAAAATCACGATTTGAATCAGTAATATTCAACGGATTTGAAACTAAACCACTTAAAAGGAGGTGCAGACTACGAATTAACTATTTGAAGATAGGATGCAATCTTCAAGAGAAAACCTATGCTACAAAAGGCTAGTGTAAAATATTAAAATTGAACGTAGAGAACATAACAACAGCAAAATAACAGGTTCATTTGATAGAGAAAAGATGAAAAGAAGCTTACTTGCAGGTCGTCCGGACATTTTTCTTTTGGTGGCGGGGGGAGGAATTTATCCAATGGATCGACATTTTCTACAGGAACTTCAATTGTACCTTCAATTTCAACAGCTTCTGATTCAATCGAGTTTACTTCGTCAGGCAGTGACGATTTTAGTTGTCCATATGGTGAAGGAGTGGCTCGAGTATTAGGGGTCAAGCCCTGTACAGTTCCTGAAGAACTAAGGGTTACATGGAGACAAAAAACAGTACCATAAACAACGTACCTGTAACCATGGAATCTCAAATCAAACCTTTATCTCTATCGTTTTCTAACATATAATCGTTCTCATCTTCCAATATCACCACATGATCTTGTGGGTCTCCTGCTTCTTCTTTTTCTAGCTGTTGTTCCCGTGGATATTGTTGTTGTTGTTGTTGTTCTTCTTCTTCTTCTTCTTCTTCTTCTTCTTCTTGATCCTCCATTTCCTCGTCGTCGTCATCTCCGTACATGGAAAGCAACGCAATCCCTTCAGACTGCTTCTTCCTCGACGACGCCATGACCACAGTCCACGGTTAGGGTTCCGGTAATCAAAATTTATTTGTCTCGACTGCAATTGGGGTTTCGGCCCTTTCGGTTACCGTAAAATTTGTTTAGCTTGGGGATAGAGTGAGACGCAAGTGTGGGCTTAAGGCCATTGATGGTTCGGGTCAAGAAGCCCAAAAAAAAAGATCAAATTAGATTATATCCTACTCTCTTCACTAAATTTTAATTTAAATTTAAATATTTTAACACAATTTAATATTTTAAAAACGTTTAATTTAAACACTAATTTAATTTTTAGTTAGTCAATTCTTCACTATAAAAATATATTTGACATTTTGTATGTTTTTTATTAAATGTATATTTATGTGATAAATGAATATAAAAACATTTTTAAAATGTTAAAGTTTCCTTTTGTTCTCCTTTCTAACAATACTCTCGTATTTAAGAAAAACATATCCTCTATTTCAATTAATCAATTCCTACTATGTTATGTTAAATCTCATCCATATATTTATGTAGAAATCACATAAATGTGCAGTTAAATTTGATTGGAATAGAGTTGGAACATCATTTTTAACACAAAACCGTATTTAAGGCCAATGTTGAGTCCTAAATTCTCTAAAACTGGTTTAATCAAAAGTGTATGTCTTTAAAATTCCTACAATGGAGATGAGTAAAACAAATTTCTAGGTTGTGAAGCACATATTGGAAGACAACCATTAATCATTAGCTGAACTTAGAACTTATCGTAAGAAAGCATAACACATATATTATAAACAGACCATGAAAACATTTCAACCCTGCCTTCCCTTACCATTTTGAGTAGAACATAACATAGACTAACATTGTAATCTATGTCCTTTGTAGCTGTTACTAATCTCATCTTTAGGTCTCTTTGTTACGTATGCGTGGGTTCACTCATTCCCAGCACGTGTGACATTAGCTTGGAGGCTTTGCAAGCAAGATACGAAAGGCAGAGTGTAACATCTCGTTCCCATATTAAAGGTTAGAAATCGGATTTCAATAATGGAGAGAATAGAAATGTGAGAGTTAGAAATTTTGTAATTTCAAGCTTAGAGGAATGTTAGCATACATGCATGTGAACTTGAGTCCTTACAAACATGAAAATAATTGTACATGCACTCATTGACATTTCGGGTATAGTAAATAGTAATGGGATAAATTGAGAATTGTGATTATAGAAAATGATTAAAATGAAATGGAGTAGGAAACTTAGAAATAAAATCTAAGTGTGGGACTTAGTGAAGAAAAATGTGTTAAAGAAGTTTTCTGAAAATATTTAGTATGGGAGTTATAGATGGTGGAGTAAAAGTTATCGTCTTAAGTTGACCACATATCGTCTGTGAATTATCGTCTGTGGTTGACTTTCTCTCCGTCTTAAGTTGACCACATATCGTCTGTGAATTATCATCTGTGGTTGACTTTCTCTCCGTCTTAAGTTGACCACATATCGTCTGTGAATTATCGTCTGTGGTTGACTTTGCTTCGTTTTAAGTTGGCCGCCTATCGTCTGCTTATCTATCGTCTGTGTGCATATCGTCTTAAGTTGACTTCACTTCGTCTGTTGTGACTTCACTTCGTCTGCTTTGAATATCGTCTGCTTTGACTTCACTTCGTCTACTTTGACATCACTTCGTCTGCTTTAAATATCGTCTGCTTTGACCTCTATCATCTGTGTTTCATTCCGTCTACCTTTAGACACTTTGTCTGTCTTTTGGCGTATCGTCTGCTTTGAATTTCGTCTGCCTTTGCCCATTTCGTTTGCCTTATCAATTGGCTCCGTCTGAACCTACCGCCTGTCTTTTGAATTTCGTCTACTTTCTGACGAACTTCGTCTACGTTTCCGATTCGACTGCTTATTGCTTCGTCTGCTTATTGCATTT
>JAOSBN010000002.1:37562241-37586692 GCA_027563595.1 Erythroxylum suave | reverse complement strand
AGCCAAACAATTTTAAAACACTCCTAGCCCGTTCCAAATTACTATTTTACCCTTCCCATCGGTGATGGGATGTTACAACGTAAATGTTAGCTGAAGGGTATCGTGAGTAATTTTGATATTTTCACGTGCATGACTTCTGTGATTTTTTGTTTTGTGGCTACACGATTTTTTGGTGATTCTGGCTAAGAGTCTACAGCTCTGTGATTGTCAAGTGGATGGAAGGGCTGATGTGTTGATTCTATGTTGATGAGAATTCCATCTTGATGCTATGACTCTTATTAATTGATTGGTTGTGGATGACTCTCGACTAGGTTATTTTATGGGCATGTATCTTCTACTGAATCTTGTGTGGAGATTTGTTTGTTTGATCTATCACGTGTGATATTCTAATAATGTAGTCGTGAGTTGGTGCTGGAGTTTGCGTGAACCAGCCTATAATGTATAGCGACAACTTTCAAATCTATTTCAGTAGAGCTGCACCAATCAGGAAGTTATTCTTTTTGTACCCTCATATCAGATCTTTTTTACTCCTATTTTTTATTAATGAATTTCTCTTTTTTTCTTAAAAAAAAAAGAGAGAGAGAAGAGAATATTTAGTGAATATTCACATTTTATTTTAAGTTATTTCGTCTCTAACTTATATAAAATTATAATTCCTTTTGTTTATACAAGCAACTAGAGAATATGAAGTGGTATTTAGGAAAGTTAATGAGAATACCTATTTTATAGTAACTCATTTAAAAACATATTTACACTACTTATATGTAATTATAAGGGAGATGGTAATGTTTAGCTTTTTGATTTTTATGCTTCATAAATCAGTGGAAGTCGATGTTAGGTGCTAGAACCTCCGAATACTAATGTAACAACTACTCAAGCTTACCAAAATATAACTGGAAATACAACTCAAACTAGGAGGAGGATTAAATTGAGGGTAAAATAATCTGCTTCTAGAAAATTTGAAGTTGATGATTGAGAATTTGAATTCCAACTTCTAGTTATGTATTAGTTTTGGATATGTATTAGTTATCATTTTTTTAAAATAATTTTAACATGATTTGGTTCATAGTTTGACATGGTTTTATAAGTTTTATGTTGTAAAATTTCTAGCTATTCTTTACTCAGTAATACAAAATTGGGCTCAATTTTAATATACTATGTGTTGGTGTTTGACCCAAGGTTATATATTTGTGAATGCAATCATTTTGACTAGCTCATTTGTTGTGTGTAAGATATGATCTAGGTTTAGATATTTATGTTATTGATATATTAATGATCCAATTATTCATGCCAGAGCTATGAATCATCGTCCACAAGCTTTATTTGAGAGGAGTTATAATTTCTTTTAAGTCTTACAATTTTTCATGACATTGTCTATAAGTTTATTTTACCCCTTCCCTTTGTTTCTCACATTTCCATACCATTGACAAAATCATGGCTACATGCACATTTGATGTGATTTTAGTCATATATTGTGGCATATATGTGTGTCTTTGTCCTTCTAATTAATAATTATCCAAGCGAATCTAACATCAATACTATAGTTGGGTCCCCATTTGCATATGATAATCACTAGATGTTATGATTTAGGAATTATAAACTAGGTAAGTTAAATTAGTTATATTCCTTCTAATAAGGTCCTAATATGAAATCATTTTTAATAAAAAGATAAGACAAAAGCATCTCTTTATTGTATTAATTACATATGAAGCTGGCTTGCTGAGATTAAAATTGACCAAAATTAATGACTAAGTCAACAACAAGTTCAACAAATTAGGAGTCCTCAGTGCCACAATTTCCTTTCCATTACCAACCAAATAATGAAGTTTGCAAATGACTTGTCTTCAACATAACATACTACTTGCATACTCAATGATTTCCTTGTTCTTTCAAGACAATATATTACTTGCAGTTGCAAAAATAGAAAAAAATTACATTTAAACTTTTAATTGCTTCAATGTCTCCATATTTTTCTTAGTTACATCCGATGCTCAAGCTATAAAATCACATGGAACATAAAAATAACAATTCATCTTGCGAACAAGGCTCTTACCCTAACGCACAGAAGATGTTTGACATATTTTCTAACAATAACAAACTTTCATCTTATTTGCAAATACCAAGTACCTAAAAGACACCTTCAATTTGAATATTGATTAAATTTTTTTTATACTAATGGCATTGTTAAAAAAATTAATTGAAATACTTAGTTTTCTATTGATGCATTCATGAAAATGTTAGCCAACATTAGGCTTAGCATTTGATATTCGTAACTTCATATTCTTATTACAATTAGGGCAATCAATATTCAAAATCTACTCAAAAGTTGTTTTCAAAATAGCAGTTAGGTTGATTTGCTTCAATTGCAAAATTATGATTATTTATGTATCAATCTAGAAGTAACACCTTTGATTAGATCTAACAATAGATCACTAAGAACAAATTAGGGTTTGTTGATGAGAGGGTTAAAATGCTTGAGTATAATTTGATTGAGTGAGTAATTGCAGATCGTAGATTATATGGTAACATAGTGGAATTTAAATTCAATTTTGAAGGATTTGGTAGAAGTATTTATATATATCACATGAGCTTGGAAGGAAATACATAATAGATTATGGGATGAGTTCACTGAGTTAGATCCTCAACCATGTTTTAGTTATGGAGTTATAAAATATATTGAAGAAGTAAAGAATATGAATAGATTGATGATATTCTTGATGGAATTGTATGAAGGATATGATCAAATGAGAAATCAGATGGTATTACATAATTCTTTACCTCCTATTAACAAATATTATTCGATGATATTGAGAGTAAAAGCTTAAAGAGAGGTTCAAACAAATTTTAAAGGCCTGAGATAAGTGATCAAAATGAGTACATGAAATAAGTAATCAGATTGTCCTAAAATCATTCATAAAAAAGGGATAAAAAGAAGTTTTTTAAGTCAAAGAAAGATAATGATCACTGTGATTATTGTGATCAAGATGAGTATACAAAAGATAATTGTTTCAAATTGGTGAAGTTAGCAGTTAATGTTAACATTGCAAAGCTCACCATTTGAAGAGGAAGTAAAAGGAGAAATTTCCAAGCTGGAGTAACTGAGTGTTACATAGAAGACATGATAAAACACTTTCAATGCAAAAAGAGTGGGGAGATAACTATTTCTTTTATTGGTAAACCTAATAATTTCTATTTTGCAGGTTTTAAATGCAACGTCTTGGATTATTGATATAACTCCTAACCTAATTGTTTTCCAAAACTTAATCAATCTTGATAGAGCTTTCTTGATTTACTTACTTGATGGACTAACCAACATGTTGTTAAAGTGCTAGAAATGTTTATTTAACATCTATATTCCTTTTACATGATAGACAAGGGATGTTTTTCTATAGAAAAAATTAAAGATGTATATTGTAGAAGGTTGTGTCTGATGGAATAGCTACAGAAATTACATATAGACAACGTTACATATCCAACAGGAAATGAATAACACATAATAAGTTCATTTTTTTCATATAACATTATAGAAATTACAAGATAGATTAGTGAGTAAAAGTAAGTTGCATAACAAGAAAGGTTGTGAAAAAAATTAAATCATGTCCAAACCCATCTACATTACTCACATGAACATAGTTAGTACCTACCATTCTCATACCATTAACTACATTTAGTGCACAACCCAAAGAAGAATCGAGAAATTATAGTTAACAAAAGAGACAACAAAGAATGGTGTGAAATGCTTACTACAACTACTACTTTACCTGGTGTAAACATAAATGAGAACGAAAAATGGTATGCGATAGTTTGTAGCTGGCGTGAAAGGGGTAAAAAAAATGCTTGTAGCTAGTTTGGGAACACTTTATCATGAAAAGAGGAGTGAAGAAAAGGTGTGCGACATGAAATTCCAATATAAAGGGTAACAATCTGAATAGGTAATTTAGCGTTTAAACTCTTTTCTTTTAAGTTCTTCAATTTGCTTAATTTTACTTAATTTGCGTAATTAACTCTTATATGTATAATTTTATACAGTTGTAATCAGACGCGTTTAGAATTTCTATCTTATGTGGCTTGCTATGTCAACAATGTTAACGAAGATAATTACATTGGGCTAAATTTTAAAAAAAATTGAAAGTTTGAATATTTAATTGCCACTTTTTAAATTTGAGCTATAATTGCAAAATTGAGTAAAATTGGAGATTTTTTTGTAATTAACCCTTATAACTACCAAATTATTATCAAATCATAGGTAAAAATATATTTTAGATTTCAAATAGTATAAAGAAATGTTTCTAACATGAGTAACGCTAAGAGAGTATTCAAACCAATTCTTTTGAAAAGAGAAGTTTCAAGTAGGATTTTCCTAGTTTATTATAAGAAAAATGTTAGAAACAAAATTTTAAAAAAATTAAGATGGAATATTTGCAATAGGTAAACATATGAAGAGTAATTAAGTTACACAAAAATAAAGGTCTAAAACTGTGTTAAAATATGCAACCATAAAAATAACTTAAGAATAACATGTTTAAAAGTAAAAAGAATTAGGATCTTTTTATCCATAATTTGATTTTTTATGATCATAAAACTTATAAAATCTATAGTAAAACCTCTAAATATATACTACTAAAAATAAGAATAAACCTCTTATGTAAAAATAAAAATATTTTAATAGATAGAAACAAAAAAATAGAAACAAAAATTTTCCTTACATCTAATCACAATAATATAACTTATTATAAATTCAAGAAAATAGGTCATAGAAACAAAAAAAATAGAAACAAAAATTTTCCTTACCTCTAATCACAATAATAATATGACTTGTTATAAATTCAAGAAAATAGGTCATATTACAAAATATTATAAATGTAAGCAAGCAGATAGTATTGGAAAATAAAAAATTGTAAGATTTAAAAATATTTCAAACTTAAATTTAGATCAAATATAATTGACAAAATAAAAAGTCTTAATGATATCTAATTTTAAAGAAAACTCTAAAGAATTATCTAATAATGGATATAGAAACAAAATTTTATAATTAAAAGAAATTAGTAGTTTAAAAACAAGTACATGATTTGAAGAAAAAATAGGGGAGAAAAACAAAAGACCAAAAGTTTCTCTAAAATTTTAGTTTATAAAAATTTTAAAATTCGTCCAAATATTTTATTAGTTGTAGAAAACAACTAATTCGAATTTTTCTGAAAACAAAGAATCCTAGTAAGATTAAATGATAACCACCCTAAACTAAGGTGACTCTTTATTGCTTAAGGTTAGGTACCTAACTAGGTTATGTGTAATTTCAAAATTTGCAACTTACCTATAAAAATAAAGCAATTTAACCAGACCCTAGTATGAAGTGGGTTGAGCCAAAGTCACAACATGAATAAGTTTCACAAAGACCTCTAAACTAAGTACCTTGGTAAACTTGTCTAAAGTTATAGCCAAATTAAAGCGTTTTTTATAGCTTCTATACTAGCATTTTATGATTAAAGTTTTTTTTGATATTATATATTGCTCAATTTTTGTTTCCACATTGTCCAACCTGCACTTATTCTAACGAGGCAACCCCTAGTCAGAGGGTTCGGACAATAGTAGATCATATGCTTAGGAAACAAATCATCCATAGGAGATCAGAGAAAACAAGGCAAGATCGAAGTGCAAGCTCCAGGTATGTTGGTCAAGATACACAAGCCCAATCAGAGGGTCCAGATTGATCTTCATTAGGCCTAGTGTAGATGCATTTCATAGTTCCATCTGGTATGGTCTTTGGAATAGGTGTAGTAGTGGTGTGAAAGGAGTACTTGTGAGAGGCATGGAACACTTTTTGGTAGTTAGTGATCCATTCAGTCGACATCAACTTTTCAAGCTCCGTTGGTGGTAACTGCTTCGGGATCTAGATGATCGTAGTTTGATCATAAACTCTATCTGCTACCACATACAAGTTATCAAAAGTAGAGTTTGGGAAGTTGAGATCTATGACATGATTTTGCTAACGATAGATCACTTGCTGGTAAAGAGTAGCCATGATGGTTGTAGGATCTTGCTTTTCTCCAGTGATCAGATTTGAACTTGGAGTCATTTAGACAAAGTGAGATCATCTAGCCTGATGTTAAAATCAGGGGCGATGGTGAGGATGACATTTCCATTGTTGAGAGTTGTCAACATGGTACCAATCAATGTATTTTGGTACGTTGTGTAGGCAATGTCTAGAAGAGATATTTTGGTTGTATCAGATATTCCCTTTCTTCCTCGAAGGGTGAAATTAAGACGTATAACTCCAACATGTAGGTATGTATGATTATGCTCTCTCCAAATAGAGATGAGCTCTTTTAGGATCGCGAGCTTCAGATACAATTCTATTGGAGTTGCTTGCAAACAACAGTGTTTTAAACGAGAACTTTGGATGATTTCTTTTACTTTAGGACGGTATGTGAAGAGGATAGTGCGTATACATTTTGGCCAAGAATGATCATGAGAATATATACTCTAGGGACTAAGCAAAGGTAAAGAAGTATTAGAAATATGATTTTCTTAAGGAAGATGAGTTATTTCTACAAGATATTCTACACGATTAGATAAAGTATGCTTCACACTAGAAGGAAGATTAGCTATAGATAAGGTGGAAGAAAGATAAACAAGGTCATTCGGTAATAGATTCATGTCTTATGATACCTGCGTACTCACTCTCATCAAGAATACTGTTCTTTCTCTCCTCAAAGCTTTATTCTTGAATGATGTAGTCTATTGTACATTCTTTCCAGTTATCCAACCGACCTATCCTTCACTGACATATCTTATCCCACAAATTAAATAATTCAATTTGTAGGAAAAAATAATGGAATTAAGCAAAAACTGAAACTGTTTGGAGTTTGGCTTAACTATAAGAAGATAAAAATACATCTTAATCCATTATTAAAATTCTACTCGACCATAATATTTTATTAGACACTTTTTCCATATTATTCTGGGCTGCTGTTGACGTTTACATGCAGCAGATCAACCTAAGATTTATCCTCTGTTATTCCCGTTTCTGCTTGCATATGGAAACAAAAATACATAATAATAAAAATGGAAACTTAAGCAGCTTGAAGAAGTCTCATTGACTTAAATTGAAGAAGTCATTTTCCATCCAAGAGAACAAGTTGTCTACGTTTGCTGCTGTTCATTTCCCTGCCATTTCCAAACTATATCCTTGAGGGAAGGTTTCAACTCCTGGTTACAGAATTGCTTATACTCCAATGTATCTCCAGATGTTTTCTTCAACTCAACAACGTAAAAAGATGGCGTCACTTCGAAGATGTCAGCATCAATTGCAAGTTGCCCTTTTCTTCCTTCTTTGCTGCCTTCTAATTTCACTGTTCCATCTTCCTTCCTCAAGTTGAAACTCTCTGAAATGGCTATTTCTTCAAATTTGGATACAATAGTGGATGCTGGTTTAGTGGTGGTGAATCTTGCCTCGAGCTTCTGATCCTTATCTTTCTCAAACAAACCTGACAAGTCAAATCCTTTCGAGAGAGATATGATGTCAAAGGCATTGTAACAGGCTGGTTTCACGGGCTGTTCAGGCATTGTTGAATCCACAATAGCCTTGTTCTCGGAACTACTTTCGCTATCTAATGATGACGATGACGATGACGGCTCAAAAGCTGCCCGAACATCTTTAATCATCTTGCTTCTGGCTTGACCTTGAGGTGAAGATGGAATATCAATCTTCTTAAATCCTTTCTTAAACCAACAATTGTCCACTATTCTCGCGATGGTTATTCTCGTGCACGGGCTGGGATCGAGAATTCTTGACAGAAGCTTGCGTACCTCTGGATGAAACCAATTGGGACACCTGAATTGTCCTCTAGTAATCTTCTTATAGAGCTCGATGATGTTAGGTTCGTGAAAAGGAAGAGAGCCAGCCAAAAGCACGAAAAGAACAACCCCACAAGACCATATATCGGTCTTAGCACCATCATAACCCTTCTTGCTTATAACTTCCGGGGCAACATACGCCGGAGTTCCACAAGTTGTGTGGAGGAGACCATCTTGCCTCCTTGACTCTGACAATGCACTCAAACCAAAATCTGAAACCTTCAAATTGCCATTTTCGTCGAGGAGGAGATTTTCAGGCTTGAGGTCTCTATGGTACACACCTCTGCTGTGGCAAAAATCAACAGCGCTAATAAGTTGTTGAAAGTACTTGCGAGCAACTTCCTCCTTTAGCCTTCCTTTGGCTACCCTATTGAAAAGTTCACCACCTTTGACGTACTCCATAGCAAAATAAATCTTGCTCTTGCTCGCCATGACCTCGTAGAGTTGGACGATGTTGGGGTGTCTGACCATACGCATAACAGAGATTTCTCTCTTAATTTGGTCTATCAAACCACTCTTGGAGACCTTCTCTTTATCAATGATTTTGATGGCAACGCTTTGGCCGGCTTGCAGGTTTCGTGCATAGTCGGCTTGCAGGCTTCGCGCATAGTAAACCTTGGCGAAAGTTCCTTGTCCCAGCAATCTTCCCAACTCATACTTTTGCATCAAGATAGAACTTTTCTTCTCCATTTTTGTCTCTTGAGTAATGGATATAACAAATTTCAATCTCAATGAGAAAAGAAAAATTATTGAGCGATAATAGCATCCATTACCAGCCGGTCAGAGGATCTAAGACAAGAGGAGAAATGTGGAGATTAGTTCTAAAGCCTTTGATCGCTCATTGACAAGAGAAGAGAAATTTGGAGATTAGTTCTAAAGCCTTTGATCGCTCATTGCGGAGGGTAATGAAGAATTGATAGATTTAGAAAAGACTAGTGGAGAGAGACAATGCCTTGAACGGTGGACACCGTAAACAAAGGAGTTACCTGCAACTTATGCAAAGAGATTTTGTAGGAAAAATCCGACCTTAGTAACAGAAAACCGGAATATTGTCTAAATGTAGCAGATTATGTCGGGTTTGATGACAGGAATGTCTGTCAATAGAACCTCCATAATCTAAATTATATGTAGATTTCTGGAAGACATAGTATAGCCACCTAGCTGTAATTCTTTTGTCCTGGCTTTTAGTAATTTTAGGAACTTGAAAAACTGAAAAACAGGATTAACAAACCATTTTCGTACGATAAGACGTGTGATCCAGATCGCTGGCACAATTCAGATAAATTTTCTTCATGGGTATTTCTCCTTGACTTGGTTGACTCTTTCTGCTATGGTAAATAATATAAATATCAATTTGTTGATAGGTTGATTAACTTATTTCTTATACCCAATTAATTAATGACAAAGTCGTCTTTTAGACGGTGACTAAATTAATTGGAGGAGGTTCTCTAAGAATTTTAAGTCCTAAAATTGAAATGCAAAGTGTTTCTAAAGATTTTTAAGTATTTCAATTTGCACTTCAAAAAGATCAATTAAATCAAATTAGTTTTTTAATTTGACTTCATTCACTCCTCTAAATTATTAGAAATATATAATTTATATATTATTACGTAATTGAAAAATAGATTCTTCAATTATCAAGGATATAAAAATGACAATGTACAAAGAATTGGAAAATTGAAATATTACCTCCCATCTTCATCCTTTCAAGGAAATTAAATGATTAATTGATGGGGTATTTGAAGTAGAAAGCAACTAAGTGAAGGATAAACTAAGAGCATAGAAATTGATGGGGTATTTGAAGTAGAAAGCAACTAAGTGGAGGATAAACTAAGAGCATAGGAAACCACTTTATTTGTATAAGATCAATTTGACACCTTTACGTGAAAAAAAAAAAAAAAACTGTATGGCATGAGCCTTGGTCCCTTTTTTGATTCTTTGTCATCTTTGGGAAGGTCCAAGTGGAAACTTGAACTCGGCGGCCAATGGTGCGGTTGTTCATGTTACAACTAGTGAAGGGATTTTGGCATCAGTAGTTTATAATTAATTGGCATACAAAGGAAAAGTGAAGAATTGATCTCATATCATTTGTACGTCCTAATAATTTTTTATTTCACAAAATAAATTAGAGTGATATTCCTTATGAATAATGGTTATTTATCTCTATGAAACCTTGACAAAAATCCAATGTTTTAGAAAACAAAAAGATTAGCATCTAATATGATATGATTTGATTATGTTAATTAGACTTGTCTCTTTTGTTTTGGATTAATTTTGGTGCTTTAATGGCAAAATTAATATTTATTATTTAGGACATAACAAGTGAAGATTTGATCAAATTGGAGAATTAATATCAAAATCATAAAATTTGAAAAAAAATTAAGTGATTATGTTTTGCTACTGCTGCTCTAGCTAATTGTTGCAATAGAGAGTATCATTTCAATTAGAAGACTTATTCTTATCCCTATTATGTTGAGACTTGGATTTGTTTAGAAAAGAATCTCTCAAGATAGAAAAAAAACTAGTTTTTGGGTAAGAAAAGGAAAACAATACAGAAAGCTTCTCCATAATTCTTTTTGGTTTTCTTTGTGTTTTCTCTTCAACTTTTAACTTTTCTTCTATTTTTGCAGTTGAATTAAAGCAATGAGTAGCTAATTCCAAATTTTCTTATTTAAAAGGGTTCAAAACTATAGTTGTAACCTTGTGAGGTTTTAATTTATTCTAAACCCAAGTTTTATTTTAATTCAAATATTTCTTATTTTATATTCTTTTATTTCATGAGTAATCAATATTGATTAATTTGACAAATTAATTTAATGTTAATTATTTATAGCTATTCATGAATTCAGTGAACCATAATTATCATGAATGATTGGTACAAGTAACAAATATATTATTTATAAATTTACATATTTAACTTACAAGAAATAAGAAAAATAAATTGAATAGTTATAGTTATCTCAATTCTCTAATTTAGGGTTTAATCTTTCTCATTAAGCTTATTGTTATCATTTAATTGATATGGAATGATATCATATTCAATCAATTGATGGTAATATTTGGTTTGAATTCAGGTTTGAACTAATTAATGTTGGAAATATTAAGACTAATTATGACTATCCTAATATGTTTTAGACTAATTACTTGAATTATGAAAATTAATTTGTTTTATCAATTGAAATTAAGAAACTAGTTTTCAGTTCTCTTGGGATTTGACTTGGTTCTAAGACTACTATAAAAATTTAGTAAATCACAATCAATTTTATATGTTTTAACAACCTAATCAACATTTTGATATCGTTGCCAGGGAACTATTTTAGTTTATTAGTTTCTTTATGTTCTTTTACAGTTTATTACTAATCTCTTATCATGTATGACTCATTTTCTTAGACAGGTAAATTGTAATATAATCCAGAAATTGAGAAGATAGTGCATCATTTAAGGAAAGAAGCTAAGCAAAAAAAAAGTTCATTCACCTTCGAAAGTGAAAGTTGATCAGATAGACTTAAAAATTGGTGAAGATTCTAATTTTCAAGAAATTGAAGAAAAGATGGTGAATCCTAACACTAGAACTTTGAGGGAGTTAATGACTCTAAATTTGAATCAACAACCCTTATGAATAAGATTTTCATATATTAAGGTAGATTTTGAATTGAAATCTTCTTTAATTCACTTACTTCCTAATTTTTGTGGTTTTGCACGTAAGGTTCCACATAAACACTTGAAAGAATTTCATATTGTTTGTTGTGGAATGAAGCCACAAAGATTGATAGAAGAACAAATTAATTTCATACCCTTTTCTTTCTTATTGAAAGATAAGGCAAATGATTAACTATATTATCTTCTATTTGACTCAATAACAAAATGAAATGAACTGAAAAGATTGTTCTTGGAGAAGTTCTTCATTACATCACGAGAAACTAATATTAGAAATGAGATATATGGAATAAGAAAATTCACCTAAGAAACATTGTATGAATATTGTGAGAGGTTCAAATAGTTATGTGCTAGCTACCTATACCATCAAATTCTGACACAACTTTTGATTCAATGCTTTTATGAAGAGTTATTGCCGGTGGATAAAAGTATGATAGATGTAGCTAGTAGAGAAGCTTTGGTGAACAAAACAACATAAGTAGTTAGGCAATTAATTTCAAACATGGCCAAAAATTGTTAGCAATTTGAGACAAGAATAGATGTACGTAACACTAAACTTAAGGATTAAATTTTATATTAACTGTTATAGTTAGTCAAATGGATATAGCTCAATTGCAATTAGCATCAACGTGTGGAATATGCACATTCCTTAGTCATCCTACATATATATGCCCTACATTGCAATAAGACTCTATTCAAGAATCTAATGTAATATGGAGATTTCCTGGTCATCCTCAATAGAAATATGACCCTTATTCCGATCATTATAATCCAGGTTGGAGAGAGCACCTCAACTTTGGTTGTGGAAATCAAAGAAGGCAACAAAGATACCAACCTTACGAGTTCTATTTGTAGTTTTTAGAAGTCGATGGATCAAGATAGAGATATGCACTTTGGGTTAGCAAGTACCTAAAAAACACACAAAGAAGGGAATGAGGCTCAAGTTTATGACAAGAATAAAGATAAAGACGTGAATATTATAAACAACTAAAGATATGGAACTTCATATAGTTTGGAGAGTGGAAAAAGCACCCATAAACAACTAAAGATATGGAACTTCATATAGTTTGGAGAGTGAAAAAAGCACCCATAAGAAGAGGAAGCAAAAGTTACGGTGTGGACATATAATTGATAAGATGCACAGTGGTTGTAAAGTCATAGTTCCAATATGTTAGTTGAAGTAAGGTGTGAGTGAGTGGAGAAAGATTAGTTTCAACAATATATTGATGTCACTGTTCAGAGAGACCATTGTGTTTAGGTTTATATGGAGGAAAGGTAAAAATAAATATTTCATAAAAAGATAGAAAGTGATCTAATGCTTGATTTTTTCCTCCATTATCCAAGTAGATAGTGATAATAGAGTGTTTGAAGTGATATCTTCTAATGCTTCATAAAACACCATATACGTAAGATTTTTTTCTTTAAAGGACAATACCATATTTAACATGTAAAATGATCAATAAGAATAATATAATAATTGAAATTGTCGATAGAGTAAACAGGGGAGGTCCAAACATCAAAATTTGACTTGTTAAGGGTGAGATAAAATAATTGTAAATATAGAAGAATGAAGCTTATGACTTCTATTCTTAAACATGCATTACAATGATTGTTTAAAAAATAGAATAAGATAAATAAAATATGAATATAATATGCTGAAGATTATGAAACAATAGATGACCTAATTTAAAGTGTCACGAATGAAGTGGTTTTAATGATGGAAAAGTCAAAGATCAAAGAAGGAAATTTATAGAGGAGGTTGATCATTCATATAGATCTTTTTTTTCTTATGAAAAAGATTACTCATGTACTTTGATCCTTTATGTAAAAAATAATTGTAAGAATTCAATAAAAACATTATTATTATTGCAAAATTGATAGATAAAAATAATGTTCTTTTTCATCTTAATTATACAAAGGAGATTGATAAATTACGTGTGAATAAAAGTAAGAAGAGTGATGGAACCGGTATAGGTAATATGAAGAAGTGAGTTATCTCTAATCATAACTGAAAGGTTTAGAGGAGGCCTCGGGAGAAATTGGACTGGATCCAAGTGAGCTTATATATAACCAGGACATCATATCTGAACTCAAACGTACACTTGGGAAGTCATTTAAGTAACTCTATGAGTCACCCATCATCTAACCCAAATCCATCAATCTTTATTCATTAGACTTAGCCAACCTAGCTCTGATACAAATGAAAGATTCTGAGGAGGCCTAAGAAGAAATTGAACCTGATCCAATTGCGTCCATATGCAAACATGACATCGTATCTCAACTCAAAACTTTAATATAACAAGTTATGGGTCCTAACTCAAAACCCTACACTAGGGAAATCATTTAAGTAACTCTATGAATCCCATCATCTATCCCAAATCTACGAATCTATATTCGTCAGACTTGGCTAACCTAGCTTTGATACAAATGAAAGATTCTAAGGAGACCTAGGAAGAAATTGGACCTGATCCAATTGAGTTCATATATAAACATGATATCATATCTCAACTCAAAACTTTAATGCAATAAATTATGGGTCCTATCTTTGTATATAACTCACTTCATCTTTATGACTCTTTCTGATGTGAAATTACTCCACATGAATTTCCAAAAATAACGTCATCAAACGTTGTACAATGGAGTATTAATTCTCTTTTGTAAATAGCTCAATCTCATCTTTCATATATATATAATAGTCAATTTAATCATTTTAAATCTAAATAATTATTTAAATGTATGAAATATGTCATCTACTTAAATTATTTACATGATCTAAACTGTAAACTAACTAAATGTTATCAAGAAAGGGGTTGTTCGTTATACCCTATTGGCTAAATGACCATGTTTTAGTATTTGGTTTGTACGTCATCATTTGGTCTCCTAAACTTAGTGTTATAAGTCTCACGTGGTCTCCTGCTATAAACATTTCCAATTTTTTTAACGAATTTCTTTTAATTTCTCAAAAAAAAACTAACTAAATAATTATGTAATTAGTAGATTAATTCCTTAAATAAGTTAGTTTATAGTTTAGTTCATGTATTTAATCATTCTAAATCTAAATAATTGTTTTAATCTATGAAATATGCGTCAACTTAAATTATTTACATGATCTAAACTATAAACTAACTTATTTCTATAATAGTCAATTTAATCATTCTAAATTTAAATAGTTATTTTAATCTATGAAATATGTCATCAACTTAAATTATTTACATGATCTAAACTATAAACTAACTAAATAATTATGTAACTAATAGATTAATTCCTTGCTCTGTCTCTATTTTGTTGATTGGGCTGTTAATAAAGATAGTTTTAATATGCTTGTTATTGGGCCATTAATAAAGATAGTTTTAATCTGTTTGTTGTGAAACGTTGATTTATTTGGTACAATTGCAATTGTCTTATTTATGGACGAGAAGATGCGACCCCTATAAATTTAGTATGTTGTGCTGGTTCACTGAACTTTATAGTAATCGATAAAGTTATTCTTTTGCGATTATAAGGACATAAGTTTAAGTTATAAATAGTATCGATTTTGGGCAGGGACAGGCAAGGCACCTGCTCGGGGCCCACTCTCACTAGAGGACCATCTTTAATATATTTGAACATCATTTTTTCATTTAGAAGGGTAATAAATCTTTGGTTGTCAAAAAAAAAAGTTAACGTTAACTAATAAATAACCTCTTTTATTAGCTATATTACCAAGAAAGTTAGCATTAACTTTTAGTCATAGAAGCTGAATAGCTTTCTTTATTAGCTATATAACTTTAACTTGCTATATTTATAAACACGTTTGAAGCATTTGAGCTTATTTTTTATACTCTAATTTTTTTTATTTTCACTAACATATGAATATAAGATATTTGAACTCAAAAATTGGTGGTAAAATTTTTTTATGGTTATATCTTTTGAGTTTTGAGCGATAATTTAAAGGTAAAATTTCTGATTTTATTTATTTATAACATATTAAATATTTGAACATAGTATAATGATTTCGTAATTTGTCATTAACGTGGACATTGTATTAACATTTTAAATCAAAACATAATATTAAATGATATTGTGTTTATTTATGTTTCTCCTTTTTATTTTTAAATTACTTATTATTTATAAAAATATAATTAAACATTAATAAATAGTTTAATTCTTGTAATTGCAATGTTCATTATACTTTACCACATGTAATAATCATTGGATTTGTGTTATTGTAGAGGTTTACATAAGTTTAGTTATAATATGACTAAATCAAATAATTTAAGTTACTCAATTCAAAAACTACATATTATAAAAATTTGTATAATTCTATTAATCATGTTGTGATAATTAAATAATAATAAAAATTATTTGATAATTAAATTAGACCTTAATAGTTGGATGTGTTTGATTGGTTTTTTATAAATAGGTTAGTATCATTAGATTACTACATTTACCATTATGTTAATTCCTATAAAAGAAAAATTTTTATTAAAAAATCACTAATGCTATTTAAATTCAAAAGTTACTAAAAATTTTGATTTAATAATTTAGACCTTTATCATAATATTTGTAAATTATTATTAACTAATATTATGATTATTTAATAATTTGTTGAATAGACTTATAAATTGAATCACTTATGTATGAATATTAAATTTTAATAATAAAAATATCCATCCAAAATTTATATGTTTACTTATTGTCGATTTTTAACTTCTCTAGACCTCACAAAATGAAAAGTCTTGTGCATTATTTTCATTCACTTTTCACTTCTTTCAACGAGAAGGGCGTGAGGACATAACCATTGTTGACACCTACTGGCCGTTTCACTAGAATATCTGAGTGGTATCTGGAACCCTCAAAGAAAGCGGCAGGAATGCGGGATGCAGCGACTGGACGAGTAAGCTCTTCCGTCCCCATCAATGGATGACCCCACCCTATTTACTTACTTTAGATATATAAAATATGAAAAGGCTTAATGAATGAAAAAATGAACATAATTACATTTAACAACATTATTTTTATTCATAAATACATTACAGAGTAGATGAAGATGTGACTCGAATCACGACTACCAACCGCACGTGAACATAGACCATACATTCGCAGTCTTAATAATTAGTTTATCCTACCATGCATACGATCCCTCTGTTTACCCCATTCATGTAAGCAGATATGAAGTTTCTTGGCCGCAGCCAGGTAATTTACAGCCTGAACAGGGCTCAAAAGCCTGACTAACCCCTTGAGTGTGCTTACCCTCAACTTGTCAGCCTCTTCGAGGATTCTAACCATGGACTTGTCATGTTCTGCTAGTGCTCTGTCCACAACTTCGTCTGGTTCAGAAACCAATTGGTGACGTCGATTATTAGCCAAGATCGAGATGGGCTCATCAGCTATGTCTTCTTGCAAACTGGAGAACTGGGTTGTTAAGTTATCTTCATCTTTGACCGTCTTTACGTGCAAATCGTTTATCTTGTTGAATTGTTCGCATGAAAGATCACCAAGTGAAGACTTCTCACTTGTTGATGTACCCTGAAGATATTGTTCGAATTGGGAGTCGACCTGCGACCCACACTGCGCATAAATAAGCCGGATGAACATGGATGGTCTGCAGCCTGCCAGCCAGAGCAGAGAGTTCTCCAAGGAAGAGTTCCATGCTGGTGCAAAAAATGGCGAGATGTCGTCGCGAGCGAGCTGGATACGCTTTTCCGTGTAGTCCTGAAAGTGTTGAAGGCTCTTTTCTGTGAGTTGGATGAGTGTACTCTCCGAATTGTCACTCGCTGTAAGGCTTTGAAGTAGCTCGGCTAAATCTTTTTCTTGCAAGTTCATCCATTCAAGGAAGCATCCATGTAAATGACTGATGTGGTGATCATTGTTTGCCATTGAATGTTAATCAAGGGAATGTTAATCACTTGCTTGCAAATACATATAGAAAATATCAAGAGTTGGATAAGTATGTGTGAAGTCGGCCGACTGAAAGCGGAACGTGACAACATTCTCCTTGGCAGGATCCAACCATCAGTTCGGACAAAAGAGACCCACGTGCTCTGATGGATTTACTGCTTGTTTTGTACTGTTCTCTGCAGTCTAATACATAAAATATTCTTTAAGCTAAAATAGACCAGTTATTTGAATGCAGGCGAACATACTGTCCCAGGGCAAAAAGCCTGCGATAAGGCTTTAACTTCTCCTGCTAGTTCCCAAGTTTCAAAGCTTGGAATAAGGTTTTCGTCTTTCTGTTTCCACTGGCATTCCTTACTTGCATCTAACCGTCCCCATGCCCATGCCCAGGACCAGGACAATTAATTTTTGTCGTTACAGATTTCTAATTTTAGCCGATCAAAAACGAAACTGGGGAATTCGTTTATAAATATACAAAGATACACATACGCAAAACACAACGCTAGGTATATTTCAATTAATGTTTTAAAAATTAAACAGAAGGTTAAATTAGTAAATATGAAGTTTAATATTTAAAATATTCAACTAAAATTAAATTGTTATAAAACCAGCTAAAGGTTAAATATAATTAAAAATTTTAAATATGATTTAAAGAGATTATAAAGAATTTGAGGTTTAATTAAAAATATTATTAAATAAATTTAATTAATTTATCAGAGTTTATTAATTTATAAAAATTGTAATTAATAAATTGATCAATTTTTAACAACAAAAATTATTAAAATAAATTAAATCAAAAAGTTAAAAACAGAATGAATAGTTAAATTGATTGAAAATTTTAATTATTGATTACAACTTAACAATAAATAGTCATAACCAATCAAATTAAACATTTGAATATTACTACCAAGGGTCATGGTACAAAATGTTTGATTTTTTTTCTGCGTTACTAAACCTGGACATCGTCACTTGGACGTTGTCTCACAATGGCAAGGCAAAACCGTAAACATGAACCTTTACGGTTTGAACAATTGACACTATTTTGTTTAATCAAAGTTTTAAAAATCGGACTGAATATTGAAACCGATAAAAGGATAGTTATAAGGATTGAAGGTTCAATTAGTGTTAAACTACTATAAAATTGATGCTAACCTTAAAACAATTTGTTTTGCCCCATTTTATGTTAAATTAAAGATGGAAAAGGAGCTTCTTAATGTAATCAAAATAAAAGCAAAATGAGGAGTGGTTTAAGGATTTCATAAAAGTTACATATCTGTATGGATTAATGACCAAAGTCCGCTGATTTTCTAGACAATTAAGAACAAATGTGCTCAGTATGTGGACAAAAATGAGACGACCTTTATGTAAAAGAAGTGAACCCCATATTAAAGATATTCAATCAGTCGAGGCTCTGCCAAATGTATCCATCAACGATCTTCCTAATGGAAATGCATTGGTCACTAATAAATAAGCAATAAGTTTACGGGTGCTTGAAATCCTTATCAATCACAGTGGTGCAGATGATAACAAAATAGATCCTCCTAGTATGCAATAGACATTAAATGTGCTCATCTCCTCTACCAGAGAAGGGTGACCACAACTTTTTGGTCGTCTTAACAAATTTAAGAGAAAAAGGACTGAAGTGGACATTGAGCAGTGTGAAATTGATTCACTGTTTCAGCAAGAGAGGGACCATTTAAATGCATCGGACTAAATTATGCAAAAAGAAATGATAGCCAAGTAGATAGACTGTTTGTGAATCCTTCCAAGTTAGGAAAAGCCATTATCGAGCAAACATACCAATCAATTCATTGATAGCAAGAAATAAAAATAAAAATAAATCTATATAAACCTAAAATGATCATACATATACACCAAAAGAAGACCACAACAAAATGGTGAACAAAATCTTACTCACTTATCGATGTGCTCCATTTCGAATGGCCAAGTGTTAGTAAGTGTAGTTTTCAATTTTGAAGTTTTAGATCAACAAATTAAATACTTTAAGAGAGCATATATAACACAAGAGAATAAAATAAAGAAGAAATCTCCTTTACTTGGTACTCTTGTAGATAAAGCTATCGAATTATCCTTATCTGTTACCTATTAACAAACCTTAAATAATAGTAAACTGGACATACTCAAGTTCTATAAAAACAATCCTTATTTGTTACCTGTTAAGAAACCTTAAATAATAATAAACTGGACATACTCAAGTTCTAAACAAACAATCCTTATTTGTTATCTATTAGAAAACCTTGAATAACAGTTAAATGGACTTTTTCAAATTCTATACAAACAATCCTTATCTGTTATCTGTTAAGAAGCCTTAAATAATGGTAAACTGATCATTCAATTCTATACAAACATGGATTAACAACATAACCAAGGTTTCGCTCCAAAATTCATCAACTCTCGAATTTTTTGTTCCTCCATCCATCCAGTTCCCACACCTCATATGATATTTTTTCCTCATACCTTGTTTTTGAGAGATAAAGCAATAGACATATTGGGCATCTTCTTTAGACTCTTTACCCATTCACATGGGCTTTCAGCATCTATCTTTGTTGTTTGAAGCTCTAACAAAATTTTGAGAGAGATCTGGCGGATATAAGATCTAGGGAAGATGGTAGATGGCCAAGAATGGAAGATGACGGTGAGATATGGTGAAGAGGCAAGGAGAGAGTTTGATTTTTAAAATGAAATTTGGAGCTTAACCTTTAGGTACATCTATATATTGATAGATTGGTTGGACCGATTCACTAAAAATCAGTTGGTTCTCTAGTAAACCAATCAGTTTTTATATTGAGAGGCTATTAAAAGAAATCGAATCAAACAACTGGTTAGTTCAGAATATTTTTTAGTCGGACCGATCGATCTGGTCTGATTTTTAAACCTTGGTTTACAGCATGGCTTATTGGGCTTGTAACGAGAACGATAAGAGGAACCACTCAACCACTGCTCACGCCTACCGTTCGTAAAATCAATACGAATTATCAAAGAAAATGACAACCATATGAGCAAGCTCTTACTCTTGGTGGTTGCTTCCAGCCGTGTCATTCTTTTAGGAAGCTATGAAGATTGAAAAATAATTCCCTTCTGACAACATTATGTTAAATATTCACGAATTTATTAACAACTTCAAGATTAATAATAAATTGCTATAAATAAAAATAATGTCAAAATATCTTTATTTTGGTATTCATTGTTATTTGAGTACTCGCATGAAAATTTGAGTAAACTTGTTAATTTTAAGCAAATTTATAAAACTTGCAATCGTCATTTACAATGGTTGTCATATATAGCATAAACAAGATTTTTTAAATTTTTTTTTAGAATGAAAATATGCATTAAGCCTTAAAAGGAAAAACAAGTATACAAAAGAGTCATTGGAATCTAGAATAACACATAAACTAGCTAAATTAAAGGTACAAATCATGAAGATGTCAAGAAATAGATTACCTAATCACTAAGATGTTGTTTAAGGGAATGTTCCAGTTGGAGCTGATTGTGGAGCTAAATTTATGCTTTTCCTTAAACAAGCAAATGTGAAGTCAATCCTATTGCTTAGCAAGTTGAAGAATGCTCCATTACTTAGGCTATGATTTAAGAAGATTTTTTTTTATTTCTTTCATCCAATATGCATGTTACCAGGTAGGACAGTAGTATACGATTGACCTAGCCATCTTCTTCACTTATTTGTTTAAGTCTCATACTTCATTTCACTATATCATACCAACGAAGTTAGATATTAGCTAGATTAGATAGGGTTGAAATTCCTTTACAAATCTAGTATAGTTACATTGAAACAACAAATGATCAAGAGTTTCCATTGACACTTTGCAAAGGATACACCAGTTAGGAACGTATAAAATTTTTTCAAACTTGTCTATAATGGGTAATCTGTCTTTGACTACTAACCATAAAGTGTGTGTGGCTTGTGGAGGTAAGTCCTTAATTAACCTATACCAATTTGTGCCAAGTTGCATTCGGATTTGTCACGCTATACAATTGAATACAAGAGACACTTTCTTAAATCAATTGATGTTGTTAAACTCCATATAAGTTTATCCTTATTATCATCTTGTGGAATAAAATTGGATAGAAAGGAGGCAAAGCCTGATATGGAGAGAGAGCTTCTATAGGTTCCATAGATTGAAATGGCCTCAACTACTATGGGATTTTGGCGAATTTTATCTCTAAGAGGAGTTAAATCAATTCACAGCTCTAAAGATCCATATGGTGTTTAGTTTTTTGAGAAATTTAAAATTTTCAAATATGGTGTCTAGTTGCTAAACCAAAAGGAAGTGTTATTTCCATTTCCAACTATACTAATGCATTCCCTTTTAATTTTATCGCTTGTTTTGACTTTGCATTTCATGATCAAGGATGAGAAAGGAAGCTTGAAATTCCAAAAGTTATGCACTTTGAAAATATATATTTATATATATACCCATCTTACCTGCAAATCATGTTTGTTTAGCAACTTGATTGAAAGAACATCTAGATTCCTTGCTTCTTAGGTTGAAAAATGTCAAACCATTTAATTTTTGCTCCTGACTCAGTCTCCCTACACTCACTATAAGAACATTGTGAGAATTTTGTCTGTAAATTTAATAATACTCAAGGGAATACTAGGTATGAAGCCCAACCTATATTAATAAAGCTAAGAACATATTTGATCAACTAAGCTCTACCAGCTGGGGATATTGCTTTGGAGCTCCAATTATTTATCATGTTCTAAATTCTACCAAGCAAAGGCTTAAAATTAGCATAAGCAAGCTTAGTAGAGGAGATTGGAGCTCTAAGGTAATTCACAAGGCGTTGGAGATGTTTGGACCCCGTAAGAGATGATAACCATGCAACTTTGGGGTTGAAGCATTTGTAGAAATGTACGTAGCATTTTTATCTTGTTTATGCTCAAAGTTGAAAGGTTGTTGATTAAATTTAGTTCCATTATAAGGGAGGAAACAAAATTACCATCTATTTGGAGAACAAAATAAGTCATTAGTAAAGTTTAAGCTTATAATTCCAAGCTTTTTACATTTAAAATGATATTTAAAAAGTTATTTCTTTCAACTAATCTCTTCAATGATTTCTTGAACACCTCCGTCACTAATGAGAATCCCCTTATCTAATTCACCTTGATCCTTGTGTAATGCTAGTTGCTTCTCCATTTACTAGAATATTGAAAGAGATAATTGAAAGATATTAACTAATCTATGTAGTGAATACTTATAAAAAACCATTAGCTTCATATGTGCTCAGTAAAAAAAAACCAATCCACTAAATTATATGACTTTCGAAAAAATTAACCTTGAAAGCATGGTTTTAGTGACTCATTTTTTTGGTGTAGTGCTTGAAGAACTCTCGGAAAAAGGTGATGTTACCCCTATTAGTCTACTAGGATGTATGTATGCTATGTGAGCTTGAAGTACGACCTTCATCCTATTTGCAATCACCTTAGATATAACCTTGTATATTAAATTACAATATGAGATGGGACAATAATCTTTTATAGTTCTTTGCTCTTTTCCTTTAGGATGAGACTAATGAATGTCCTGTTTATTTCTTTCAATAATATTCTTTCCCAGAAAATTTCAAGAACATCATCCACTACTAAATATTTAGTAAGAGACCATGCTTTAAGGAAAAGTTAACATTAAATTCATTAGGCCCTGATGCATTAAAAAGAGATAAGGATTTTAAGGTACTTTCAATTTCCTAAATTTTGATAGGTTCAGAGAGGAGCTCTACTTTATAAGATGATACCTGATCCTGAATTGTTTCTTTAATTAAGGTAGTTAAAGATCTGCCAAAAGAAGGGGACACCAAGGAGCAAGAGAAGTAAACAGTTACTTCTTTAAGGGATTGAATTTGAGTAAATAAGGAATTATAGCCTAAGATGGAGACAATTCTATTGGTGGCCTTTCTAGAAACCACTGATCTGTGAAAAAAGTTGAGTTCCTATCTCCTTCTTTTATCCATATGATTCTTGATCTTTATTTCATCATAGGGAAATCAAAATTTACTACCTGAGTGAAATGTGTAAGAAGGATTATTATAAAGCTTAACTTAAACTTTATTGAAAGCAACTTTTGTAGTGTGAAGTGATGAGTATTACCAACATTCTACTTGTGTTGTACTTTAAGCTTCTCCTTAACTTTGCTCAACTTCCTAGAATGGATGTACTGCTTGGTGCCCTTTATATTAAGGATGAGTCCTCTTGAGATTGCCTTATTGAAACTTGGCAGTTCAACTAAGAAATTGTTAAATCTAAAAGTTATTTTCCTTAGAGATCTTATATTTTCAAATAGTTATATTATTGGAGAGTGATACATGAAACTTGAATTGGGGAATAGAGGTTTTCCAAAAACGAATGGAAAAAATATGTGGAAAAATAAAAGAATGGAATGATTGAACTTTCACTTAGGCAAGGAAATTGACTTTATACTAAAAGTACCGGGTTTTCTAAAAAAAAAGAATAGAGAATTCAAAATTTCTTATAAAAAAGACCGAACCAATGAAATGTTATTTTCTCTTCATTAGGAACCTGAGTAAGAAGCGTTTTGGATTGGGCTAGTGTTTGGAACCATTCCAAGCTTATTAGTCCTCCATCTATTTCTTCTTCAAGAACAAGTCTTCCTTCTTTTGTTGCTCGAAGTGTAGAGGTTTCCACCAAATGGTAAATTTGTGACTTGAATTTCAATTATGCAATTCCTCTAATCTTCACATAAAGATCTAAAGAAGCTATTTTCTTTAACTTTATGAAGATGTATGATCGAATTGAAGTCTCTCATCAAAAGTTAGAAGGTTTTATTTCTAAGGATATCTTTCTAAGCTTTGAATAAAAGGGAATTTCTTTGAAAGTATGATTAGGAGCTATATGATAGAGATTTGAACAATAAGATTTAACTCTTTACATTTAGCTTGATAGTGTGTCAAACCAACAAAAATAAATTTTTACTCTAGAACACTTAAACAAATAAAGTGGTGAATAGGGTCGAACCACAGAGACCAATGTAGCAATTGTTTATTTGTGTGAAATCAATAAAAATAAAAA
>JAOSBN010000002.1:37526604-37562141 GCA_027563595.1 Erythroxylum suave | reverse complement strand
TTTTGGTATTTTATCACCTAGAACATATAAATACGCGAATTACCATAAAACACAAACAAACTATCACAAAAGCTTATTAAAAGAACATAAAACACAAATAATTGACATGCACAAAATGCAAGTTATCATAGCTGAATCATCTTATCTACGACTAGAAAGTTGAGAATGTCAATTTTTTCTGCGTTAAAATGCATTGAGGTTCTTCTATTTAGGTGGAAATTCTAGTTAGTATTTAGTCTCCAACGATTTGAAAAAGGGTAAAACAGTTACAATTATCCCTTCTTATTCTAGATTCTAAAATGCCTTTAAGATAAGGTTTATTCTCCAAATTTAAGTCTTTAAGTATAAGCATTTTAGAAAGGGAATTTAATGCCCCTAACATTCCAAGAAATGATCTTCATTTGTTTTGAACAAAAGAAGAATCTTCTTCTTTTTGTTGGATTTTCTTCTACGTACTAATATCAATTCATTGGATTTTCTTCTATTTACTAGCATGAATTCATCTTCTTACTCCAAGTGTGAGGGATTACCTATTTCTCCTTCTCTAATGGTGTTGTCTTCATTGTTCATTATGTTTTTTTCCAGGATATTCACTATGAAAGATAGTTTTTGGAATGACCTCATTTGTCTCCTTTATAGTGGATATTTCTACTAAGTTATTGCTTTTATCATTGTCTACCTTACCAGAAATCTTGTATGCTTTTAAGGGATTTGTAATTAGGGATTTTTGATCTATGGGAATATCCTATTTTGAATACTTTCCCAATTGATTTTCAGACCTTCCTTGGATTCATATTGATGGTTCCAGGCATATGTAACTATAACAACATCATCTATCAATTTATGGTTATCATCCAGCCTTAGAATTGAACTCTCATACAGTAAGTATTACAAAGGTTTTCCTTAAAACACTAAACTTGTACCATAAGTTTAGAATTGAAATCTCATATAGTAAATGTTACAAAGGTTTTCCTTAAAACACTAAACTTGTACCATAAGTTGCACTTGCCTTTTTGTACGACAATCTCACTTAGATCTGTCTAAGCAAGATTCAGCCTTCGCATGTGATTGTCGACTAACCAACTTGTTCTTAAATGCATCACGACTCTCGTAGTGTTTAACTCTCACACTCTTGTAAGAATACTAGGAAATAACTAAATATTCAAGGTAAAAATATGTAAGAAAGAGATACAATAAATGCTAACCTTTATTACTTTCCTTAAAGTACACAAAAGAATTCTCTCTTAATCTTTGTGTCTCACACTCTCTAACACTCTAAGACTATTTATATAGATATCTGGATAGCCAAGGTAGATTCCTAATTAAACTCAACTAGCTAAGATCATATCTTATCCTTTTTTATTGTTGTTAGATTGTCTCACTAACTAATAGGATGACATCCCAATCCAATTAGGACTTTATCTGATAGGACTTATCTACATCACAACTAATTTTATAAATGATTACACGTATCTAGGAATGATCTATCATATCCATGAAAATCTCCATTATCTTCAGATGATCCTCCCATATGATCTTTATCTCCTAGAGCTAACGTATATCCTTTTTCATCTTATATACCACATCATCCCAGATCTCTTCATTTGCATCCGTTGATGATGAGTCGTCTAAGCCAAATCCTGTTATAGCAAACTGGTCTGTCCAGTGCTTTCCCATGTCAAGTCCATTAGTCATGGTACGTTCATTTAAGCACACACTAAGTTTTTAGTTCATCAATAACCTAGTCTTAGCTAAGTCAACTCGTATAAAGTCCGAAAACTCAGACCAAGGCTAATCTAACTTACTAAGTCATCTTGTAACTCTCGTATGCCATCATCATATATGTGATCTAGCTAACATTTCTGCTGATGTCCATCTCAGGCTTCATTTGGTCCCATATCTGAATCTTGCATTTCGTCGAAGATTTCCAATGTGCACCAATGTATGTCAACGCCTAGCATTGCCCTTTTCTTTGCTGACTCATAAGTCTTTTCCTTGTTCCATCGTCCTGAGTATCAAACAATAGTCGAGGCTCACCAATGCCCACATGATTCCATTATTAGGACTAAGAGGTTTAACAAACCACTTCCACTAAAAGAAATCGATGTCCTCGTCGAAATAATCTATGGATACTCCTTTGAATATGGTTTCCTAGAAGACTCCTTAGCCATTGACATATCTCCTATGTACCATAATTCCCTCTCTTTCCAGTTTATCTTAGTTTTTATTTGAACTCCTTCACAAGGTCCATTGCGCCCAACATAGCATAATTATTGAGGTAGACCTCTTCTGTCGAGTCATCCTCTCCTTCTCTTTGATCCCTTGTGACCGTGGAGTTAAGTTGTTCCTTACTCACCTTTTGATGTGGGCATTCACGAGCTAACTGTGACCCTTCATAAACAAAGCAAGCAATATCTTGTTTTGTTTGTTTCTTTGACTTACATTAAGAAAATTCACCTACCTTCTTCTTACCTTTCTCTGAGCCATTCTGTGTCCCACCATTATTCTTGCCCTTGTTGCTAGTTCAAATTAGTGGTGGCATTTAGAGATCTACCAAGGCATCTGTAGCCACTATCATGCTTAGGAGGTACTTCACATTCTACATCTGAAGCTCCATTTGTGGCTAACCTTACAAGCCACTTAGGAAGTTGAGAAACTTGTCTTCCTCATACATGTTATGCACGTCCAATATCAAACATATGAATTTCCTTATATACTCCCGCAACAAATCGTTTTGCTTCAATCTTTTCAAACCTTCCCTCACAAATCACGAAGTGTTATTGGGGAGGAATTGATTCGTTAGCTCCTTCTTCATCTTCTGCTAAGTGTCAAAGCGAGTTCTTCCCGTACTGATGTCGTTAGAGGTTCTCGTTCTCTACCACAACTTTGCATCTTCTACCAAATAGATAGCCGTGATCGACACCTTATCCAAATTAGACACCTTTGTCACTGCAAAGAATTACTCCATGTCCCATAAGAAGTTTTTGAGCTCTTTGACACTCCACTTGCTATCGAAAACTTGTGGCTCCACACTTTCACTAAAATACTTTCAACATGTCTAACATCCTACGTTGCAATGGCACGCCTTAGGATAGTGATCTTAAATCTAAAATCCTCTTTTGCCTTCACAAACTCTGCTATTTGATGCTATAAATGTTGGATTCACGTGTCTAATATCTCAAATCGAGTTTTGTAAGATGTGACCTCCTCTTTCCCTTGAGGGATTGGCCCAATGAGTGCTTTCACTCTATTGACATGCTCCGTCTAATTGCTGTTGCCTGCCATCTTAAACTATGGCTTTGATATTAGTTGTTATAAAGGTTTTCCTTAAAGTCCCAAACTTTTACTGCAAGTTGCACTTACCCTTTTATACGACAATCTTACTTAGATAAGTCTAATCAAGATTCAGTCTTCACATGTGATCTTCAACCAACAAATTTTTTTTCAAACGCCTAACAACCCTCATAGTGTTTAATTCTCACACTCTTGTAAGAATACCACAAAATAACTAAATATTCATGGCAACAATAAGCACGAAAGAGATACATCAAATCTTAACCTTTATTACTTAAAGTATACAAAGGAATGCTCTCTCAGTCTCTGTGTCTCATACTCTCTATCACTTTGAGACTATTTATAGACATCTATAGATGGCCATGATAGAGTCCTAACCAAACTCAACTAGCTAAGATCACATCTTATCTTATCTTATCCTTATTAGATTACATCTCACTAACTAATAGGATGACATTCCCATCCAATTAGGACTCTATCTCATACGATTTATCTATATCACAATTAATAATATAAGTGATTAAATCTATCTAGGAATGATCTATCATATCCATGAAGATTTCTATTATCTTTAGTTGATCCTCTCACATGGTCTTTATCTCCTAGAGCTAATGTATATCCTCTTTGATTTTATCTGCTACATCATCCAAGATCTCTTCATCTGTATCCTTTGATGATGAGTCATTTAAGCCAAAACCTATCATAGCATATTCGTCCGTCCAATGCTTCCCCCTATCAAGTCCATTAGTCATGGTCCATTCATTTGAGCATACGTTAAGTCCTTAGTCCATCAGGAACCCAGCCTTAGTCAAGTCAACTCGTACAAGGTTCAAAAAACTCAAACTAAGCTTAATCTAACTTACTAAGTCACCTTGGAAGTCTCGCATGCTACTGTCATGCGTGTGATCCAGCTAACCTTCCTTCTGTTGTGCATGTTAAGCCTTCTTTTGGTCTCACATCCGAATCTTGCATCTCATTGAAGATTTTCACCAATGTGCACCAATTTATGCCAATATCTGGCACTGCCCCTTTTATTTTCCTACTCATAAGTCTTTGCCTTTTTCCATTGTTCTGAGTGTCAAATAATAGTCAAGGCTCACTAATGCCCACTGATTACGTTATTAGGACTTATCGGTTTAACAAACCACCCCCACTAAAAGAACTCGATGTCCTCGTCGAAATAATCTGTAGACACTTCTTCGAATTTGGTTTCCTAGAAGACTCCTTAGCCATTGGCACATCTCCCACGTACCATATTCCTTCTTTTTCCGGTTTATCCTAGCTTTTATTTGAATGCTCCTTTATAAGGGTCCGGCTAACATAGCATAATTGTTGAGGTAGACTTCTTTCGTTGAGTAATCCT
This sequence comes from Erythroxylum suave, assembly GCA_027563595.1. Classification (NCBI taxonomy): domain Eukaryota; kingdom Viridiplantae; phylum Streptophyta; class Magnoliopsida; order Malpighiales; family Erythroxylaceae; genus Erythroxylum; species Erythroxylum suave. The sequence continues at coordinate 37,557,484 of JAOSBN010000002.1, read as the reverse complement.
CTTCTTCTCCTTGATCCTTTATGACCATGTAATTATGTTGCTCCTTACCCATCTGTTGATGTAGGCATTCACGAGCTAAATGTGACCCTTCATAAATGAAACAAGTAATATCTCATTTTGTTTGTTTCTTTGACTTATATTAAGAAGATTCACCTACCTTCTCCTTATCTTTCTTTAAACCATTCTGTCTCCCACCATTCTTCTTGCCCTTGTTGCTAATTCGAATTGGTGGTGGCATTTGGAGATCCACTAAGGCATCCATAGCCTCTGAAGCTCCATTTATTCCCAACCTTACAAGTTACTTATGAAGTTAACTCAAACATGTTTTGTATGTCCAACATCAAAGATGTGAATTTCATCACATACTCTTGTAACTAGTTGCCTTGCTTTAACCTCTTTAAAGCTTCCCTTGTAAGTCATAAAGTGTTGTTAGGAAAGAACTAATCCATTAATAACAGGTTCTTCTTCATCTTCTCCAAATGTCAATAGGAGTTTTACTTATATTGATGTCGTTAGAGGTTCTCGTTCTCCACCACAACGTTGTATCTTCCAAGTCGTGATCGACACCTTAATCGAATTGGACACCTTTATTGCTGCAAAGAATTGCTTCATGTCCCATAAGAAATTTTTGAGCTTTTTGGCACTCTGCTTGCCATAAAAAACTTGTGGCTCTTGCACTTTCGCTAAAATGCTTTCAACATGTTCAACATCCTATGTTGTAACGGCATGCCTTAAGATCACGTTCTTAAATCTAGAATCCTCTTTTACCTTTATCAACTTCGCTATTTGATGCTGCAACTGTTGGATTTGCACGTCCAATATCTCGAATCGAGTATTGTAAGATGTGATTATATCTCACCAACCAACTAGGATGACATCTCCAACAACTATGGACGACCAAAATAGAGTCCTAACTAAACTCAACTAGGTAAGATCACATCTTATCCTATCTTATCCTTATTAGATTATATCTCACTAACCCATAGGATGACATCTCCATATAATTTGGACTATCTATTAGGACTTATCTACATCACAACTAATAATATAAATGATTACATCTATCTAGGAATGATCTATCATATCTGTGAAGCTCTCTACTATCTTCACTTGATCCTCCCACATGGTCTTTATCTCCTAGAGCTAATGTATGTCCTCTGTGATATTATCTGTCACATCATTTAAGATCTCTTTATCTGTATCCATTGATGATGAGTCATCTAAGCCAAACCCGTCATAGAACACCAGTCCGTCTAATGCTTCCCCATGTCAAGTTCATTAGTCATGGTTGGTTCATTTGAGCATACACTAAGTCCTTAGTCCATCAAGAACCCAGCCTTAGTCAAGTCAACTCATACAAGGTCCAAAAACTCACACCAAGCTTAATCTAACTTGCTAAGTCACCTTGGAACTCTCGAATGCCACCGTCATGCGTATGATCTAGCGAACCTACCCCCTGATGTCCATCTCAAGCCTTCTTTTGATCCCACATCCAAATTTTGCATCTCATCAAAGATTGCTGTCAATGTGCACTAATGTATGCCAATATCTGGCATTACCCCTTTTATTTGCCAATTCACAAGTCTTTGCCTTATTCCATTATCCTAGGTGTAAAACATTGATCAAGGCTCACCAATGCCCTCATGATTCTGCTATTAAGACTTAGGGGTCTAACAAATCACCACTACTAGAAGAACTTAACGCCCTCGTCTAAATAATCTATAGAAACTCCTCCGAATGTGGTTTCCCTGAAGACTCCTTAGATATTGGTACATCTCCCACGACCCATATTCCCTCTCAGTCGGGTTTATCCTAGATTTTATTTGAATGCTCCTTCAAAAGGTCCATTACACCCAATATAGCATAACTATTGGGGTAGACCTCTTCTATCGAGTCATCATCTCCTTCTCCTTGATCGTTCGTGACTATGGAATTAAATTATTCCTTACCCACCTTTTGCTGTGGGCATTCATAAACTAAGTGTTACCTTTCACAAATGAAATAAGCAATATCAATCGTTTGTTTGTTCCTTTGACTTACATTGAAGATTCACCTACCTTCTCCTTACCTTTCTCTGAGTCATTCCATGTCCTACAATTCTTCTTGCCATTGTTGCTAGCTCATATTGGTGGTGGCATTTAGAGATTCACCAAGGCATTTAGAACCACTATCATGCTTAAGAGGTCTTTCACATTCTGCCTCTGAAGCTCCATTTATTCCCAACCTTGCAAGCCATTTATAAAGTTAAACAACTTGTCTTCCTCAGACATGTTCTATACGTCCAACATCAAAGATATGAATTTCCTCACATACTCTTATAACAAGTCATCCTGTTTCAACCTCTTCAAAGATTCCCTCGTGAACCTGAAGTCTTGTTGGGGAGAAACTGATTTGTTAGCTCCTTCTTAATTTTCTCCCAAGTGTCAATGGGAGATCTACTAGCAATTATGTCATTAGAGGTTCTCGTTTTTTACCACAACTTTGCATATTACACCAAATACATAGCCTTGGTCAACACCTTATTTGAATTGGACACATGCCACAAGAAATTTTTTAACTCCTTGACATTCACTTGCCATAAAAAATATATGGCTCTTGCACTTTCACCAAAATGCTTTCAATAAGTCCAACATCTTGCATTGCAACGGCACGTCTTATGATCATGATCTCAAATCTAGAATCCTCTTATGCCTTTATTAACTCCTTTATTTGATGTTGCAACTATTGGATTTGTGTGTCCTACATCTCGAATCAAGTATTGTAAGATGTGACCTCCTTCTTCCCTTAAGAGATTGGCCCAATGAGCGCTTCCACTCTATTGACACACTCCATCTAATTGATGCTTCCTGCCATCTCAAACTATGGCTCTAATATTAGTTGTTGCAAAGGTTTTTTTTTAAGCACCAAACTTTTACCGTAAGTTACACTTACCCTTTTATACAACAATCTCACTTAGATCCATTTAAGTAAGATTTAGCTTTCACATGTGTTTGTAGACTAACCAACTTGTTCTCAAACGCCTTATGACCCTTGCAGGATTTAACTCTCACGCTCTTACAATAATACTAAGAAATAACTAAATATTCATGGCAAAAATAAGCTCGAAAGAGATACAACAAATGCAATCCTTTATTACTTTCCTTAAAGTATACAAAGGAATGCTCTCTCAATCTTTGTGTCTCACACTTTCTAACACTCTAAGACTATTTATAGACATCTCTGGATGGTCAAGTTAGAGTCTTAACTAAACTCAACTAGCTAAGATCCCATCTTATCCTATCTTATCCTTATTCGATTACATCATACTAACTAATAAGATGACATTGTCATCCAATTAAGACTCTATCTGATATGACTTATTTCTATCATAACTAATACTATAAATAATTACATCTATCTAGGAATGATCTATCTATATCCACAAAGATTTTTAATATCTTCAGATGATCCTCCCATATGGTCTTTATCTTTTAGAGCTAATGTATATCCTCTGTGATCTTATCTCCAACATTATCCAAGATCTCCTCGTCTCTATCTGTTGATGATGAGTCATCTAAGACAAAGCATGTCATAGCACACTGGTTCATCCAGTGCTCCCCCATGTCAAGTCTATTAGAAATGGTCCATTCATTTTAGCATACGTTAAGTCCTTAGTCCATCAAAAACCTAACCTTAGATGAGTTAACTAGTACAAGGTCTGAAACTTTGACAAAACTCACACTAAGCTTAATCTAAGTTTCTATGTCACCTTGGAACTTTTGCATGCCACCATCATACGTGTGATCTAACTATCCTTCCACCTGATATCCATCTCAAGCCTTCTTTTGGTCTCACATCCGAATCTTTCATTTCATCGAAGATTTATGCCAATGTGCACCAATGCATGCTAGTGCTTGGCATTACCCCTTTTCCTTGCCTATTCACAAGTTTTGCCTTGTTCCATAGTCCCGAGTGTCAAGCACTGGTCAAGGCTCACCAATGCTTGCACGATTTCGCAATTAGACCTAGGGGCTGACGGGAAGTCACTTATGGATACAATCAACATATATATTTTAGTGAAATATATCCTCCTTATTTTAATCGTGTCTTTATCCAGATAGAGAAGCTTACCTACATAGTTAGTTATATGGCTCATTCTTTTTGTTGTCTAGTACTTATTTTGTACACTGTGAATGCATATACATATTGTGATGTTAGAACCTTTGGTGTCTTCAATATTAACTCCAAGCCTCTAAGTTTTGAGCAGAATTGGCTTATTGTGAACATGTTAAGGTCCTAACTCCAACTTTTTCATTTTTAAGGAGGGATAAGAGAATCTGAAAAAGAAAATGTCTTTGGTATTTACCAAAATGTCCTTAAGTCCATAATTTTACAAGTTTGCAAATGCTTAAGATGTCATGATCGGAAAAGATACTCTCTTGTCCATAAAACTTCTTATAAGTGTTGCATTAAATCTCTTAGAACCTATTTTTAGTCTATTAATTGGAGGGGCCACATCATAATGCTCCAAGTGCCTATTGGGGGAGGAGGGTGGTTGGCAATCAAGGTAATGGGTACCGTTCTGTTTTTTGGTCGGTACGGTACTGTCAGGTAGTACCGGCCGGTATCAAGCATTTTCACTTAGTACGGACCGATACTCATGATACCGAATGGTAAAAAATTAAGGACTAATTAAAATTTTTTTAACCTAATGCTAACCCCCCCCCCCCGGAAGCGGATGCTCTTCTCTCTTCTCAGCCTTTGATTTTTCTTCATTTTCTTTCTCGCTCGGTCACTCCTCCACCGACTCATCCTCTCCTCTCGTTGTTCTCGTCATCCTCTCATCCACTCCTGACAGTTCGCAGCATTCTCTGGTAATGCTTGGATGCTCCTCCACCACGTGACGATTGTCAACTTTGGCTGTCGCCACATCGCCCGCTCCATATCTCCCCTTGTCCACGCGGACCATGCCTCCACCTGTCACCACCAACCACCATCTCCGACGACCGCCAACATCAAGTGACCAAGGCACCACATCAGACAGATTTGGGAATAATACCCAGATCTGGACCCAAGTCACCCAACCCATCACCGAACCTATTGTGAATTTCTATTTGTTCATTGTTGGGTGGGTGTTTTTTTCAATTTCTGTTAGAATATTTCTGAATATTTTTTGTCACTTTGTGTTGTGACTGTGAGGAATGAAATTGATGAAATTGTGAAGGATTTGAAGTTGTTTATGTTGGAGATGGTTTGAAGTTGGTTAATTGTTTCTGTTGGAGATGGATTTGAAGTTGGTAAATTGTTTTTGTTGGAGGAAGTTGGCAATTGGTAACAGAAATGTGAAATTTGTGGTTGGTTATTAGTTCAGTTGGATTATGGTTTTAGTAATGAAAAATTGAAAACATGAAATTTTTATTTGGTATTGGTTTGATTGGTTGGTATTTGGTAATGAAAATGGGAGAGCCAAATGTTTGGTTCATTTGTTAATTGTTTGGTTTATGAAACTTCAAAGTCATATATTGCAATATATTGAGGTTAATTGTAATGGTTTGTTGGTTGGTTTGTTTAATTGGTTCACATTGAATTTTTGAAACAAATAAATTTTGTTCACTAAATTTGAAAATAAAAACATAATTAAAAATAAAAACAGAAAATAAAGAAGGTTCATTCATGCTTTGCTAAATGAGATCATATTCATAAGAAGATTTATTCATGCTATGCTCTATAAGTGCAATTACATTACCATTACTTGAAGAAAAGATAATTTGTTTAAACATACACAAAAAAGAACCTAAATTGAAAGAGCTCAAATGGCATCATATTCATATAGAAGAAAGACAACAATTAAAATTGATTACTTTAGATATATCTAAAGTTTGATTTATTAAATTTTAGATTAAATTAATTTTTTATTATTTGTTTAAGAAGTCATTATTAATTGCAATGTTTAAGGTATATACTAGTTTTTAAATTTCAATTTTACTCTAATAATTTTATCCAAATTTACAATGAAATATTTTATTATTTCTGATCTTTTTAATTCATCTTAATTATTATAAGACCCTAAAAGGACAATTAGTAAAAAAAACTATGTGGTAATAGTTTGGAGGGTTCTTTATATATCATTACTAATTTTGTTGACAAAACTAATATCTTTATATTTTTTTTATAAATAAATGGAAGGAAGTTTAACTACTCCTGATCAAACTAGTTTAGGAAGATATAATGATCTTGCTTGGGCTTATGCTGCATTAGTCCCAGGTATGAAAAATTATACAATTTGCTTGTTTTGTAATAAGCATTTGAAAGGTGGAGGAATCACTCGATTGAAGAAGCATTTAGCTGGGGTTAAAGGAGATGTAGAACCCAGTAAAAAAGTAAGGCATGATGTGAAGTGGCAAATGAAAACATTGCTTGATGAGTATCAACATGAGAGAGATAGAAGGGAAAGGTTGAACTTTGAAATTGGTAGTGGAAGTTCATTTTCTAGTTTTCTTGGTGATTATGGAAATGTTGAAGGTGGTAGTGGTAGTGGTGGTAGTGGTACTGGTACTGGTAGTGTTTCATCTCAGGGTCAAGAAGAAGTATCTGAACCTGATGTGAGGAAGAGAAGAAGGCAGACTAGTTTTTTTGCACCACGAACAACCCTTAGAGCCCAATCTTCAATTCGTAGTACAATGCAATCAAGAGATGCCGCTCACAATGTCAATATGGCAGTAGCTAGATGGTGGTATGATACAGGTTCGTCATTTAATGCTTCTCAGTCTTATTATTATCAACCTATAATGGATGCAATAACATATTATGGTCTGGGATACAAAGATCCTTCAATTGATGACGTAAGAGGTAAACTTTTGAGTTGCTCTACTTCTGAAATTAGAAGTTATTTAGATGAAAGAAGAGTGAATTGGGGTACTTATGGATGTTCAATCATGTGTGATGGTTGGACAAATAGGAGACAAGAGCCTATTATTAATTTTTTTGGTTTATTCTACAAATGACTCTATGTTTTTTAAATCTATTAATGCATCTGGCCTAATTAGAAATGTTGAGATTTTGTTTGGGATATTTGATGAAGTTGTGAATGAAGTAGCGCCAGAAAAAATTGTTCAATTTATTACTGACAATGATTTCGCTTATAAAGTGGCAGGAAAAAGGCTGCAAAATACATATAATTTATTTTTTTCGACTCCTTATGTTGCACATTGCATTAACCTAATGCTGGAGAATATAAGGGATCCTAGGTATTTTCCTGTTATTGCTGAGACTATGCAGAAAGCTAAAAAGGTGACAAAGTTCATTTATAATCGTGCATGGGTGTTGAATTTGATGAGAAAGGAATTTACCAATGGTAGGAATTTGTATCGCTCTGCTGTGACAAGATTTGCAACAAATTTCTTATCACTTCAATCTTTTGTTTCGCTGAAGAAAGTGTTAAGACAAATATTTACAAGTGATAAGTGGATTGCATCTCAGCATGCTAGGTCTAATGCTGGATTAGAGGTTTGTAATATTATAATAGAAGATAGAGAATTTTGATCTCAGTGTCAATTTGTTATCCGAGTTTGTGAGCCTTTAGTGATGGTGCTTCAATTGGTTGATAGTGAAGAAAAGCCAACAATGGGTTATATTTTTTATGCCTTATATAGAGCGATGGAAGCAATCAAGGATAATTTGAAACATAGGCCTTCTTTGTACACACCATATCTTTCTATCATTAATGAGAGAAGGGAAAGACAACTTTCTTCTCCGTTGTTTGTAGCTGGAGCATTTTTTAATCCTAGTATTTATTTTAGAATGGATCTTAGTAAGCAAGATGGAGTGAATCAAGGAATGCTTTTATCAATTACAACAATTATTAACATTGACCAGATGCAAGATCTGACCAGATGCAAGATCTGTTAAGCTCACAAATGGAGCTTTATAAGATATCTTATGGGGATTTTGGAATGCCGATTGCTATTCGACAAAGACGAAAACTTTCTCTAAGTATTAGTTATTTCCTTTTTCTTATTCGTTAAAAATTAATTATCACTTTATTTTGTTTATAACGCTACTTTTGTTATCTTATAACTAATAGTTTCTTAATGGGATCAACTTGGAAATGGTGTTCCATAATTGAAAAGGTTTGCAATTTAGATTTTTAGTCAATGTGTGAGTGCAACAAGTTGTGAAAGAAATTGGAGCACATTTGAATTTATACACACCAAAAAAAGGAATAAATTAAAACATAAGAGGTTGAATGACTTAGTTTTTGTTCGATACAATTTAAAGCTTTGGGATTTTGAATTAATTTCTTATAATTTTCTAATAATTAAATTATATCCCACTTTTTGTGATTGTTGAAAATAAGAATTGTTAGGAATTGTTGGAAATGGAAATTATTATATGAATGTTTTGTGATTGTTGGAAATGAGAATTATTGGGAATTGTTGGAATTGAAAATTATTTTATGAATGTTTTGTGATTATTGAAAATGAGAATTGTTGTGAATTGTTGGAATTGGAAATTGTTTTATGAATGTTTTGAGATTGTTACAAATGAGAATTGTTGGAATTGGAAATTATTTTATGAATGTTTTGTGATTGTTGGAAATGGGAATTGTTGCGAATTGGAAATTGTTTTATGAATGTTTTGTGATTGTTGGAAATGAGAATTGTTGGGAATTGTTGGAAATGGAAATTGTTATATGAATATTTTGTGATTATTGGAAATGAGAATTGTTGGGAATTATTGGAATTGGAAATTGTTATATGAATGTTTTGTGATTGTTGGAGAATTGTTGGGAATTGTTGGAACTGGAAATTATTTTATGAATGTTTTGTAATTGTCGGAATTGGAAATTGTTTTATGAATATTTTGTGATTGTTGGAAATAGAAATTGTTATATAAATGTTTTGTGATTGTTGGAAATTAGAATTGTTGAAATTAGAAATTGTTATATGAATGCTTTGTAATTGTTGGAAATGAGAATTGTTAGGAATTGGAAATTATTTTATGAATGTTTTGTGATTGTTGGAAATGAGAATTATTGGGAATTGGAAATTGTTTAATGAATGTTTTATGATTGTTCGAAATGGAAATTGTTGGAATTGGAAATTATTTTATAAATGTTTTGTGATTGTTGGAAATGAGAATTGTTAGAATTGGAAATTATTTTATGAATGTTTTGTGATTGTTGGAATTGGAAAATTGTTTTATGAATGTTTTGTGATTGTTGGAAATAAGAATTGTTGGGAATTGTTGGAATTGGAAATTGTTATTTGAATGTCTTGTGATTGTTGGAAATGAGAATTGTTGGAATTGGAAATCGTTATATGAATGTTTTGTGATTGTTGGAAATGAGAATTGTTAGAATTGGAAATTATTTTATGAATGTTTTGTGATTGTTGGAAAGAAGAATTATTGAGAATTGTTGACAATGGAAATTGTTATATGAATGTTTTGTGATTGTTGGAAATATAAATTATTGGAAATTATCGGGAAAGATATGTTATTATCATTATTATTTTTGATATAATTTCTTATAATTTTTTAATAATTAAATTTTATTGTTTACTAAGAGTCTTAATAGTACAAGTAGTTCAGCTAATCCAATTTTCATTGATAATATAGATGTTTTGGCGGATTGGGTTTCTGAAGAACCAAATTTAGTAGATGTCAATGACTTGGTAGATAATCTTGGATAGGACAGCATTGACATGTCATTTGGTGCATTAAATTTGAATGATAATGATGATGAGACTTCTCTCAATGATGAAGATTTTGTACCAAATGATAACTAGGTCAGTGCAGTTATAGCGAGTATCCTGCCGTTGACGATTGAATTTCGTTGCAGGTTATTTTTCCTCTTCTTTTAATTTTACTTATATTTGATGTTTATCAATTTATGTTAAATTCTATATATGTGATGTAATTGTAAATGTTTTTGCTTCAAGTTTAACTTCAACTTGATTGTTTCTTTGTCATGATAAAATTGTAATAGTTAAGGATATTTATTGTTCTTTTATTGGATGTTTTGATGTAATTATTATTTATTAAATGATGAAATTGTATTATTGTAATATTTTAAATACTTTGTATTATTCTTATTTTTATATTTGTATTATGATAATTGTCTTTTTCATATTAATTGTGATTATTATTTATATGTGAAATATTTAAAAATTATTGTAGTTTCATATTAAATTATTAATTGTGATTATTATTATTAGTATGATTTTTAGAAATAAGACTGATGTAAACTTGTAAAGTATACAATATGTAACCGTACAATATACCAATGGATTATTTTGTAAATTTTAAAAAAATTCAGAGACTATTTCATAAATTTAAAAAATTACCCAAAACGGTATCCGGTATCAGTACAATACCATATCAGAACCCAATCTGGTACTAGGTCCGGTATGGTATTTGCAACTTTGGTGGCGGTACTAAGTTTATTTTCTATGTTTGAGTCACCAACTACTTGAAACCAGATCCACTTCACTAGAGCATGATGAATCTCAGGTTAAAGTAGATCAGGCTTATTAGAAGTATAGGAAAGGCTTGAGGGTGAAGAGGAAACATGGTTTGTGGAAGTGTTTTGGGTGGGATGGAGTCCTTTGACATTTACCAAAAATGATAGGAAAACAATGAAAAGATGAAAAGTACAGAGGGGAAATGAAAAAAAAATGGTAATTAAGAGGGATGGAGAGTTTCCAAGAAGGAATAAGGGGACTAAATCTATGAAGATTGAGGGAAGCAGATAAGGAAGACTGAAAAAATTGAAGGAATCAATCAGAATGTAGCATGCAAGCCACGAACTCAGAAAAGGACTTCTTTCTTTGAGGGAGTTGAATTAATTTGATTTTTTCAATTTTATTAATGCACAAATGTTAATAGGTCATATAATATTAAACATTTATTAAAATTATCTCCAGATCATAGTTCTAATAAATATCTAACTTGCACTAATAAGATATTATTCTCTTCATTTAAATTCAACTTACTCAATTAAATTTTTTTAACTCATTTTATTATTTTTTATCATATTAAATTATTTTATCCTTTATTTTAAAAATTAACAATGAATAAATTTCCAATAAAAATTCAACATTCTCTCAAATAGTAATTGTCGTATTTATAGTAAAAATATTCATGTTTAAGAGAATAAAAATTACAATGTATTGGCTAACTTTTATAAAATATTTGATGCAAAGATAATTAAAGTATTTTGTTCAATTTTGTAAGGTTTTCGATGTCAAAATATATCATAAACATACAGATATGTGACATTTCCGATACAATCATCCATATTTGATAACTTTTCTAACATAAATGAAAATAAAGTGTGGCAAACAAAAATAGTTTGTGAATAATCTATAACATACTATATTTTGTTTGTGAATCTCAATTTCTTTTAGCTTTATGATAAATTATAATAGAGAAATATGTTTCTTTCATTGTATGCTAAATTGTATTAAAGAGAACTTTTATGGGATTAAAACTTATGTCCTCTTATGTCTCATAAACCTACATGTATCTCATGATACTTTAACATGTCCAAAGACATATGATCAAAGTCAAACTATAGATATGCCTAATGACCTATCATATGGTTAACATTGATAAAATTCTTAAAACTTTAAAATGCATAATGACAAAGAAAAATAACTTATATGATTGAGAATAAAATGATAATCATCTATATATAAACCATATAGTCATAAAATATGAGAAAAATATATATGGAAAAAATATACAATTATCTCTAAATAAAAGTGTGAAAGAATTTCAAAACATCTATATTGTAAACATATCTATAAAAACAATAGGGAAAAGTCCTTTAGTTAGATGATCAACCAATATATACTTGAAATATACCCCACTGTAATATCACTTGTCTATATAAGTTCCTTATAGTCAACGTTTTTACCTCCAATGCTCAAACTATATGATATTTTTAAATATTGTTATTAAACAATAATGCTAAATGATTATCATAGTACAACTAAATAGCTTAGCAACTTAATGAACCACAGATAGTTTAGAAATTAAATTGCTTAATTAAATTGTTTGTGAAGTAGCCTCATAACATACAACAAACTCAACAGGTATAGTATAACAAGTCATAAATGTTTGACACTTTTTCATGAAGAAATAACCTTGCATGCTAACATTATTTTAAAAAAAACATATATGCTAACATAAAGGTGTAACTTGATATGAACTTTATATCATTTGAATATATAATAAATTCATAATCTAAATACTTAATCAAATATAATTTCTTAATTTTTTTATATGTCAATATATAATTCTTTATCCCTTACAAGTATCTTAAAATTTTTTTAATTGTATTCTGATAGCTTGTATCTAAGTTAAATAAATGTCCATCTAATAGTCTAACAATGAATGCAATGTTCTCTCTATTATAAACATGAGTATACATCAGGTTGTCAACTACACTAGTGTGTAGAATACTTTCATAGCCTCTCTTTCTTCTTCTTTTGACAATATAATAAAGATAATCTCCCTCCATTAGATACCGGTGCTACATAAGTCTTATAGTTTTCTATAGTAAATCTTTGCAACATATGCTCAATGTATGCTTTCTAAAAGAGATCTAATAAGGTTTACGATCTGTAATGGTGAAATTGAATACCAAAAAGGAAATATGATTCAACAATATCTTCTTTTCAAAATGTTCATATAACATGTGCTTAACATCATAAAACATGCCTAAGTTATTTAGGAAACTTATCATCTATAAATAAAAGCAAAAAAATGACATCAATCCAATTAAAGTTATAATATAACTATCTTTCATTTTTATTTTCCACAAATTTGAATGAGATGATTGCCTTATTAAATTTCATGTACCATGATAAGTGTAAATTGCATCATGTTTTAGGGCATAGTTTGATATGTGTTTAGCTGTTAATTCGATCATTTAATATGTGTTTAGGTTATAATTGTGTTAGTTTGTTAATTATTTGTGTTTTAAGTGTTTTGTAGGCTAGTACAAGCTTTTGAGCTTAAATATTATGTTTTTTAGGTACCTTGATGTGTTTGCTAGTGTTTCAGGGTCAGTATCAAAGAACGTAGGAGTTTCGAAAGACATTCGGGCCAAAACAACGGCCTATGTCATGGCCTAATAGACCACAATTTTGATAGAAGGCTCAAATGTGAGCCACGATCATGGCCTACATTGGGTAAACGCATAAACACTCACGAACATCAGGTTTTGAGGGATTTTTTGGATCTTTTGAACCTCAAAAAAATCCTATGGTTACCCAGAACTCAAAAGGATGTAAAAAGAACAAAAAAAAGGCAGAGAAAAAAGCTTTTGCATCAGTGACCTTGAGAAATCGTGGAGAGAATTCATTGAGAGATAAAGGAAGAGAAGAAGGAAGAAAAGAGGAGAAGAAGTTGATTCGACGTACTTCTTAGATTAGGAGGTTTCTTGACATCGCTACTTCCCATTGTCCATTTAGATTGTATTTCCTGTTTATTTTCGATTTTATCATTGTACATAATTGGAATGAATAGTTGATGATATGATCTAGAATGATGAGGATGTTCTAAACCCACCTTAGTAGTTTTATTCTTGAATTAATGAAATCTGATTCTATATGTGTTTATTGGATTTGTTGTGGTTTGATTCTACGATTGTATAATTCGATAATAAACTGAGAGGATGAATCGAGTGAAAAATGATTAAATTGGATTAACGAGAGTTAGTTGGTTTAATAGAACAAGAATTGAATTAGATCGACAAATTGTACGAAAAGAGATATTACATAGGCTTCTAATAGTTTATTAGAGAATTTTAGAACTAATTAAGGTTTTGGATAGGTTGTCAATTAAGAAATTGCATCTTCTATAATCTGATTAGGGTTTATGATTTAGGGTTAATGGTTATAACTTGAGAAAGTGTAATCAACCCTAGGATAGTCTAGAACCAACAATTCGATAATTCATAATAAGTTAGGTTAGCATTAAAGATAGGTAAAATTTCCTTTCTCTCAATTGGTAATTTCTTTTGGTTGATTCTTGGGTGTGTTGCAGTTGCTTAATAATTAGTATATTTGTATTTGATTCTTAAATTGATTGATTGAATTAAATTCTCACTTTTAGTTTCGTTATATTTTGGGTTTCTGTTATTGTTTCTAGCCTTATATTTTAGGATTAGATTAACTCTCTCCTCGTGGGATCAACACCTTTGGTATTACATTAACGAACCGTGCATTTGCGGATTATTAAAGGTTAATATTCAAACTTACACACAACAAACACTCGATCATACTACTAATTGGAAGCTTATTTAATCTATATAATGATTTCTTTAATTTATAAACCAGTTGAATCTTTTCATCTACTTAAAACCTTTAAAGTTGTATTATATATACTTCTTTATAAAAGTTTCATTTAAGATGACAATTTTGACATCCATCTAATATAACTCCATATTAGTATTGTCATTATCAATCTAAATGTATCTTTGAAATATAAATAAGGAAAAGTGACATTAAAGTCTATTCATTCCTTCTAAATGAACTTTTGATAACCAACTTGGCTTTAAACTGCTTAGTCTACCTCTTTGTTATTTCCAACCATTAAATTTAATTTAACCTTACTTGTCTCCGTCTTAGATATGAATCCTCATATTATGAAAGCAAAATGATTAGAAACTCCACTTTCTAGTCAATAAAAACTTGACATGCCGATAACAATATTAGATTTACGAATGACAAAAGCAAAATAGTTACTTAATTGTTCATGCATTTCTTTCCAAAGCGTATACTTTATGCAATCTTTTTTTTAATGATATTTCTTTTTTAAAATATTATTATATCATATTCTTTATGATATCTCTAGGATTTATCACACCACTAGTCTAACCTGATTCTTTAAATGAATAATTTTTAAGATCATCACCTTTGAGTATTCTTAGTTTGGTTTAAGTTTTTGGCTTTATGGTTATTAAGGATTTTTGTTTTTTTAATCTAGCTTTTCTTCCCTTGCTATATAATAAGTAATGAGGGAATTTAATGTCTTAAGCTTCATATTGCAAGTTATAGGTATTAGTAAGAATACTAAACTGATGGAAGTTATTTAGCACTTAGTGAACAATCCAAGGATCATGAATGACAATATATAAGGCTTTGAGTTTATTCTATAAATGAAACATCCTAATGATATATTCTTTGACTTTTTTCTTACCCTATTATATCTTATAAAATACAATTCTTTCATAATATTTTCAATCTTAACAATAAGAAAAGGTATGTACCATTAAAAATCGAGAAAGTATTTTGTTATAGTTGTTTTACATAATCCACTAAATGTATATGTACCTATAAAAACCAAGAAAATCCTTTTGATATAGTTGTTTTACATAGTCTACAAAGTAATAGTTAGTTATGGACCTTTTAATGGTCATATCACATTATATTTTGCTACTCATAACAGAGAAGTGAATTTGGATGTGATCTTCTTGAGATGCCACCTTAGGAGTTGTTGGTATCGTCTAACAGAGAGGCGACGTAACAGAGTGCAGGATCCTTTTTTCCAATTTTTGATATGCCTTCTTTCTCTTTCTTTAATAACACAACCCATCACTTCATACTAACTCTATTATTGTTATATCAAATTTGCCATTATAAAATCGCAGGATTATCATTGATGAAGGAAACTATCCAGTTACACTTTCGTTAGGTTTCAGTCTTCACTCAGGTAAGTACATAGGATTACAAAAGCCCAACCCTTAAATACAGGTACGATTAGTTATTATTTTATTATTATGGTATTGTTTCTTTATTATTATCATATATTATTATTATTATTTTCCTATTATTTTTATTTTTATTTTCCTTCTCAATAGATGATCTATTATTATTATTACTACTATTTTTATTATCATTATTTATTTATTATATATCTAGTTATTTTATCACAGTTTTATCTCTTTTTTAACTTGCATCATTCATATGTTGTCTCATTTGCATGTGAGTCCACCGGAAACAGCCTCTCTATTGTGTAGGAGTAAGGCTGCGTACTATCGGACCTCACCAGACCCCGCAGCAATGCGGGATTTCAGACTGGGTGATGATGATGATGATGATGATGATGATGATGATCACATTATATTTTACCTTTTCTAAGTCTTATAAGCTACTTTTTCTTCATTTACATTAGCCTATTTGAGAATAAAAGGCTTGTCCTTGACTATTGTAATGTTAATGCCCACCATCTTCAAAATAAATTCCACATCATGTTTCCACTTATTAAAATTACAACTAATCAAGGTTTCAATTACAAAATTGTTATTATTTACAAAAAAAAAAAGTGATTGCAAAATGAATAATTTATATAACTAACACAAAGATAACATCAATATAAAAAGTTATAAACAACATCTATAATCAGTATATTATCTAATATATCTTATCTCTCAGGCCCTATAGAATCACAATTTCAAGTGTTTTTGGAGCTATACGTTTGTGTATCAAACTACATAAGTTATAGAAACCCTAAATTTTAATCTAAAAGGGTGTATTCAGAAGCAATTGAAGAGAGCAGACATTAGGAGGCAATTCCAAATGTGGTGATTGTTCTTATGGGGTGATTTTGGTCTAGAGACGCAGAAAACATGAAAAATTCATCGAAAGATCCATCGAAATGCAAGATCAAACCTCTACCTCGCAAGACTATTTGATAAAAGACAATCAGGGAGACTTATAATTATGAACCTTTTGTTTTCAATTCATTTTTCTTTCAATTTATGTTGATACTTTAATATGATTTGATTATATTATTAATGCAATTGGTTGATTGAGTTATTGTGATTCAATTGTGTAATTAATATATGTTTTAATATAACCGAGAATATTAGATTATAATTTGATTTCACATGTAGAGATTGAGAAATTCTAGGTTTGAATAGATCTACTGTAATTAAAATGAGTTGACTGTAACCCTAGAGATAGGATGATATAAAACTTTTGAATTAGGGTCAAACCTAATAAAGACATTCATAAATTGTTAAAGCAATCCTATAAGCTTTAACCTGAATAATTCGATTAAAAACCTTAGAATTAGTTGTTAGTAGACTCAAGGATAGCTATTAACATACCATAGGAATCTTTAAGGTATAATAAATCAATGATAAATTACATAATAAAACATCAATCTGTTAAGGTTTTCGGGGGATTCAAAGCCTAGATGTTAACTTTCGATATCGATAAATTTCTAGTTACTTCCTTAATTCTCTGTTCAATTTCATTACCTATTTTATTTTACTTACTTAATTTCAGTTTTGATTAATTAAAAAATCTAAATTCAGTAATTGGGCTAGATAACGGAGGAAGGGTAATCACTAGTATTCATCTTCTTCGAGGGATCAATTTGTACTTACCAGTACTAGCTAAAGCTACGTCATGCGCTTGTGCTTAATTCAATATTGACTAGCTTTAGAAAAAAAAGTCAATCAATAATAATTATAATTAATAAATGAACATTTGATTCTCATACAAATATAAAACTAAGAATAATATAAAGTATTTATAATGTTACAGTTGATTAAATTAAAATATCATATAATAAGAATAACATAGGTCCATAAGTATTAAATAGGAGTTCGTGTCGAGAAACATAACAAAAGTAAAAGTGAAACCATATATAAAATTTAACATATACATCAAATATAAGTGAAACTAAAAGAAAAGAAAAGAAAATGAAAAACTTATAACTTCATTAAATGACATATTTGTTCAAATAATACTAGCCTCAATTTTCGTTTAGTACGAAGTTCTCATCATTAAGTGGAATCTCATTATCACCATTATTCAAACTTGTTGCACTAAATGATATGTTAATATTTTTTCATCCAAGATTATTTTTCAGATTATTATTATCTATTAAACTTTATTTATAGAACTTGGTTCTTCAGAAATCCAATATCCTAAAAGATTGACATGGTTAAGGTAAATTGAATCTATAAAACTACTTGCCCTATTAAGTCTTAGTAAAAAAAAAAATTGAGTTTTAAAAAATTACAAGAAATTGTATTCAATTTAATAATGATAATAACATATCTTTCTTGAAGCTTTAAGTTATATCAAATAAAGAACAAATCATTTAATCTTTTGCGTTTCAATCTATTTGCTTTTCTAGAATAGATGAATTCAAATGTGCCTCGATTCCGTTCACACTTAGTTGCACTCAAATTAACTTAGAAATTAAATTGAACATCATTGCAATTTTGGAACATCAGTTTTGAATTGGTCTTGCTAAACATCTATACAACATCAAAAGTAACCTTATAAACAAAACAAAGTGATGATTAATTTTAAATAAGTAATAAACATGAAGAAATATATACCTAGATTAATTTTGTCTCCTTGGTGAATTACAATATTTCGTTTGTTTATTTGAGTGTTTTTATTATTTTTGATAATTAATTCATTTATATGGTATTTCAGGTTGTAGTTCACTTATTTGAAGCAAAAGGAACAAATTGGAACAAGTTTGGGATGATTTGAAGCTATTTTGATTAAGCTATGAAGATGTTGAAAATCAAAATGGGCACTAAAATGCCCTTGTTGATGCCCGTGTACATCAACATAGTCATATTTCTTGTAAGATAAGTGGTTCTAAAAATTCAGAGAGTTACAGTAATCAACTTGCCCATTTGGCGACAATAAGCCTTTGTTGATGCTCTTATTGGAGACCAACATATCCGTGTTGATGCATAAATTCACATTTTGAGGTTATGTTCATTTTAGATTTAAGAGTTTCATAATTTTTAATTAACACAACAATCAACAGTTATAAAAGGCAAAATAAAGAGGAAAAATGAGGGAGAGGCTAGGGAAACACAAATTGACAACTTAAAACAAAAGAGAGTGAAGAATAAGCAAGGAAACACATTTGGAGTGATTTCCATTGATCTAAAGTGGATTTCTTAAAAATTAAAAGAGATTTCATTATGTTTCTTTTGATTCTATGGTTTCTCTTTAGTTTTGATGTTATGTCTTCTATAGTTAAGAACTAAACCTTTATTGGTACTTAGATTACATGAATGTCGAGATAGACCTTATAATAAATTTATTTTAATTTAATATATTCTTTAGTTTAATTGAGATTTAATTATACATTCTTAATTTTCATTGAATTAATATTTCAAGCATGTTGATTTATATATGATTTCATAAAATCGAGATTGAGAAATCCTTTGTATAAATAGATCTAGAATGACTTAAAGGAGTTGCATGCAAATCTATAGATAGTTCGATATAAATCTTCTAGATTACGATTAAACCTAGTAGTAAAATTCATAAATCAATTCATGTAATTCTAAGGGTTTCAACTAGAAAGAAATCTCAATTAATCAACTAAAATTAGACTTTAATAGTCTTGTGAAAGATATTAGCAAATTTGAGGAATTTCCATAGTCCAACAAATTATAGATTAAATTGATTATTAAAAATCATAATTTCACGAGAAGTCGTAATGGGATTCAAATTCTAGGTACCCCTTTTTTTATTGTTTCTTAGTTTAATCTTTGTTCTAGTTAGTTAATTGAGTTAATTTTTTTAAAAAATAATTTTGAATTTGATTAATCATAATCCCTATAATTTGCCATAATAGATAATAAAAAGACGGTAAATATAGGGATGACAATGGGCCAAGCTAGGCCCAGTCTAGCCTGACCCAAGGGTTAAGCGACCGATGGCCCTACTCGACTTTATGTTTTTAAAAAAAGGTACAAAAGGATGTCGTTTTGTACCTTCCCATCAGACTAAAAGTCGATCCAAGCTGGGACAGTCTCAGCCCCAACCTGACCCGTGGCTCATGACCTGGTCAACCCCAACTGAAGTTAGGTTGGGTTGGGCGAGCAAGGCCACATTTTCCATCCCTAGGTAAGTAATGATAATTCTAGTCTTTATGAATCGACATGTATTCGTCAATGCTAGCTATAGCTATACCAAGTGCTTGCGATCAAAATAACTCAATCACAAAGCCAGGTGCATCAATGAATTTAAAAAACGTTATCCCTTCAATAGAATAAACTA
This sequence comes from Erythroxylum suave, assembly GCA_027563595.1. Classification (NCBI taxonomy): domain Eukaryota; kingdom Viridiplantae; phylum Streptophyta; class Magnoliopsida; order Malpighiales; family Erythroxylaceae; genus Erythroxylum; species Erythroxylum suave. Next base: position 37,537,442 of record JAOSBN010000002.1, on the reverse strand, counting down.
AAAAAATTGATAATAGACTCGTGTCTTCTATCTGTCTAACCATTATACATGATTGAATACTTATAAGTTACCCAAGTCATTTTTTAATTGAAAACTTTTTAATTTACAAACAAAACTACTTAAAAGATTACCTTTATAGTCATCAATTAAAGTAACTTTATATTATAAAATTATAAGAGGTAATAACATCCACTATAAGCCAGTAATAATAAGACTAAGTAGCATTAAATTATAAATGTGCATTATACTACGAATTAGTCATTGTCATGTCTACATAATGAGTTGTTTCTTTAGATTGCACAGTACTAGGAATTGAAAATTAAGCTCCAAGAGTTGTTTGTGAAATAAAAAAATTAGATACATATTTTCTACTTTTTTTTTTACTTCAGTTGCAATAATCTTTTCTTATTGAATAATAATGTCACATTTAATATTGTCAGTATCATCCTAATCACTTATTAACCTTATGACTCTACCAACATAAGATAAGTCCATTCGTTTTTTTTATCGCGATACATAAACCTTTTTATTTTTTATTTATTTACTTATTTTAATTTTATTTACCTACTTTTTTTAGCGTATCAATTTTACATATGTATTCTTTTAACCTACGTTACTTTTTTTTATTGTCACATTTACATATAAGTCTTTTCAAACCAACCTCTCTATTTTATAAAAATCAGATTGTATACTATTAGACATTTCTAAACTCTACTTTAGAACAAGATTTTAGATTGAGTGATGATCACGGTGATGACTATCATCCTAGTCAATCCAAAAAGAACTTGCCATCAATTTCGTATTTTAGTCTTTGCTTTCATTCTCTGTAATTTCGATAATATTCGAGAAAAGTTTTCTAACTCCAAATGCACGTAATTGGAAACATACATTCAGTATAAGCTTCAAGTTCAAGCCACAATTCAAGATAAAGCTTAAGACTTGGAGTGAAGACTAAAGAGCACTGAATCTGTTAATCACTGGCGGCGCCGAATAGTCTGAGAAGACAAGAGGGTGAAGAGTAGAGATGTCTACTCACAGCGAAGACTTTGTGAAGAGTAGACTCAGTAGAGAACAGTGAAGTGATGATGAAGAGGAGGCGATGGTAAAGCAGAGAGTGGAGACCTATGGTGAGGAGACAGGGCAGAGAAGAGAGATGGAGGTCCTTATTGAGGAGACAACCGAGTGGCGGAGAGGAGAACTTGAGACAGCGTTGAAGAGTCCGATGAGGAAAGGAGATGAAACTCAAATCTAGAATAGCTTGTGAGAGTAAAGAGGTCGACGATTAGGGTTAAATTTTGGGATAAAATTGAAATTTTTGTAATTTAATTTTGGTATTTTCCAAATTTTACGTTTTAGATTAGCAATTTGACCAATATTTTTAATACTGTTCAATTGATTAGTACCAACGTCCCGTACAAAACAATATTTTCTGATATCGGCGTATGTCAGCCAGAACGGTGAGGTATTCTACACTTCGATAAGAAGCAAGACTCACAGTCGGCATCGGCAGACGCAATAGACATTAACTGCATTCTATGTTTTCCTGAGTAGTCATTAAGATCAAAGTGGGGTGGGTGCTGAGTCTTGAGTAGTCCTAGTAAAAAGTGAACAAAACAGAAGAAGAAGAGGTGGAGCAGCAACAGTGAAGCCCATCTATTTGGGTTCCACGTCGAACCCCACGTTGGGTCCTCAACTGACACGTTTGCCGACACTAGAAACCTCAAACTCCAGGTGGTGGGGTGCATGGTGGATGACTCTTCACCTCAGTCAAAAGTCAAGTCTATCCTTCTCTCTCTGTCTCCCGTCAAATTGACGTTTACTATGAAACATCATACAATTTTCCCGAAAACCCAAATTAACCTCCATTACTGCACAGCATGACCTCATTGGCATTGCTGCGCGTAAACCATGCAAAAATCTACACATCATTCATCCCACCTAAAAATGTTTGTCTTTTTTAAAGAATATCACTTGTGGCATGTCACGTATGCATATATAAGCCTACCTTCTTTACAATAAGCTATACCCTAGCTTTAAGATGTGTAATCAATTCAACTTTCTTTTTGGGAAAAAGAAATGAATAAGAAAGTTGGAGAGAGGTTCTCTGAGATTTTTGAGAAGTGGATGTATCAACTTGATGAGTATCCGCCCCAACTACTTAGGGTGTCAAGCCAGCAAGTTATTAGCGAGCAAGAAGTAGAACATCTGGTGTCAAAGGTGACACAGCATTACAAGGAATATTACACCCTTAAATGGGCGTCAGCACAGGACGACGTCCTCGCCTTCTTCTGTCCAACTTGGATTAGCCCTTTAGAGAAGTCGTATTTGTGGATAACAGGGTGGAAACCTTCGATGATATTCAAGCTCCTGGAGTCGATGAGAACGACTGGGTTTCCGGGGCCGAGTCTAGCAGAGTTAACTCAGGAACAGCTGACAAAGATCGAGCAACTGAAGTTGAAAGTACGATCGGAGGAAGAGAAGGTGGAGAGAGAAATGGAGAGGCAGCAGGTGGCTTTGGCGGACCGAAAGATGGTCGAGTTGGCTCGGTTAACTAGCCAAGTCAGGAGCAGCGGCGACTCAGTCGGCGACCGCGTGGAAGAGTTAGTGGAGGTGGCGCTGAGTGGACTAATGGCAGGTTTAGAGAAGGTTATGAGAGCGGCAGATTGTGTCAGATTGAGGATTCTGAAGGGTGTTTTGGATGTTCTTAGCCCACTTCAGAGCTTGGACTTCTTGGCTGCTTTTAGTATGCTTCAGCTACAGCTCAGGCACTTGGGAAAAAGAAGTTATCGTAGTGTTCAACTATTAGAAGTTTAGTTTGTGTTTCTCTATGTAGGCTTTTGGGTTTGTCTTCGGATTTTGCTCCAACTTAGGAAGTTAAACTGGTTGTCTTGTATACTTTTTTTGTAGGCTTGACTCAATTTTGGGTGGAAACTGGCTTGAACAAAAGAAACAGTCTGTGAAAACACAAAGGTCTTGTTTTGTTCCAAACCAGCCCTGGCTTCTCGCTGTGCTTGTCTTGCTTCTTAGTTTTCGTATCTTTTCCTGTAAGTTCCTTATGTTCTCAAATTAACTATATACTAAACAATTCACAAGTTGTTAATAGAATGTCACGTAACGTAACTGTAGAACTGTACTTTGTGCAAATACAATAAATAAATAAATAAAATATAAACTACCTCTATAAACATAACAAATGTTATTTTTATTTGGTTTTTGTATCTGTCTATCTTTTACAGGTGCTTGTTTTAATCACATATAATAAGATTAAGCATAAGCATTACTCCAATTGTTAGTGTTTTTTTTAATATGATAGATGGCTAAAATTTTGCAGCATTCCCATTCGAGTAGAGGCATCCATCCGAGCTTAGATTTGGTGAGATATGGCAGGAAATGAACACTGACTCAAGCAGCTGATTGATTGCAAGTACTTAGTGCGTACGTATTTGATTACATTCCGCAGTTTCGGACTTGGGCAATGAAATGATTCAAATTACAGCTGTCCGGTCATTAGACTTCACCTGACTAAGGATTGCACAATGTCTTTATAAGGCGATACTTGGCATTTGGCAAGCATCCTCAATATGCCAACTTTGTCTGAATATTGCATCGATATCCCAGAACAGACTGGTTAAAGAAATTATTAAAGTTTCCAGGTTTTGCTACCAAAAATGGGCTATTTTGGATTCATCCTCTCTATTCATTTCATTGGCATGTACAAATGCGATTATGGAGCTCCTCATACACCAGGAAATAGTACCAACAAATTACAAGAGAGATCTCCAGTTTGGTTACCAAGGGCCTAATCCAGTTAGTCAACTGCTAATAAGATATGAAGGATTAGTTCCAAGAACACCGACAACCTAAGTATAGGAATAAGCCTCACAATTAATATTGTTCACTAGGACCACCATAGTAGTGCTATATGTTAGTATTTGTACACCACAAACTTCAACAGTGAAACCATACATTTGGAAGTATGATAATCCTTAAAAGAAACAATATATATCACACATTCTTGTTGCAATGGAATGGCAGGGAGAATTTGGAACAAAAGAATTGAATCGAATGAATTATAGGGCAGTTTAAGACCAAAGAGACAAAAAGAGGGGTGAGAAGTTGACGGTAATTGGTGGTGTTGTGTGGTGGGGAGATCACCAGTTCAAAAGCTAATCAGTACACAGAATGAGAGAGACGTGACTTACAACACAGGAGAAGGGTCATGAATGAACTTTAAGTTGCCTCCACAGATAAAATCTCAAGTTCAGCCCACCATAGGGGAGAGAGTCTTGGAGTTGCTTGCTCGGGAGAGATGGCAATCACTTCCCTCAATTTGGAAGTGATCTCCTTCATTGTTGGTCTCTTCCTTGGATCTGGATGGATACATTCTTGGATAATTTCGCAGATCACGTCAAGTTCATTATTTTTGAAGGACTTAAGTGTTGGGTCAATCATGTAGCTGATGCTGCGCTTGTCATTCAAATATTCAGCAGCCTAAAAGTTTATGATTATATCTTTGGTCAGACACTAGCCATCCCAGTAAATCGGAGGCATATTCAGATGAATGGCAGAGCAAAGAATTAAAACCTACCCATTTCTCAACAGGCCCTTGCTCTTCTGAGTATGGAAGCTTTCCAGAAATTATTTCCAATAACAAAATCCCAAACCCGTACACATTTGTTTCTGGATCAGCGAGCGGTGGCAGAGTAGAATGTTCTGATTCACTGTCAGATGATATCTTACGTTTTGATGCAGTTGGAGTGGAGAAACAAATCTCAGCAATCTGAGGGAGGAAACATAAAGAACAAGTAAATTAGCTGAAAGAGGAGCAAAAGATGAATCATGAAGGAGGATAAGGACGTACCTTAGCAGCATAGTCATCAGTTAAATAGATATTATGCGTATTCAAGGTTGAATGTGCTACAGGGGGATTCAGATCATGATGCATATACTGAAGGCAATAAGCTGTTCCCATGATGATCCTCGTCCTTGTACTCCAGTCAAGATGTTCCATTTCTTTAACTGAAAAGACAAACCCTCAACCTTTACCACTACAATATTTGACTAAACCTGAAATAAATATTCCAGGTTGAGCATTACCATGAAGATGCTCAAAGAGGCTTCCATTTGGAGCATATTCAAACACTATCATCCTACAGAAAGGTTCATTCTCTTCACAATATCCAAGTAGATTGGCGAAGTTCTTATGGTTAACTCGTGATAGCATATCAATCTGCAATGTGCCAAGAAAAACAGGAAGAGTAAGAAAGTCAACCAAAAAGTTTTGATTAAAGCAAAATAAAATTTGTTAATTAGGAAAACGAAAGAAATGCAGATCTTGAAATTATAGCATCTATTATTAGGGTGTCATCTTTAAATTAGCCAACATAAGGGGCCCAACCTTTTTCCTATAAGCCATCTCTGCATTCCTTGACCAGTCCTTGGAAGAAGTAATTGCCGTTGACACAACAGCTATCTCAACTCCACTGGATAGTGTTCCCTTGTATACAGTGCAACCATCAAGAGTTTCAATAATGTTGCTGAAATCCTCACATGCAGTTTCCAGCTCTTGTCGATTAAGCTTTGGAACCCCTGGACATCAAGATTTAAATATTGAAGATGGTTTAACAATTGAGGCAAAACTAAACCTAAGTTGGGTGTCTAAAGCCAAAGGTGTTACAACAACAAAATGACAAATCAAGTGGTTAATCATAATCAATTTGAAGTTCATTATACGGATTTCATATTGTCTTTTCAAAGTACAAGATAAATAACCTGTGACAAATCTTCTCTGCAACTGTCCACTCAGACCAGTCTTCCAAGGACCGATGGTTGTTGCTACTCGCTTCCGGAAAACAAAGAACAGACCGGCAAAAACAATGAGCAAGACAGTGACAATTGGAATGATTAAGAAATAAGTCCATGTATTTCCTGAAGACACAGACTGTGGTTTAGTTCCCATCCCGATAGCCTCACTTGAGGAGTTGGTTTCTTTTGGTGGAGAATCAGCTGGAGGAGACAGAGGCTTCTTTTTGGCATTTGGTACAGCTGGGAAGGACCCACTACTTCGGGTAGTTGGAAGCGCAATGATCTGTTGAGAGGCTAAGCCACCACTAGCAGGTGCAGCTGCGAGATTAATAGACTGATCAAATAGTCTACGGCGAGCAAATTTGACAACTTCTACATTTTGGGCCAAGTATGACACAGATGAACCTGCTCAGTGCAAAAATTAGGTCATTGTCTCTCCAACTATAATTGTTTCTGTTCTATAAGCCATGATTGGAGAAATCATTTCTACTCACTTAATGGCTTATCACAGCTACTGTCTCCAAAGCCATTTAGAAAATGCTTGCCAAGTTTAAACCTAGAAAGAAAGGATGAATGGTTTCAGAAAGATGAAAGCAATAGAGCCCATTATAATGTAAATATAACACATATTGATCTCTAACATCAACAAAGACAAGAATGTTAACTCCATACTGTTGCAGCCGTAAGGCGTTGAGATAATCTGTTAAAGCTCCTTTAATTGGAAATATAAAAGAACCAACTCTGTTCAGTCGTTTCAGACCACTCTGCCACATGCTGTCAAATAGACACGGTAAGATCAAAAACATAGAAGAAGCTTAACTGCCTTCATCATCAATCACAGTAATCAAATTGGAAAAAGAAAATTCAAGCATGGGCAGACAAAACCAAATTAAAAGAAGCTAGTTGGACTTCCAAATGATTGTCGACTGAATTTGCACAGCCTACACATTTTTCAGGAAATGATAGTGAGAATTTTTTTTTTTTTTGATAAATAAATGATAGTGAGATTCAGTTAAAGATAAACAACCACAGCATCACCAGTTTTCGAAACTCAACATTCTGTTTTGCTACCTTCTGCTAAATTTTTTAGTCAGAAAGCTTCAAGAAGTTAACATTATTCAACACGCAGATCCAGAAAAATTAGAAGGAAATTAGAGCTTTAATATGTTTAATCATATGAGACGTAATTGATACTCAGATTCAAAGTGCGAAAAGAAGGAAATTGAATGGGATCTCAGTTTAAAAAGAATCAACTGCACACATAGAACAACAAATATCTTGTATAATTCCTGATTAACTCATTCTGACCTTAGTTTATGAATCATAGTAGAAAGGGAAAATTTTGAAAGAAGCCCTTACCAATGCCCTAACTTTCGATTTACACAGCTGATTCTAGTGGGTGCTGCAGATGCAAGGTCTTCATCAAATTGCAATTCAGAGAGCTGGCTAAGATTCCTTATCTCGGGAGGAATGCCACCCTCAATATTATTTTCACAAAGCAACCTATGAGGAGAGACTATCTCAACAGAGAAAAAAAAAAAAGACATAATGTCCAGCAGTTTAAACAATGAAAGCTAACTCACAAGCAATTCAGTGATGTTAATTTTCCAATTTCGACTGGTACGGTTCCACTTAGGTTATTATCCCTTAAGTCCAGTAATTCCAGTTTCGCGAGTTCTCCAATCTCTTTAGGGATGGTACCAGAGAAATGATTCTTGAAGAGAATACTGTTAATGAAAACAAAAAAGGAATTATAAAGCTAAATTAGATTGGCATGTAGCAATCTGTATAGTATCTAATGGCGTGAAAAGAATGCAAAATGATGAGATTATTGTATAAAGATCCTCAAAGTTTATAAATCTCACCATCTCAAGAACTATCAAAATCAATTATGAGGCATGCAACCAAAAATTATGACAGAATCTAACATCAAACAGAGCTTTGTTCAGATACAATTCAAGGAAACAAGATTAACAGATAATATAAAATAAAGACAATAATATCAGACTTGAGTCATACAGAATTTATATTTGATACAAGATGGGACTTCTGCTGAAAATGGAATACAAGATGGGAATTGCAATACCGTGAAAGCCATATCTAAGAGGAAAAGATGATACTAAGCAGTCCAGTTGAAAACAAAATGAATTATCATGCGCACAATAATTCAAACAAAACCTGAACAAGATGAAAATGCAGGTTGAATGACTAGATCCATAGATTACACAACCAACTAGCCTAAGAAATTAAGCGAATCACAATGGAATTCCAAAGGGAAGATAAGGGCAGGCTCCAATTGATGAAGATGTTGATAATGGAAAACCATCTAAGCTCCACGATATAATTGCTAAAAGAAAATTTGATGCTGAAGTATTCAAGCAGCAATATCTAGTAATATAGCCTACATTTCTAGCCTCACATGCACAAACTCTTAACTTTCTTAAGCACCACATCATTACAGAAAACAATTGAATAACCTCCCAAAGGAAATTTTCTGAAGCAGCATCAATATATGTGTTTGTGTGTGGGATCAAAATCAGGAGATGTAAGTACATCATTGTGAATGGAAGAGTCAGTAAAATCCCAGTCTTAATCAATTTTAAGAAACATCAAAGTCATGAATCCTTACAGAGATCTCAAGTGAATAAGTTTTCCAAGCTCAGGTGCCAATATGCCTTCCAAAGATTGGCTGTTGAGATCCCTGAAAGCATACAACAGAAGATTAATTAACTTCATTGATCAGTTTCCACTCATGTAAAATCCAAGACTAAGAAGTTCTACAATCAAATAGTAGTATATCATTCCATCAAAGACGCAACAAAATCATCATTTGTAATAATTCCACTAACATTACGAAAATTCCTTTATTCCAGAACGCTGTATAGGAAAGATGATGCTTGAATAGCTCAAACGAACACTAAATAGCAACATAGAGTGTAAAACTCTATCAAGTTAAACAACAATAGGGACTTACAGTATCTGCACTTTATCAGCTACACAATGTACACCAGACCATGAGCAAGGATTACTGTCAAGGGGATTCCAATCAGAAAAGGCACCAAACGGATCAGAATTCACTCTGGCCCGGAAGGCCAGCAAAACCAGTCCTGCATTCGTACACGCATTAAATTTACATATCAGAACAGCACCTTTCGTATGCTAACAAGATACATCATTACAGACAAAAGAGTACACAAAATTTACCCTCATCATTAAGCGACCAACACCGCTGAACTTTAAGACCAATAATGAAAACCAAGGAGATTAAAACATTAAATCCAATTAGCTGCCATCTAACCCCCATTGCTTGATGGACCAAATAGGACAGTGGAGGTGGTAGCAACAATAATATCTACCCCCAGCCAGGACTCTATGGAATATCGCCGGGTTTCCTATTGAAAACCAACCCCCTTCAACTCACAACAATCACACCAGCGACAGCAAAACCAACTGCGGTTACAATACCCAGATTGACGCTTTTAATTTACATAAACTACAAATTTACAGAACTACGTTACAATCAAGCGGAAAGCTTCGACTTTTGACGAAGAGGTCATATCAGGGTCCCTCATATTTACTTTTGACGTATCTCTCTTAGACTCTTGACTCCAAAAACCGCAAAAGCCGGGTCGCCAGACTTTCGTTTTCAATTAGTCTCCGCGCTGGAAAACCATGCAAGAGAGACCAACGTGAGAATGTAAATAAGGACAATAAGCTAGAGGCTATAATGGAAATGGTCCACAAACATAAAGATAGAGACAAGAGAATCGAGGAATGCCCTCGGCAGCAAGCAATCCAAAAGAAAAGGCAAAAGGGCACGGGGGATTACCACAGAAACATGGAGAAAGGACGTGTGGTTGCTGCTTTTGCTGTTTGATATTTTGGTTGAGAATATGAATATTGTAATTGATTTTCTTTTCTACCAAACGAGAAGGATTGGAATATTTCTTCAAGAGAAAGAAATGTAACGAAATGGTGGGGGGGGAGGGGAAGATAGCTTGATGGATATAGATCGGTAGAGGCTGGGAAAAAAAAAGGCAGCAACTAAAAAAAAAAAGAACCCAAGAATCTTTTTAACCCTTTTTTTCTATTACTGCCTTTTACAGGAAGATCTCAGAGGATCGCTTCGACCATCTTCAGCCGCGTTTTTCTTAATAATTTTTACGTCGCTTTCCCAGAAACTCTTTCGCTTTCTTCCAAATATAATCTCTCTCTCTCTAACCCCCACCACATCCACCAGCCACCCCCACAACCTGTGTGTTGTTTCCGTTTTTCATTTTCCTTTTTCTTAATTTCCATCATTTATGTTTATTCCTCTCTTTTTTTAGCGAAGAAGAGACTTTCGTGGGCCCCGTTGCTAAGCATGTTCGTGCCTGCCTCTATCTTAAAGTTGGTGGAAATTAACATTTCCATATCCAATTCTTTGTCGCCTATTTCGACTTTTGTGGGTCCAATAAAACCCGACATTGAAATCATTCCAATTTAAGGTTTAAAAGAATAAAAATTGAAATAAAAACATAATTATAATATCTATTAATATGTAATAAATCTAATAATTTAAATCTAACATATATTTTAAAATAATAATAAAAACAAAATTATATTTATGTATTATTATTTATTTAAAGATTTATAAAAATTAAAATATGTTTTTAAAAAATGTTTTAGAAATGACTTTAACTTTATTCCAACTTCTTTTTTTAATATCCTTTAAACATAATTTTTTATAGCGCGTTCTTAAATCTTCTTAACTAAAATTACTTATATACATTAATCAATAATTTAATTTAATTGAACAAAAGTACGATAAAAATAATAATTATTTAAAAATTTTTAATTAACATATAATGAAATAAATAAAGAATCTAAATATTGACAATATAATTTATTAATGAAAATGAATAAATTTAGTACTTTAAGGATTGAAATAGTAATTCATTTTTAACGATTATAATTTTGGTTGGGTCGGATTCTCACGGGCCGATCGGCCTGTCTCACCCCATGGACCGACTTGGGCTCAATCCATATTCTCC
>JAOSBN010000002.1:37511235-37524936 GCA_027563595.1 Erythroxylum suave | reverse complement strand
CATGGATTTTATCTTTATGATTAATAATTAAATAATTAACAAATACATAAAGATAAAGAATGCCTTTTATTGAATAAAATGTTGTCATACAAATAAATTTACAACCAACATTAATTGGCTGCAAGGGCATAAACCAACAGTTGGAAGTTAGATGGATTGTTTTCCTATGTAAATTAGTTAAGCATTAGGCATTAAGAATAAATATTGTTATTTGTTACGAAAACACTATAATTGTATTATGATTGATTAATTCTTAACCCTGAAAATAATACAGGTAAATATTGATGACATATCCTAACAATGTGAATAGTTTAAAGTTAAACAACGAGCTATAAGTTGTTCAAAGTGAAACAACTTGCTCCATCATTCTTAGATATCAATATAATTTTGTATAGAATGGCATAAAATTAACATGCTATTGACTTATTCAAGAGGTTCTTCAAATTCAATTAGCAAGTAGTGGAAGACAATGCTTATGGAACATATAATGATAAGGAGTTAAGAATAGATGCCACAAGAAATTAGCTGCCAAATCTTGTATTTCTTTTGAGACAAAAGGGTATTAAAAACATTATGGAATATGAATGAAATCTAAACTCCAATCAAATTTGTTGCATATTTTCACATACCCTACTTACATATGCTAAGATTATTATTTCCATTTGTATCTTAGTTTTCTTTCATTGCTTAAATTCAAAGTGGCAGTTTGCAATATTAATTAGAAAGCATAGTTTTAAAATTAGCTTATATAATAATTGTAAGTTTTCATGAAATTTAATAGTTGTTACTTATGGTCAAAATTTTATAAAAGGAAATAGACTTAATTATATCATAAGCCATGTCAATTTGCCTTAGATGGAAACATATTTTATACAAAATATTAAGATATATACTGATATCTTATTATTTAATTTTGGATATTATTTGATAATTAGACCTATTGAATTTATGTGGGACTCTTTTAAGATAAGTTTGATAAGGTTTAAAATCCTAATTAATATAAGATTTAATGGATAACCTATTTTTGAGATAATGACTATCTAAGGAAGCAAATTCTTGGAGATTTGGTTTTGATTTTTGCAACTAAAATTTGGCACGGTTTTTTGTGCATAGTGGGGTAATGCGTTGTTATTTTTAGAGAGAAAAAATGATAGACTTTATATGATCTAGAGGCTAGGATTTTGATAAGTTTTAACAATTGATTTTGTGGGATAACATTCCAAGTTTGTGTTGCAACTTTTGGACTAGGACTTCACGATCTTGTAGTTGATTTTATCGTGCATAATGATTTTTTTACTTTGCAGTTGTATATTCCTCTATTTTTAAATAATCATTGAATGCTGTAGAGTTGTTCTTTGTGTGTGATTTTTTTTGCGTATTCTCCATCTCTTGAACAACAATAGTGGGCTGTGCCGCAGGTTGGATGTGTTGATTTTAGCAACTGAATTTTCTGATGTATGCGTGAACTCTTGGTGAATGTCTTATTGTTTATGGAATGCTACTTTTGTTACTGCTAATTGTGAGTTGTGGTATGAGAAAATTCCAGAAGTCCTTGTGATATTTGCAGCTACTATTCTTGTTCGATAGTGTGATGTTTATTGGGTTGATTGAGTGTTGATTGGGTAAGCTTCTAGTGGCTATTGATAGTATTGGATGGGGGCGAAAAATTCCAGCAGGTGTCATAAATTTTGTAGCCCTGTTATTTGCAACATTTTGGTGAAGAAACGTGTATGTTCATTGTTGATTTTTCTGCTACTATGGGTGTGATGTTACGATGTTAATATTGAAAGACTACAACAAATTTATTGGTGGACAACTTTTCGATCTTTCATTGAAGGAGCTAAAATTATTAAGGAAGTTGTCTTTCTTTTCTCAAGTGTATTTGTTTATATTGGTTATTATTTAATCAATTAAATTGTTTATTTCACTTATTATTATTAATAAACATTGTTGAGAAAATCCTTTGTTGAGGTTAGCATGGGACGATTGTGTTAATGAGGGTGAAATTCTTTCAAGTGGTGTAAGGATGAGGAATAATATCAAGGGTAGGTGAGTCAGCTCTGTAATGCCTTGAGTAAAACTATTGTTGTTCTTTAGTGAAAGTGATTAAGCTGGGTGAGGGCTCCGCAGACGTAGCCAAGGTGTGTCAAACTAAGATACCAAATCTCGGGTGTTAATTTGTTTATTTTGCATTTAATTCTTCTATTTTCATTTGTGCTAGAAACAATTATGAATGAATTAGAATTTTTGTGAAACTACATCCTTTCAGATTTTCAATTGGTATCAGAATAGGTTACGAATCAGAATTTGGTACGTCAAGTTGGTGCAGATACATGTTTCGTAATTATGACTATAAGAGAAGGGGCATTAATCATCAGGCTAACATTGTTAGATGGTGTAAATTATCCTATATAGAAATCACAGATGGGAGTATTCATTCAGGAACAAGGAACAAAAGCATGGAACTCGATTTTAAATGGCTAGACACGTCCAATGATGACTAATGAAAAAGGAAGAAGTAGTGCTTAAAGATGCATATGAGTAAATAACGGTTGAAGAAGAGAGAGCACTTGGAAATTACAAAGCCCTGCACATTGTCTTTAGTTCAGTTAATGAAGAGTTTCTTTCAATGATATTAGCTTGTGAATAAGCAAAAGAAGCGTGAGACACTTTGTAAACTATACATGAAGGATCGAAATCTATAATAGCCTCAAAACTTCAAATGTTGGCTGTGAGATTTAAAGAGTTGAAGATAGATGAGAGTGAAACCATTAGAGACTTCCATGAGAGATTGTGTGTTATAGCGAACCAAACACATCAACTTGGGAAGAAGTATTCTAATCTGAAACTTGTTAGAAAAACATTGAGATCATTTCCTCCGAGGTTCATACCGAAAATTGCAGCCATCGAAGAAACTCATGATATCAATGAATTGTCTTTGGATAAGGTAATTGAGATTCTTACAAAGTTTGAGACGAATTTGTTGAGGTATAAATGAGAGAAGAACAAAGGATTGACATTGCAAGCTGAGATTGGTAAAGCTATGAATGATTTAGAAGATGAATCTGATGAAAATGAGGATATGGAGTTACTGATAAGAAATTCGGCAAGTGGTTAAAGAAAGTGAAGAAGGATAGACCCGAATTTAGACAAAATGATAGGGGTTCATCATACCACAACTTCAAACAACTAACAAAAACTTAAAAGGGTGAAAGAAAAGTGAAGAAAATTTAATGTCATGAATGTCAAGACTTCAAACATATGCTAGCAGAATGTGATAACGCTTTCAAGAAAAGAAAAGAGAAGTCTTATGCGAGCACTTGGAGTGGGAATGAATTTGAAAGTGAGTATGGTAGTGAAGAGGAATTTGTGAGTAATGTTGCATTGGTTGCTTTATATAGCCAAAGTCCAGTTGCCTCCTTAACAGCAACTGAGAAGGAAGAAACTAATGATGAAATCGTGGATAAAATAGCTCAAAATTTCGGGAAAAACACAAATGGATTAGCTCAAAGTTTAATTTCATATTATGATAGTGATAACCAATATTACCAATATCGTATCCAACCTAGTACCAAATTGGATTCTGGTAAGGTACTATATTGGTATTGATTAATATCAAGTACCATTTCGAGTAATTTTTTAAATTTATAAAATTGTCCCCAAATTTTTTTTAAAATTTCAAAATAATGCTTCAATATTATACTAAATAATTTAAATCAACCTTGTCTCAAAAATCATAATAATAAAAATTTAAAATAACAACAACTTATTTATTTTCTTAATATTATTTTCTTATATCCCACATACAAATAATAACCACAATTAACATGAAAAAGATTAGTTTATCATCATAGAAATATAAAATTAAGAATAATACAAAGTATTTAAAATATTGCAATTTCATAATATATAAAATAATAATTACATCAAAATATCAAATAAAAAGAATAATTATTATCAATAATAAAATATAATTTCTATCTTAATATTTAATTTTCAATAATAAGAATATATTTTTATCTTAATATGTAATTGTTATTAATAATAATATATTGTTATATTTATATTAACGATTTTAAAAAGAAATACAAAAATTTGGGCCCTCTTAATTTTCGTTTTAACATATTTTTAATTATTCTATGTAGAAAAAATATAACTATTATTTACTATATGAATTTAAATATTATATTATTAATAATAAAAAGAGACGATGATGGTGAAGAAGAGAGAGAATGAGAGTGAGAGTGTGAGAGAAAAAATAGAGAGGAAGAAGAACGTAGTAGAGTCAGGTTGGGAATGGGCTTTCTAAAAATTTTCATTTTTTCCAGAAATGCCCCTGGTTTTTTTTTATTTTCAATACCAGCTGGTATACAGCTAGTATTCCAAATATTGGCGATGTTGGCCAATACCAGGCAAAACAGGCCGGTATTTGGATCTAGTACAATCATCTCATTTTGTACCATTTTTGGGTCAAGACGGTACGTATCGCCCAGTACCGACTAATACAGTATGAGATTCATTACACTGGTAATGACAACAATTTATATGATAAAAAGGAAAATATTTATGAAGCTTATAAATTAATGTGTGCAAAATGGGTGCGAACATGTAAGAAGAAGGAAAAGCTAAAGAAGGAAAACTCCTCTATGAAGAACATCATTCAAAGTTTAGTGAAAAAGTTGTTATCTACAATAAACGAGCTTGATGAAACAATTTGAAGCTGGTTAGTACAGAAAAAGGAATAAGAATGTTAAATGGAGACACCGAAAAGTTAAAAAAGCTGGTCGAAATTGGTAAGATTAAAAGAGACCTTTAAGGCATTGGCTATAAAGGAAAATGTTTTAAGTCTAATGATGAGAAAAGTGGTGCAATTAGATCTGTCCAAGGAAAAATCTTAATGAAGAATTGGAAGTTTATACTACATGTCACTTTTGAGAGGTTATCGAGCACATAAGGCCAAAATGTTACAAGTTATTACAAATAACATTTCAAAGGACTCAAAACCAAAAATCTAGACTCTCTTTAAGGAACTTCCAGTAGTAGCCCACGTTACTAAAACATACTTAGGTTAATTACAAGCACAAAGACATAGTAATGGAAAAATAAGGAATTGTTTATATTAACAGTTAGTTGCTGTTGTTAAAGAAAATGGTCAGACAAAGGATTTGTTAGTTGCTTCAGAAGAAGAAATCGATGACAAAGATAATGTAATGAGGAATAAGGCCAGGATTGAATTTCTTCGAGGTACACAAGAACTATGTGCTTAACATGTTTAAAGTATATTATTTTTTTTAAAAAAAAGGGGTTCGAAGGAGTTATCATCTAGGCTTGAGTTTTTATTTATAAGTTTTCTAAGGTTTAGTTGTTTGGTGTGTGTTTGGTCTTTTCTTTACTTGTTGAAATTCTTGCGCACCTCGAATAAGGCCAGGATTGAATTTCTTCGAGATGTACAAGAACTGTGTGCTTAACATGTTTAAATTATATTAATATTAAAAACAGAAAAGGGGGTGCGAAGGAGTTATCGTCTAGGCTTTCTGAGTTTTTATTAGGTTTAGTTGGTTGGTGTGTGCTTGGTCTTTTCTTTATTGTTAAATAGTATATTTGATGTGAGAATGAGGATCCACTTGGTGATTTAAGAATTCTGCTTCTGGATTTTGATTTATGGAATTATGTCAAGAAAAACTTGATGATTAGTTAGAGACCTATAGGAAGATTCAAGTTTTCTATGATTCGGGTTTTTCAAATTTTATCTTGATTTCTCTATATTATAGGCTGTATAAATTTAAGCAATTTGCGTTATATGGATTGATTAAGTTTGATTTTGATTCGTTGAATGCATTTTTGGGATTTCTGAATTTAATCAGTCGTTTATGGATGGTTATAATGTAAGTAATGATATGTTCGCTAGTATTTTGACTGGTCGTAAATTGTCATCTTAATGTACTTATGATTCTTCCATTGCGCCTACTGCTGATTTTTATACTTTTTTATTCGTCGAGATTGATCGGATTAAAGACATTCTTTGTTTTGGCATTGTTTATTTTCATCTTATATGACTGTTCAATTCAGAGGGAGATTTCAAGGTATCTACGTTACTATTAGTTTTACTTTTTGGCATCTTTTTGTCCCCAGAGGGAGAAAAGTATAGTTTGGGAAATATGTCATATTATGATTGGATGTCGTGTTGGTTGTGTTTTGTTACCTTTAGATATTTAGATATTTGTGTATTTGGATATTTGATTATGTTTGATTAAGGGGGAGATCCAAAGTGGTATTTGTGAACTTGATGATTATGCATCCAATTATCTTCTTTAGGGGGAATTTCAATATGTGATAAATAATACAAAAAAGAGGGAGATTGTTAAGATATATGTTGATATCTTATTATTTAATTTTGGACATTATTTGATAATTAGACCTAGTGGATTT
This sequence comes from Erythroxylum suave, assembly GCA_027563595.1. Lineage (NCBI taxonomy): Eukaryota > Viridiplantae > Streptophyta > Magnoliopsida > Malpighiales > Erythroxylaceae > Erythroxylum > Erythroxylum suave. The sequence continues at coordinate 37,518,507 of JAOSBN010000002.1, read as the reverse complement.
ATATGGGACTCTTTGAAGATAATTTTGATAAGGTATAAAATCCTAATCAATATACGATTTAATGGATAACCTATTTTAGGGATAATAATTATCTAAAGAAGCAAAATTTTGGAGATTTGGTTTGAATTTTTGCAATTGAAATTTGACTGAGTCTTTCATGGATGGTGGGCTGATATGTTATTGTTTTTAGAGAGGAAAAATGTTAGACTTTGTATGACCTAGAGGTTGAAATTTTGATAAGTTTCAACAGTTGATTTTTTAGGATAATATTCCAAGTTTATGCTGCAACTTTTGGACTAGGACTTCACGATCTTGTAACTGATTTTATCGTGCATGATGTTTTTTTCTCTGCAGCCATATATTCCTCTATTTTTGAATAACTATTAAGTAATGCAGATTTGTTCTTTATGTGTGATTTTTGTTACGTATTCTCCATCTCTTGAACAACAACAGTAGGCTATGCAGCAGGTTGAATGTGTTGATTTTGGCAGCTGAATTTTTTATGGATGCATGAACTCTTGGTGAATGTTATATTATTCACGGAGTGTTACTTTAGTTGTTATCGATTATGAATTGTGGTGTGAGAAAATTCCATAAGTCCTTATAATATTTGTAGCTGCTGTTCTTGTTCAATAGTGTGATGTTTATTAGGTTGATTAACTGTTGATTAGGTATACTTATGGTGGCTGTCGATAATATTGGTTGTAGGCAAAAAATTTCAACAGGCATCGTGAATTTTATAGCGCTATTATTTGTAACATTTCGGTGAAGAAACGTGTATGTCCGCTGTTGATTTTTCTGTCACTATGGGTGTGATATTACGATTTTAATATTGAAAGACTACAACAAATTTACTGGTGTACAACTTTCCAATCTATCATTGAAGGAGATGGAATTATTAGGGAAGTTGTCTTTCTTTTCTCAAGCGTATTTGTTTCTGTTGGTTATTGTTTAATCACTTGAATTGTTTATCTCACTTTATTATTAATTGAACATTGTTGAGAAAATCCTCTATTGAAGTTAGCACGAGTTGGTCATATTATTGGGATTGAAATTCTTTCACAGAGAGTGAGGACGAGGGATAGTGTCAATGGTAGGGTAATTCGACTCTGTAATGCCTTAAGTAAAATTGTTGTTGCTCTTTAGTGAAAATGACTAAGCTGGGTGAGGGCCCTGCAAGTGTAGGTAAAGTATGTTGAACTGCATTACCAAATCTCGAGTGTTAATTTGTTTATCTTGCATTTAATTTTTTTTCTTTCGTTTGTGCTAGAAATTACTATGACTGAACCAGAATTTTTGGGAAACTACATTCTTTCAGATTTTCACATAACTTGTTCATTGCGTTTGATGCAAGGTTATGCACAAGGAAGCTTAGTTTTAATATGAAGTTATTGTTTTCTTTTTACAGAGAAATGGATAAAAGTTTAATTACCCTTGAAAATTCAATTTGTTCATGAAGATTCAAGAAGCAAGCTTTGGCTAATGCAAGATTGATTTCCTAGTACAAAAAATACTATATGATTGTATTGTGACAAACATTTGAAAGGTTGGGGAATCATTAAGTAAAGAAAAGAATTATTTAGCTAGGATTAAAGGTGATGTGAAATCTTATATGAAAGTTAGTCATGACATAAAATAATAGATAAAAGCGTCTCTTAAAGATTATAAGAATGAGAAAGAAACAAAGAAAAATACTTATGAAATGAGAAGTGGAAGTTCATTTACATTTATGAGGATAATATTGACAATACTGAAGCTAGTATTCCTACACAAGAATAAGGGATTAGTTCAGTTGATATTAGGAAAAGAAAAAGATAAGTGCCTAAATTGCTTACTCCACAAACAACTCCTACAACTCAACCTTCTATCTGAATTGAATTATAATAAAGAAGTACCTCATAATGAGAAAATAATAATTGCTATATGGTCGCATAACTTGGGGTGTAATTCGATGTTACCTAATCTTACTATTACCATCCTATGGTAGATGTTATTATATCTTATGATTTAAGGTATAAAGCTCCTTCAATTGAATATTATAGAGGTAATCTTTTGAGTAACTCTTTTAGCGAAATAAAAAAAATTATTTAAATGAAAGAAGAAAAACTTTAGCAATTTATAGTTATTTAATTATATGTGACCATTGGCCAAATAGGAGATTTGAGTATATTATGAACTTTTTGCTTTATTTGGCTCAGAGGATGATATTTTGAACTCAATTGATACATCAAACCTTGTAAGAAATGTAGGTGCTTAGTTGTAGATATTTAATAAAGTTATTGTTGAACGAAGGGAAGTTTAAATCGATTTTTTAATGATAACAAAACGTAATTACTACTAATGAGTTTACTATTTTGATGAGAAGGAATATGAGAACAAGAAATTGTCATAAAGATGGTTTATGAAAGAAAAGATGAAGTTTGCAACTTTCAATATCAAGATCAAATCAAACATAGAACAAGATTAAGATATATCAAGATTATTTTATATTATTTATTACTACTTAGGAGCTTACCTTGGTTGATTTGATAATCTAAATGGCTCACTATGCATAAATGTTTCATTGCACTTCAGTGAAGCAATTTGTATTAACATAAAAACTTTTTGACCTTTTTGATAAATCTCTTAATATTTCAAGCACTCTTTAACGAATATTTTGGGAAGTGTTTAAATCATAATTTCATTAAACAAATTAGTTTTGAACATTTGAGGTTGTTAAAATCATATTTTTAGGGTTATTGGTCAACTTATATGAATTACCGGTCAACTAATATAGATTAAAGTTAAAAAAATTGATATATGATATGGGTGATCTTTACCTTACACATCTGACAAGCAAGTGCACCTATCGAATTATAGTATAGTGTCAATGAATAACAAGTTGATTCTACAAGGACTACAAGTACTACTAATAACCTCTTTTCTATTATCTTATTCACAAAATAGGATAATAGTTTAATTAAAACTAAGTTGTAGTTTAAAAAAATAAACAAGAATATAGATGACACTAAGATTAATTAATATCAAATAACTAGTACTTAGGTAATGAATCCCCTAAGATTTCTTAATTATTAACTCTTTATTATGCAATTCAATTACTGATTATTATGCTTTAAAAATTCCCATCTTATATGAATATCTTTCTTAAGACTTTTAACAACTAGTCCTTGGTTGATTGACTATATTTCTGTTAAAATCCTTAATTTATGAATTTTACTCTTGGGTTTGATCCTAATCTAGAGAATTTATGTTTACCTATCTCTAGGTTCAGATGCAACTTCTTCCCATTATGGTAGATCTATTCTTACAAAATAATTTCTTAATCTCAATTATATGAAATCACACATTGAAGTAATATTCTAAACATATTAATTTAAGACTTAAAACATACAATTAAATCATAATGAATTGATAATTAAATTGCATTAAAAAAAGAATCAAATCACAAGATCCATCTCAACTTAGTGTTCATCCTACCTAAGCAATAAAAAAAATTTAGTTTATAATAATAGAAAAATAATCAAAAGTTCAAAAACAAGAACTAAAAAGAAGAGAATGCATTCTATATCCTTTTTTCTCTAATTTAATCCCTTGAAAATTTGATGGAAGAGTACTCTCTATTGGATCTATAATGTAATTTTGTTGTTTCTACTTTCATAGGTTTAGGAGTGTGTTTAAAACTCCAACTCTCCTTTCTAACTTCAACTGTAACTATTTCTCTCTTTAATTAGCCTTAATAACTGCCTTTTGTATTATGAAATTAGGTTTTTTAGCATAGACACAATCAGTTACGTGGTTGTAGGCATGACCATGTACCTAAAAAACTTTTCAAAACCACATGTATACATTTTGTTAAGAGCTTGCATAACACAGTGAACATGACCGCCCATGTACATGGCTTACACTGGCATGTCCACCTTCATACAAGCAAAACAACATTTTCAAAGTTGCACATGCTCAAAGGGCCTTACACAACCCTTCACATGATCATGTGTATGAAATGTATGAGCGCTTCCTTCATTAGTATGAACGTGTCCCTAAAAAAGAAACTCTAATTCCTCCATTTTCTGTCCTTATTTTACCCTAATTCTTCTCCTTTTGATCAATGAAGGCAATTGACACCTAATAATGCACTAGAAATAAAATAAGTACAAAAACAATAAAAACTCTCAAATAATTAAATAAAAATGGTAAATATAAAGCTAAAAATATAGTTTATTAAGCATTTATTAAACTTTCATACACTTAAGCTTTGTTTGTCCTCAAGAAAATCAAAATCCAAAATATTAGATGTAAAAAATAATCCATCCCTTATTAACATCAATCTATCCATCCACATCTAAATTATTATGTCATACTAACCAAATTAGCCTAAAATTAGACTTCAACTATTATAAATTAAACTTTCATAAGAGAATACCAACACCTATCAAATGGATAATTTCAAAATTCGAAAGACACTTACAAAAGATTCACTCAATGCACTCAAAGTGTTTAGGGTAGAAAATATAACAAATTCTAATATCATTACATAGGAGGATTCTTAACCATACGCTTGTAATGAAATTACATCCCCACCACTAATAAGTAAAATAGAAACAAAGATAAAAAAATCTTTTGAATAGGGTGTAATGAAGCTTTGGTGAAGGTATAGTAGGGATAATTAAAAAGGTAATAAGGTGAAGGAAATTTACATAAACAAGATTACACAAAACTTGGTTCTTCATAGCATAAGTCATTTAAGAAAAAATTTCATTGGCATAACAATAATTGTTCTTGCATTGCAAGTTTTTTTTTCCTTTTTCAATATGCTCGTAACAAATAATTTTCAATTTGAACTTCAAACAACTTTGGAGTGAATATAAAATTACAAAAATAATAAGAAACAAATTTAACAGTCACCATACACCAACAATCATAAGCACATTAGACCTTCTCTTTAAAATTCATCAATAGTATCGAAGTTTTAAGTGATCAAGTAAAAGTAATCCTTTAAGGTTCAAAAATTGATGAAAAGTTTTCAAGAAAAATAGGGTAATTGGCTATCAATGTGGCTATAATCAATCAAAGAAAAGGTTAAGTCATAAAAGTCTTTACTCGTAAGGGATAAAAATATGGTAGGTAATAATCAAAGAAAATATGCTAAAACAAATGATTAAATTTTTAAGTGTTTTATCATTCTAATGCCTTTAGTTTATCAATATGGTCTCAATATGAATAATAAAAGCAAATTCTAAAATCATCTAACTATGCATAATAAAAACATAAAAAAGAATAATAAAGCATAAACTAATGATATTGTTAATGAAATTAACAAGTAATATTTTAGGAAAAGCCTAAACCTCACTATGTTAGGCTGATCAACTATATATAATTATGAGTTACAGTTATAATAGGAAAGTGTATATGTGAGTAAATCATGGGATAACTTCTACATCCCATGATTTACTTTATCACATTATCACATCCTTAACACCCCCTCAAGCTGGAGCATAAATATCAACCATACCCAACTTGTTACATAGATAATCAAACCGATTCCCCGTTAGTGATTTGTTACAAATATTTGCTAATTGCTCTTTAGCTCTCACAAGACTTAATGAAATCAAAATTTATTGAACTTCTTTCCTGATAAAATGGCAGTAAACTTCAATGTGCTTTGTTCACTCATTAAAAACATAATTCTTAGCAATATGAAGAGTTGATTGATTATCACACTATAGCTCCATTAGACTTGTGTAAACGATGCCTATCTCATCAAGTAGTTTTCTTAGCCACATCAACTTACATGTGGCTTATGACATAGCCTTATTTTTTGATTCAACACTTGATCTAGCTACCACTATTTGTTTCTTACTCTTCCAAGAGATCAACTGCCCTCCTATAGACACATAATGACCTGAAGTGGATCGTCCATCACTCAAATACTCTGCCTAATATACATCTGAAAATGTTTCTATCTTTCTATGATAATGATTTGAATAGAGTATACCTTTTCTAGGAACTCGTTTTAGATATCTCAAGATAATGAACTATACATGGTGTACTCATAAATTGACTTACTATACTCACATAATAAGCTATATCTCATAGTGGGATAATTAAGTTTTCCCACTATTCACCGATATCACTTAGTGTCCTTAAGTAATTCTCCATCTTTTGCACTAAGTTTCAAGAATATATTTTCTTCGGCAAATAAATATTCCTTTTTTACATCTTGATACTTCAATGAATAAGAAACGTTTGAGTTGCCCTAAATCTTTTGTTTGAAATTGACTTTGTAGGAATCATTTAACCATTTGTATGCCTCTCTCGTCACTATCTATGATAATTATATCATCCACATAATATGTTATAATTGGGAGTTAATGTTATAATAGGAAAGTGTATGTGTGAGTAAATCATAGGATAACTGCTATATCCCAAGATTTACTCTATCACGATATTACATCCTTAATAGATATACTTGCTCGTTGGCTTAAAAATCACAATTAGGCTTCATGTATGTAAATAATAGCATTCATATTAACTATCTCAATGATTATTAAAAAATATGACTTATAGAAGAAAGTCTAATCCAACTTTCATCCTTTTGCATATTAATTTAACTCAATAAGCAATAATAGCCTAAAGTGTTTCAAATAAAATTTAATTAAATCAGGATTTCATTTAATAAAAACATTTAAGAAATTTGAAAATTTTTCCTATAAACGCCTTCCCCACACTTAAATTGTCTATTGTCCCTAATGTACACAATAAAAGCACTAAAAAACAAAATATCAAAGAAAACATAAATTGGGAAAGGAATAATAATACGGTATCTCCCTGAATAATATATTCTATAATTTCTAAACTCATTGTAATTTCCACACAATGTTGAGTACAACCATCCTTGCAAAAGGAAAACAAAAAGTGGATAAAAGGTATAATAATAATAATAATGATAATAGAATAAAAATAAAAAGGTAATCATATTTCAATAATGCAGTTTAGTAGGATTAAGCTGTTATTAACTATTATCGCAAAAACAAAATAATAAATAAAATAAAAATAAACAATATAATAAAATAAAATTATATATAATCATAATTGAGTATCCTAAACTACCTCTGTATATGTTAGTTGGCTAGTGTACTGGGGATGTCCATGGCTATTGTGTCCTTTTGTTGGACCCCAAAACTTTTCTTGGAAATTGGAACTATTATATGAGAAAATGTTGGAAGTTAAAAGCTGAAAAATGTAGTTGAAACATGTTCATTGAGTATGCTTTGG
>JAOSBN010000002.1:37475435-37505567 GCA_027563595.1 Erythroxylum suave | reverse complement strand
CAAGGGAGCAAACTATTTGGTCAAACTTCAAGTACCATTGTCTAGAGGCTTGTTTCAGCCCATAAATGGATTTTCTCGATTTGCATACCATGTGTTCCTTACCTTTCTCAACAAAACCAACAAGCTGATTCATGAATACATCTTCATACAAATCACCATTTAGGAAAGCACTTTTCACATTTATTTGATGGAGCTCCAAATCAAAATGAGCAACCAAAGCCATCACAATATGCAATGAATCTTTAGTAGTGACCAGGGAAAAAGTCTCATTATAGTCTATACCTTCCCTCTGGTTATACCCCTTTGCAACAAGTTAGGCTTTGTACCTTTCTATCTCACCTCTAGCATCACGTTTAGTCTTAAAGACCCATTTATGCCCAATAGTTTTACAACCATTGGGTAATTCCACCAAATCCCAAACGCCCTTCATACTCATAGAAGCTAACTCATCTTCCATGGCTGCCAACCACTGTGAACTACGAGGACAAGAAATGGCATCCTGAAAAGAAATAGGATCTGAGTCTTCAACTAAATTGAATTCATGCTCCTCCAAGTAAACATAATAGTCTCGAAATTTAGAAGTCCAGTGGATCAAGGAATCCTTGCAGATCTCCTAGGTGGAACTACAACCACGTTTGGGACTTGAGTATCAATGCCAACTTGTTGAGGAATTTCAACATCATTTACTGGATCAAAAACATCATCATGAATTAGAGGAAACTGAATTGTCTCAGGATGAAATATAATAGGCGTAGGAACAACAACACGATCCTCTCTGAAATCAACAACACAAGACTCAAGTCTTTCATTATGTTCGATGTCCCCTTCAAAGTAGATAGCCTGACCTAATTCAATGACTGTAGTAGTGTGATTGGGACAATAGAATCTTGAACCTCTTGAGCCAGTATAATAATCAATAAAGTAACTTGAAATAGTTCTAGGATCAAGTTTCTTCAGCTGAGGATTATAAATCCTTACCTCAGCCTTACAGCTCCAAACATGGAAATGCTTCAAACTGGGCTTCTTTGGTATAGATTTACTAGGCACATGATTGAGAACATAAACAACAGTCCTCAAAGTGTCTCCCCACAAGAACTCTGGTAAGGTGGAGTGACTAAGTATGCACCTAACCATTTCTATAAAAGTACGATTTCGTCTCTCTGCAATCCCATTTTGTTGAGGAGTGCCAGGCATGGTATATTATACTTCAATTCCACAATCCTACAAGTATTTAGCAAAAGGGCCAAGGTTTTTTCCAGTTTCATCATACCGACCATAATACTCACCACCTCTCTCAGATCTTACACATTTAATCTGCTTCCCAAGTTTCAATTTAATAGCATTTTTCAGTGATTTAAAAGCATCCAAGGATTCAGATTTCTCACACAACAATTAAATCCAACCATACCAAGAAAAATCATCAATGAAGGTGATGAAGTACCTATAGCCTCCCATGGCAATACGGGTAATGGGTCCACAGATGTCTGTGTGAATTATTTGTAATGGTTCCTCCTTCCTAGTCATTTTCTCCTTTCTTATTTTAGCTGTAAACTTCCCTTTTATGCAATCAACACAAGTGTCAAAATCAGAGAAATCCACATCATGTAAAATAGTTCCCTTAATCAATCTCTCCATTCTCTCCTTAGAGATATGTCCTAACCGTTTATGCCACAACATAGAAGATTTTTCAGGAATTCTCCCACATTTCTTTCCAACAATAACATTAACATCATCAAGTGGTCGGTCAAAATGAGAAGAATTAGCAATTAGCATAAACAATCCATCACGCATAATTGCAGAACCAACAACAGTAGAACCATAGTACAAAACAATACCATTATTGATTATATGGAAAATGTATCCACAACTATGTAAAACAGAAACTGAAATCAAATTCCTTCGCATAGAAGGCACATAAACAGTATCTTTCAAAAGCAAATCATGTCCACTACTCAACTTCAAGGAAACTACTCCTATGTGCTCAACATTAACATTAGATCCATCTCCTAGTTGCACCATCAACTCCCCTTTATTTGGTCTCCGCCTACTTTTGAACTCCTGCAATGAGTTCGTTACATGAATAGTGGCACCAGTGTCTAACCACCATGAATTAGGAGGAACATCAACAAGATTTGATTCAAAACAGACAAAGATCTGAGGTATATCTTTCTTCTTTGCCAACCAATTCTCAAACTTTTCACAGTCACGCTGCCTATGCCCATGTTCATGTCAAATGCTGCATTTTCCATTAAAAACAAGCTTGGGCTTAACACCATAACTCTCACCAAGCCCAAAAGGCAATGTAGGTTTATCATTCCTCTTCTTCTTAAATTGAGGCTTACCCTATTTGTTTCTTTGAAATTTCTTCTTCTCACCGCTCTTGTGAGAAGTGTGGTGAATACTGTGAGACTTTCCCTTCTTAATAATATGCTCCTCTTGAATAAGGATCGCAATCAATTCATCAATACTCCATTCATCTTTCTGAGCATGGTATGTAGTCCTAAGAACATCAAACTCAGACGGAAGAGATTCAAACACTTGCCAGATAAGATAATCCTCTCCCAGCACAACTTTCATGGACTTCAACTTATTATACCAGTTCACAAGCTTCATTACATGCTCACGAACACCACCCACACCATCATACTTGGTTTTAGATAGAGAAGACAAAAGATTAGACTTTTCAGTCTTATCAAACTTTTGGAATTTTTCACCAACAACCTTGAGATAATTTTTAGCATTATCAGTTTCAGTAAAGCTTTCTTTGATAGTCTTCTCCATTGTGTACTTGATGGTCATCAGACAGACCTTGTTAGAATGAACCCACTTATCATATCCAGCTTTATCTACAGCGGAAGATTCAGCAGTGGGTTGTGCAAGCTCATCCTCAAGGAGAGCAACATCAGCATTTGAAACAGCCAAAAACAAATTCAAAGATTTAAGCCAATCCTTATAATTGGTCCCATTCAACTTAATCAAAGAATTCAAAGCTAGAAATTGATACAATGCAGGGAGATTTAGCAAATGTATCAACAACTAGCAAAATTTGGCAAACAACATAGCTAGGTTCTCATGCAATTACAATCCTGCCTAAGGGTCTCGAATTACAACACAGATCACCTAGAACATTAAATTATGCCCTAAAGCTAATATCGATAGGATACTAAAAACTCAAAGACATAATTAAGTGAATTAAACAAGGCATTAGAAACCACATTAATAAAGACAAACTGATAGGGTAAGTGCATCATTAATATATTATCTAATGTATGCCCAATAACAACATTACAACAGCAATTTGTAATAATTGGTCTCACGATAGGCGAGCTCACAATTACATAAAGTGAATGACAATAGTCCAATAACATTCCCCAAGATTGTTCCCATAGATTCAGTTAGCACCATAATTACAAAATTAACCATAGTAATCATATAATATAACATTATATGCATAAATTACATCCAAAATTAATTTTGGTGCATAACTATATAACACTGAGAGTACACAAGACTCCACAAGCCCAAATAATACTAGGAATAAGTATTTTTCAAGACAAAATTCGGAGAGTATATTGTATTTTTATTAATTTTAAAATTCGGAAAAATAAAAATAAAATTTCTAGCATTAAAAAAATTCCAGGAAAAATACCATAAAATAGAACTGGCTAAGTGGAGCAAACAGGAAAATTTTGGGGAAAAAATACGGTCGGATAAGTGCGCACGTGCCTCCACGCTCCACTGTCACGCGTGGGGAACATCCAGCTGGGTCGGGCTGCGTCTTCCTCGCCTGGTTGACTGGTATCCAGGTCGCCCGACCTGGTTCCAATAAACGCCATATCTCTCTCAATTTTGATCAGTTTTCAATGAAATTAGTGTCATTAGATTCAGAATTTAACGATCTATCAAATCCCTTAATCAATTTCATGAAAAAAAGCTACTAAAAAGGATTGGAAAATTTTGAAAAGAAACGGTTGTGGTTCAGTTCTTCTACTTCTTGAGGTTTGCAAAAGACAACAACAAATTTAACAAACCTACCATATGCTTTGACACCAAACCAAAACAAATCAACAATAACAAAAACGATTTCACAAAAATAATTAACAAAACCAAAAACGATATTCCATGAAAAATTAATATCTCGAAATTACCCAAAAATTAGCAGTCACAATTAGGGTTAACATAGCTCTGATACCAATTGAAGGAAATTTAATACAAAATTACAGATTAATTTCGTAATTAATCAACACAATTAATTAACCTTAAGAATTGCAACATACTAGATTTGATAATTGTATAGATAAATACCTGAAAATTGTGGAACAATTGAATCCATTGTAGTTTTCTATGAAGCGAAGTGACAGAGACGCAGATGATTGACTACTGCTATTCCAAACCCTAATCTGCAAAAGCACGTACAGTTCTCAATGGGGCGACTGTATTTAAGGTCGGTTAGCAATAAGGCCTCTTGTGCACTGTAAAACATGAGCCAAGCTTACCCATCATAGCAAGCCCATGAACACAAGCCCAATGACACATTAAAGAGAGAGTTAACAAGCCCAATTATCTTGACATTAAATTAATCAAATTAATCTTACAAATTTATGTTTATTATGCTAGTCCACAAAATAATGAAAAGATTCTATCAATAACTAGTAATACATCATCCATGGAATAACCTAAGGATCCTCCCACAATTAAGAGAGATTTTCACTTTCTTATCTTCTTCCAAATTTAAACTGAAAATGCTCTCGATTGGTTTCATGAAAGGAATTTGCACTCTTATTTGCTATAAGTCAAAATGAGGACCCCTAATACTTCATTCATCTCCTTTAATGAAGTAATAAAAAGAAATTACACAGTTGAATCTATAATAGAAAAGTATCAAAATTATAACTTAAGTATCCTAAAGGCTAAATCTCATTACACTAAATTAACTAATTGATTGTCAAAATTCCATGGTCTCTCTCATAGTTCTTGAGAACAAAAGTCCTCTTAAAGAAATAGAAAATAAAGAGGTCATTTAAAAGCTCAAAGATGGTAAAGGGATTGACAAACTTCTCAATAGTAAAGAAATATATATATCTTTTGCAGACGTTTTATGGAAGGATTTAGAGGAGCAAACATTTCTTTTTACCAAATAAAACTCAACAATCAAAGCTTCAGATTGATGGAGGCTTCAATTTCCTCTTTCTTGAAGAATATTTGATCTAGTACTAATGTAACAAAGCTTTGTACGTGGCTCGTCTTTACAATATTAAAAAGATTAAAAAAAACCAAATTGAAGTCTAAAAGAAAAAGACTAGGTATAGATTTCCAATAAAATTTCAATTTTATTAAATTTCATTAATATCAAATTTAATTAATTTAAATTATTTATGTATTTGATACATTGGAAAACGTGAAAACTTTTATTATGCATGCAACTTTTAAAGATAAACAACATATAAGGCCATAAACATTTCGCCGGAATGCAAGTCACAAGAATGTCTAAAACTTAATTAATATCATAATTGAATATGAAGATAATAAAGGAGGAATTTGAATATCTTGAACCTATTTGTAAAAGATTGAAGATGTTAGATTAAATAAGGTTCAATCCTTTAATATATATGTATTCTCGCTAATCATGATAAAACAACGAATCAAACTTTTGATAATTAATTAAAAAGATATAATTTTGTTCCATAATTTTGAAATTTAGAATCTTAGAGGCACTAAAGTAGATGAGTTTATACGAATAGCTAGAATGATTGAATTACGTGCTTGATGACCTCTCAGTGAACAATAGGACAACTATAGTATAAGAAAGGCTAAAGGGTGGACCAAGCCACCAGAAGACTGGGTTAAAATCAACACAGATGGAGTAGTCAAGCAAGCTTCGTCCATAGCTACCGCTGGTGGTCTCATTCAGGACTGGCATGGACAGTGGTGTGGGGGCTTTTTTCAACACATTGGAAGAAGCTCTCCACTTACGGCAGAACTTCAGGGAGCCTACTCGGGCCTCACTTTAGTTTGGTCGATAAGATACCGCCGAGTCATGGTCGAAGTGGACTCCTTAGAAGTCATTAAACTTCTTTCCTCACCCAATATAGTGGTTGACATTAATAATTTTTTGTTGTCAGGTACCCGTAGCTTACTCCAACGAGATTTGGAAGTGCAGCTACAGCATGTGCGTCGAGAAGGAAATCAGTGTGCGGATAACCTATCAGCCCTCGCAATCCTAGCCAGCCCAGGAGTTCATTTTCTTTAGGAGCTTCTGCAGTCAGCTCTGGAGATTATTCACAGGGACTAGCAAGGAGCAGTGTACCGCAGAGCACTGCATTAGTTGGTTTGTTATAGGTTGAGTTTCCTTTGTAATAAAAAAAAGACAGTGATTTTATGATATTGTCCATAATATAAAGACAATGTAATAATACTTCGCCAACTTATGTAGAGATGAAAACCATTTCTTTCACTCATAATAACATCAAAACTTTGGTTGTAGTTTATAAATGTTAGAAGTGTGAATCTTAGAGTTTCCAGTAACAAATCAAAACAATAATTAATTCATGACATCAGTTAAATATACACATTGTGATCCAAATTTATTACGCTACCAAATCAAAATATAAGATAAAATAACTTATTTATTACCAATTAAATAATTTTAAAGAACTTTTTTCTGCAAATATAAATCAATCAATTTTCATTTTGAAATATAATAAAAATTTGAGACATTTTAATGATAGCAAAAATGTGTACATTTTAATAAGTAGCAATAGCAATGCATGTCAATAAAAGAACATATTCGTCCAACGAAGATGAGAATGTCTCCTTTAAATCAACAAAAAACTTGAAGATTGAAACTCTTCAGTATGATTAGGACATTAAGAGCTTTAGCTTCATTAGAGAGAAAAATAATTAAAAAGAAAGAACATTAGAAACTAAATTTCACACTTTCGATAAAAAGGAGTGAAATAATGTCTTGTTATAGGATTGTGGCTAATTTCATAGCTTTAACTATTTACTATTTATTTGGGCCCCAACTTAAAATCCGTTTGTTCATCGAGAGTGCATTTTTCAGAGGATTGATTTATTCCCAGTAACTCAAGGGATCCCAATCCAATTAAACATTTGTCGCTTATGTTTTGCAGGAGTTAGGCAAGAGAAGCCAAAGATAGACACGTGGGTTAGCGGAGATATATATTTTCTTGAATTTAATAGGGCATATTTGTTTTATTTCTACCAATGTTTGTAACTTAAAGTATATTTCTTGAGCCTTTTTTTCTTGTTTGCACATTATAAATGAATTTAGTTTTTTAATTAAAACAATTTGTCCTTCATTGATAAATTTTTGTGAGCCAAATTTCACTTCTAAAACTTAATGTTAAATATTAAATATCTTCTTCCACCTTATTAGGCATCTAATTAAAAATAGTACTGAATAACATTTTCAAATTTCATAGTCTTTAACTTAAAATAATGCATCTAATACTTTCTATAACATATTCACCAAATTAATAAAGATAAACTATGTAATTTTGGATAAAAATATTATTTAACTTAAAATATGTTAATGGTGTATACTTATTAGTAATAAAAAATAAGAAAAAAGTTAAATAAAAATAATATAAAGATTAATTATAATATAATGTGGATGTGAGGAAAGCTATAACTTCCCTCTACTTCCTTCACTAACATACATGAAGTTCAAGTGGAACTATGTGCCTTCTTGGTTAGCTCCTTATACTATATATAATACTCAAATTCTTATTGCTACTTTAGCCTTTTTGCTCTCCAACCAATCTCTACCAAGTTCTCGATCATTCTTCCACTTTTTCCATTGAATTTTGTTCTTTAGCTTTCTTTGTTGGAGTTTCTTTTGTTTTCTCATCACAAACTTCTTTTTGGCCTCAACCCTTTCCCCTTCCCAAATTCCATGAATTTTTTGTCTACTTAACCTTCCTTCCACTCTGCATATACTTACTTACCTTGTTTTGGGAATAATGTTGATACCAAAACCTTTAAATCTTGAACACTTTCCTCCTTAACCATACCTATTGCCACACCTAATTCGAAGTCCATAGGCTTATCAAAATTAAAAGATCCCTTCACAAGAAACTTAGCAGCAACCACCACTAATCATCCCATTTTATCTCCTAATCCAAGGAAAACATGCCTGTAGGTCCTATGAGATGAGATCCCTCATTAGAGGCTTTAAATTTGTCCTTTTTTATAAAAGAATGGCTCCTACATAGTTAATTTCCTATTAGACATATTAAAGGAAAAAGCAAATAAATGACACTCCACTCTAGTAGGTCTCTTCATGCATAAGCGACCTTTTCCTTTACTCAACACCTAGGCTCATTATTAATGGAAAAAGATGAGACTTGTTAAAGTCATGGTGAATGAAGATGAAATATTTTTGTTCAAATTTAGCACCCTAGAACAAGTCTTAAAGGTAGTTGAGGTAGGCCCTTGGCATTATAACAATTAGCCTATCCTTCTTCAAAAATGGTCTCTAGGCCTCCTATTACAAAATCTCAAGTAGAAGCAAGTCCCCTTTAGGTAAACATACACAATATACTATTAGAATATTGGATTACAAAATAAATTTGCTACCTAACTAACTATTTAGGCAAACCTATTTGCATAGATGAAGGAACTACTAGCTTAAAGAGAGTAAGATTTATGAGAGTATGTGTGCTTATAGATACACAAAAGCTACTGTCAAAGTTTATCCCTCTTAAGCTCTTAGTTGAAGAAGGAGCTCTTTTTGAGGATGTAGTAACAATTTGTTATCCTTAAGGCTTGACCAACTGAATCTAAGCAGGATATAAAAGTCTATTAGAAGAAAGTTTACTACAGATGAGCATTAGGAACTCTTGAATTGACAATATAAGGCTCCATATTCTAAAGTGGAATTAAACATACAAAATTGTAAAGAAGCCACCCATAATCCAAAAATTACTTAAGAACATGATATGGAAATGCAATAACTTCTCCCTTACAAGGATGGAATCAGACTTGAGATCATTCTTGAGCTAAGGGTTAAGTCCTTCACTTGAATTACTACTAAAAGCATGGAGGAAAGCATAGCTTTAACTCTTACTCAAATCCCCTAAGGAGCTCCCTCAAACACTCTAAACCTTAAAGAGGAGGCAAAAGCAGAGTTTAAACGATTGAGTAATGGTAGATCTACACAGAAGAAAAAAAATCAAAAATTGGTTCACCTTAATGACTATCCTAACATAGAATATTAAGGAGCTCAATGGCCTTAACAAACAGATAGGATTACAAGATTTTCCAGGATTGGTTAAACCTTTTGTAATTCTCCTTTTGGGGACAAAATTAAGAGAGGAAAAATGCTAGAATATGACATATTTCAAACATATCTAAAATTTGATTACTAATAATTAAAACCATCACCGTGGCAGAATCTTATTGTATACAAGCCAAGTTGGAAGTTTCCTAAACTATCATTGAAGACTAGGTGATTCACCTTATTGCCCACTTTCAAGTGCTACACCAAATATAAGAAGTTAAAAATCACTGGTCTACATTTTGTAGATGACATACTTATTTTCTCTATGACATATGAGAGGTTAATGAGAAGCTTCCTTAGGTTTAGGGATTCTAATAAATAGTTCGTAGCTAAGGTTAAATTGAAGGAACTATCCGATAGGGAACTAATCAAAGGGGTGAGCAAATACAAAATTAGGGATGGTACTTGCAAAAAATTCTAGATGGGAGTAACTTATAACCTTACTACCCCTCCTCCCAGTAAAAGATTTTAAATGATTATATATACATGTGGGGATTAGTTTACATGCAAAAGAGACACTATTAAGTTCAAAATAACACTAGGGAGTGTAATATATATGTTATAGAAAGAAAGAAATATAAGGTTCTTCCAAAGCCAATCAAAACACCAAAATAAGGTGATAAAGGAATTGTTTACCTTTATTTGTGAGCAGCTGTTGAGCTAGAACATCCACCTCACATGTAACTCTAGAATCATGTAAGTCAAGCTTCCACATCGTATAGATTTTTGATACACCCTTTAAAGCTACATGCAAAGCTAAAGTGAAGCTTCTAGACTCTCCTCAAGAGTTGTTAGTTCATGTTCTTCCTTCTAATATATGCATGTCAGCTTAGGTTGATGTCTAAGTGGTGGAAGTATCATAAGCATAAATTTGTAGCTCATCAAAATTATTCTATTAATCCATTTATTTCAATTTTCAAAACAATTAATTATATTAAACTCTCACATAATTTTATCCAATTCCATTTACCTCTTATAAAATAAAAACTATCATAAATTCTTTACAAATAAAGGTCATTCTCATGGTATACTTCATTGTCAATTTGTTGTTAGACTTTTCGTCTAAAACAAACAATTTATGTCTTTTGACTATATGCAATAATATTTAGTTTTTTTAGTCATATTTACCAAATCTTTTGTAATCAAGAAATACTAAACAACACCGTTTTGAGATGAAAAATCTAATGAATGGTTAACTAAAGGGTATCACGTTAATTACTGTTAAATATATAAGAGGTTTGGTGATGGTTTTTAACTTATATGAGATAAATAACATTAGGTGAGACCATATAGAAAATTGATATAATTAACCCTTTCTTAGAAGTTTTGATAACTTAATAAAGCATATACCAGAATATAAATATGATGTAGAAGCTAAGAACAAAGTAATTTGGATGGGTCATTTTCAAAGAAGTTCACCAATAAATCTTGTCTAAATTTATTGAGGATGTTTAGTTAAAAAACATCATAGTAGAAACTAGTGTGGTTCAATGGGAATTCTCCTTGTATAGTGCTTGATGCTATACCATAGGTTGGTCTGAACTTTTGCAATAGGCAGAAACAATGTGTTTGTTACAGTTGATGGTCAACAGTTAGACGTGGAGGATAGCATCATGAAGGTAAGACCTAAGCAAGTGATGGTTAAACCAGGGAAATATAGATACTTTGTTTAATTACCCAAGCGAGTGGTGGTTAAACCAGGGAAATATAGAGACTTTTTTCAATTTACTTTTAAGCACTTAACTTATCGTGTAAGGTAGGGAGTTGAGTAAACCAATAGGGCTCTCCTTCAAAAGATTTCTTTGTTGCGATTCTTTGCCCTTGTCGTAAGAGTCGAACCGAGTGTAGATAGGAATGAGTATAAATAGGGCTGTAATACTCGTAATTAAAAAACAAGAAAATTAATGATAACCCTAACTCTCTCTTTTCTGCAAATCTGATTTCTCCTCGAACCCCAGTTGCACCCTTGCGGTGTTTCTGTTTTGTTTCTTCTTGTGTGCCTCTGCACCCAACAACGAACGTTACTCCAGTATTAACAATCTGGTGCTTTCACTCATCCGAGCTTAACTACCATAGCCGCTGGCAAATCTGATCTCTCAAAATCAGTGGCGGATATGGCATCTAAACTGGAAGACGTGATGCGAGCTGTCCAGAGCATCAGCCTGGATTTGCAAACGCAGCGTCAGGAGCACAACAAGCTATCGTTACGTGTGGATTAGGTTACTTCGATTGTGGAATCAGGGGCTAGACTGGATAATGCTAGGAAAGAGATAATTGGCAACAACCCCTTACAGACACCAACAAGTCAACCAAAAACATCGACTACTGTTGTGGAACAAGTTCCAAACATCAGACTCGTCGCACCAAAGTTTAACAGAACTGATCCATCTGGATGGATTTATAAAGTTCAATTGTACTTTGATTATTTTTCACGCCTCTGAAGAAGATAGGCTTTGTTTAGTAGGCATGTTATTTGATTCCCTAGCTTCAGATTGGTTTCGATATCAAGTTAATAATAATTGCCTTGGCAGTTGGGTGGAATTTCTGAATTCGATCAAGCAACGCTTCGATCCGGAACATTATGAAGATTATATTGGATTGTTGTCCAAATTGCAGGGTGATCGATTGTCAAATTGAATTTGAAAAGTTGCTAAATAAGGTCTCCGCAATGTCTGAACACACTTTGGCATCAATTTTCAAATCCGGATTAAAAGCGCCTATCAAAAGGGAATTGAATCTTCGCAATTCGACGTCATTGGCACACATCTTTGTGCTCGCTCATGAACTGGCTGCAAATTACCAGGATACTATGCATGCATTGATAGGCAACCCTCGCAAACCTTGGCAGGCAATTGGTTTTCGAAATTTCCCTCTTGGAAGCCAACAATATTCTCAGCAAACCTTGGGACCAAACACCAATGTGACAAAAGTTCCCTATCGTTCGAATGCAGCAACGACAACACAATCTTTACCGGTAGAAAAATTAACACCAGCGGAGCGGGAGGAACAAACCTTAAAAGGTCTTTGTTTGAATTGCGATGAAAAATATGTTCTTGTTCATTGCTGCAAACATCGTTTCTTGGCCTTGCTAGGAACAGATGACTTGGATGAAACTGAAGGGGAGCTAGTCGATAAAGAGGATGACAATGATATGGTGACGGGTGACATATCAAGCATTCATAGCTTGTCCGGTGCGCTAAGTTGCCGATCATTACGGTTGATTGGCTCAATTGAATTTGCAGGTGTTGATAGATGGGGGTAGCACTCATAATGTTGTTCACCCCAATGTTGCGGATAAACTAAAATTAAACCTAAAGCAGACAACTCCTTTTCAAGTCTACATGGGCAATGGAGATTCTCTTCACTGTTCTTACCACTGTGAAGGTACACTTTTATTACTCCAAGGCACTTTATTTCATGTTGATCTATTTTGGTTGCCGATACACAACCCGAATATTATCTTGGGGGTCCAATGGCTACAGTTGCCGGGAAAGGTCACACATGATTATGCAAACTTGACTATGGAGTTTGTGTGGAACGAACACCCCGTGGTGTTGAAAGGCAAGGCTTATGCCCCAAGACAAATTTCGTATAATGCCCTCTAAGCCATGCAAGAGTCACGACAAATTCTGGAGCTTTATGAGTTGGTTGCAGTCATGCATGAAATGGAATTGACGAATGAGGAACTAATACAGTTTCCCAATGATTTGCCAGACATGATACTACAAGTTTTACGTCAAAACCTAGCTAGTTTTCAAGTACCAGTGGGGTCTTCCACCTAGAAGGCTACTCGATCATTGAATTTAGTTAAATCCGGGGACAAACCTATTAACATCAGACCATATCGCTACCCACACTTTCAGAAGGAAGAAATTGAGAAACAAGTACGAGACATGTTACAGCAAGGTATTATTCAACCAAGTCAAAGCCCTTTCTCATCTCCAGTATTGTTGGTAAGAAAAAAGGATGGTTCTTTCAGATTTTGTGTCAACTATAGAGCCTTGAATGCGGCCACAGTTCCAGATCATTTTCCCATTCCAACTATTGATGAATTGTTTGATGAATTGGGAGCGGTAAGATATTTCACGAAGTTTGACCTTCAATTCGGTTACCATCAAATACGAATGCATGACGAGGATGTTTATAAGACGACTTTTCGTACACATGATGGGCACTTTGAATTCTTGGTTATGCCATTCGGACTGACGAATGCCCCTTCCACATTTCAATCAGCAATAAATAGGTTGTTTCAACCCTATCTTCGAAGATTCGTTATTGTATTTTTGACGATATATTGGTGTATAGCACGACGTTAGAACTCCACGCGCAGCACCTACATGCCGTCCTCGAACAGCTCGTGACACAAAGTTTCTTCGCTAAACTGTCAAAGTGTTCTTTTTGCCACACTACAGTGGAGTATTTGGGCCATATCATTACTATGGGAGAGTTGAGGACAGATCCGAAAAAGATTCGCGCAATGACTACATGGGTGACGCCTAAAATGGTGAAACAATTAAGGGCCTTCTTAGGTTTGACAGGTTATTACAGGAGATTTATTCGTAATTATGCCACTCTAGCCAGAACGTTGATGGACCTACTTAAGAAATATACCTTCGGTTAGAGTTCGGAGGCCGATGCAGTTTTCTTGCAGTTAAAGGAGGCCATGACAAAAGCGTCAATTCTACGATTACCAAATTTTTAGGATACCTTTATCTTAGAGACAGATGCGTCTAATGACAGAATTAGAGCAGTTTTACTACAATCAGACCACCCAGTTGCATTTTTTAGGAAGAAGTTGGGGCTAAAAAGGAGGGTAGCTTCCACATATCATAAAGAATTATATGCCATCGTTGAAGCAGTTCAGAAATGGAGGCAATATTTGTTGGGCAGAGAGTTCATTATTCGAACAGACGAAAGAAGCCTCAAGGAACTTTTATTCCAAATTATATAGATGTCAGAGCAGCAATTTTATGTGCGGAAGTTAACGGGATATAAATTTTGTATAGAGTATAAAACTAGGTCGTCGAATAAAGTGGCGGATGCATTGTCACATTGGAATGAAGATGCCTTTTCACTGGCACTCTTCACAGCTTTTGCGCAGCGTTTGCCGGATATCCTACTTCGTGTTTGCGAAGAAAACAACACCATGGATGATTTAATTAAGTTGCACGATACAGCCAAGGATCAAAAACTACCAGCTCCGTTTAGAATTTTTAATGGCATATTGTACTATGGTCAGCGTATGGTATTAAGTGAATCATCTCCTTTGCGAACTACGATACTACAGGAATTTCACGCCTCTCCTAGTGCCAAGCATCCTGGAGTCGAAAGAACATTTAGAAGGGTATCAACAATTTTTTATTAGCCAAATATGCAACGTGATGTCAAACATTTTGTGTCTTCCCGTCTTACCTTCCAAACGACCAAATATTCTACACAAAAGCAAGGTGGTTTGCTGCAACCCCTGCCAATACCTGGTTGTGTTTGGGACGAGGTTACGATGGATTTTATTACTAGTTTTCCCCCTCTAGAGGCTTTACGACTATCTTGGTTATGGTGGATCGGTTGACCAAATACGCACTCTTTGGGCCTTTGCAACCAGGTTATGATGCTCCGCGAGTCGCCACATTATTTGTTGAAATGGTGGTTAAGCATCATGGTTTTATGGCTACTATTATCTCTTATCGCGACACAATTTTTATGAGTAACTTTTGGGAGGAGTTGTTTAAGCTAAGTGGTACTAAACTAAAGAGGAGCACAGCTTATCATCCACAAATGGACGGCCAATCCGAAGTGATGAATAGGGGCTTGGAACAATACTTGCGTGCATTCACCCATGAACGTCTGAACCGTTGGTCCTTGTTGCTCCTATGGGCAGAATTATTGCTCATCTCTTCATATCATGAAGGTATTAGAATGTCACCCTTTCAAGCACTATATGAGCGAGAACCTCCTGCCATGATTTCGTTTGCGATGAGGGCTAGTTCGCTGCCGGAGGTGGACATTTTGCTGGAGGAGCAACAATCATTGTTGGCTAATCTATGTCGCAATTTAGAGAAGGCTCAGGAACCCATGAGCATGGAAGCAAACAGACACCGGCATGAAATTACTTTTGAGGGAGGTGATTGAGTATTGCTGAAACTTCAGCCCTATAGACAATTTTCTGTTACAAAGCCACGACTTGATAAATTGGCGAGGCGATTTTACGGGCCTTTTGAAGTGTTGGAACGAATAAGAGAAGTTGCATATCACTTGCACTTACCTGATGGGGCACGTATACATAATGTGTTCCATGTGTCCTTGTTACGCCCTTATATTCGGCAAGGCCTAGCACCAGTCCAGTCGGTTTTTCCGGCAAATTTAGTTCAAGGGAGGCCGCTGTTTGTACCGGTCGCTGTAATTAGAGAACGGACAGTGTTGGTCAATGGCGTTCCCCAAGGACAATGGCTAGTATGTTGGTCGGACGGTTCTTTGGCAGACGCAACTTGGGACAAAGGAGGAGTTCTGCGCATAATTTCCTGACATTCACCTTGAGGATAAGGTGGTTTTGGAGCCCCGGGAGGATGTTACAATTGATGGTCAATAGTTGGACGTGGAGGACAACATCGTGAAGGTAAGACTTAAGCGAGCAGTGGTTAAACCAGAGAAATATAGAGACCTTGTTTAATTTACTTTTAAGCACTTAACTTATCGTGTAAGGTAGAGAGTTGAGTAAACCAATAGGGTTATCCTTCAAGGGATTTCTTCGCTGCAGTTGTTTGCCCTTGTCGTAAGAGTCGAACCGAGTGTAGATAGGAGTGAGTATAAATAGGGCTGTAATACTCGTAATTAAACAACAAGAAAATTAATGATAACCTAACTCTCTCTTTTCTGCAAATCTGATTTCTCCTCGAACCCCAACTGCACCCTTGTGACGTTTCTATTCTGTTTCTTCTTGCGTGCCTCTGCACCCAACACCGAACGTTACTCCAGCAGTAACAACGTTTCACTTATGAAGAAAATTCTAAAGTTTTCGAGCTAGTCTTAGTTGTAGTGCTTATTCTAGAGAAAGAAATACATGCATTTTTTATGAAAACTATCAAGATCACCAAGCTTTAACAGTAAACATCCTTAATTGAATAGAGAAATTATCCTAATTATATTCTTGTTATCTAGACTCATACGAGTCCATCTTTGTCTGATATCTAAGTTGTGAGTTGATATTGCACTTTTAGCTGGATGATATATGATATGTGAACTACTTACTCCCAAAGCTTTGGACTTTTGTTGTCCTCTCTGATTTTTCTTGTTTATTTTCAGTGTTTTTAAATTTTGATTTCTTGGAGCAGTTGGCGCTCGAAGACCCTCATATAAGTACCAATGTATTTTTTATTTATTTTAATACACTTTCCTTACAAAAGAATTACAATAACCCCTCCTTTATTATCTTTGTTACAGCTTGGTTTTGTCCTCTGGTCCAATAAGCTTTGGTTTCAATTTCGCTGCAGTAGGAATTTGTTGACGGCAGGTCTATTTTTCTCTTGAATCGATGCTGGAATTAGTTTATGTTTTTCTCCCACCAATTTCAGTCGTCTCTGCAATTTTCTTATGCTGCTTTGTTTCAACAGTGTTTTGTTTAGCTAAAAAAGTTTAAACAATTTATAGTAACACCTCAACTATGTATTCGATCGCCTATGGATGCGTCTTCAAACAAGTGTTTTTATTGAAACTTATATAAATGTTGTTTTTATTGAAACTTATATAACAATTACATTGACACATGATGCATTCATTATAAACAAATACAACAGCGAATATGTATTTAATGCTTAATATTATATATGGCAAAAAAAAATTATTTAAGGACTGCATTGACTAAGAGTTTGTTTATCCCATTTCATTGAAAATTTATGAAGCAACATATAAGAAGCCCTTTAATGTTGCCCAAATCGACATAATGAATCTGATTTCTTTCCAGTACTTCTCGTGTTTGAAATTGAAGTTTTTGGTAAGAAATTAATGAAAACGATCCCTGCCCACTTAATCTGAACGCAATAGTACCATATTTGACTAGCTTCTAGACATATACAACAGCATGTTAGCCATTAGAATCCAGGCGTTGTTCCTTTAGCAAAGACATTTATAAACTTCAAGTCAGACACAAAAATCAAAGTCATGGCACACCACATGAATTAACGATAAATTTGTGGACGCAAGCAAGTATAACCATCGATAGAGAATTGGTGTTCCTCATAAGGGAAAAAAGTCTTTGTTTAGGTGAGAAGAAAGTGATGGGTTGACGAGAGAAATAGTCACCGGCCCCCCTCACAATAGTTACAATCATTTTATCATTGATTATGTAACCTAATAAAATAGACAAACAAAAAGAAAGTAACTATTTTTGACATTGACACAATAAAGGGTGTCCAATGCACAGTTCAAACAATTTAGACTATCTCGAGAGAAAGAGATCTCAAGTTCGTGGATAACAATCCACGAAAGGTGCAAAGGGGTCTAACAGTCAATTGAATCAGGATCATTGTCAAATATCTCGTGTTGGTGTCCTGGAACTCGTTGATTATTTTCTACTTTAATTTATGTGCTGAAATAGATGCACAGCGTCATGGAAGTCCCATAATATATGATATTCTGAGCCAACCCTGACGAGTTTGATACCATGCTTATGCAATGAAACAAAACAACCCTGTAACCCTAGTATTAGCTCCTTCACACTCCCTCTATCTTCCCGACCTCTTTACCCTCCAGGAATACCGAGGAATTATTACGATTTCTACTCTCTTTGTCACAAAGTCTGTCGGAGTCGATACGTATAAGGTATAGACAATTCGAACCTCAAGTTTGAAGGCCGAAGGTCGGTGCTACTTCAGCATAGCACTGAGTGGTTTGCAACTTCTTGTTGAGGAAGACAAATGTTCGTTGCTTTTCGATTCTCTATATGCCAGGTTAAGTACTTGTAAGTTAATAGGTCCTTTAAGATCTCTTATAATTGAACTGAGTCAGCATGTGTTTTTTTTCTTCTCTCAATTTGTAGTTCCTTCAACTTTCCTGAACTTCCATGGCGTCTTAATTTACAGTGTCTGTAGCTTACCTATCATCCCATGTGATTCCATAATTTTGCATATTTAAAAGGGACATGCGCTTCCTTCAAAAACCAGAATTTGTTAAATTAACAAGCAGCTTCTGCTCACATGAAACTGTCGTGTATTTTGCACATACTTCATGAACCAAAATACTCTTGAAAGACAATTTCTTTTTCCTCTCTTCTAATTCCCATGCCTCAGTTTGATCAACTTTTGTCTTGTACACATGCAAGGTATTGGTTTTTATGCTCAAAAAATTAGCAATTAATACCACCCGTAAAGATTTCTCTAAAAAGAGGGCAGAAGAAAAATTATTTCTCATCGTTTGTATTTCTGGTGTATAATTGTGTGTAACGTGAACTATGCAGTATTCTGGATTACTATTTTTCAACTTGTACTTAATATTTCTTTGCTATGAGTTCGTGATAAGTTCGTTAGTTGTTAGCTTATTTTGGGAAAGGAGCCCCCAATCTCTAAGTTCCTCTCACTCTCAAGCTTGAATTGATGCTTTAAACTATGGAGAGAGCATAAAATATCTGGCATTTACGAAGTTTTATATATTTCACATGTTTTATCTTCTGTAAACTTACAACTATCCTCCTAAGTGTCGATTCTCATAGCATGATACATTCACTTTTAGCAATCGGCTAATATTTCATGGCCATAATATAACCAATGCATGGAAAGTTCTACATGCATCAAAAAAAATTCAGAAACACAAAAAGTTATATAAGAAAGTGTCAATTTGATTAGAAACAGGATTTCCAAAGGCATTAGAATTGTCTGTTGAATTCTCATTGACTGATCCATTGCTTTTCATAAAATAAATCCATGAGTATCTTGATGCATCATCAATAAACTCAACATTGTTATAGTTGCTTGTTACTCCTCTCTCTATCTTATACTTTAAATGTAAGTTTCCATATATGTTAAGGCTCAACAACAATTCGTATTTTTGATAATTTCCATTAAATTCTTTCTAGTGGATGCACTTGAATATAGACAGTTTTTGAACCAGTTGAGGCTATTAGGAATAGATATTTGATATTTCTCTAACAAGCTATGATATACATAACTATACTCACCCACTTTACAGATGATCGTTGCAGCTTTAAGAAAAATTTTATGGGATAATTCCAAAGACAACTTTTAAAGCCACGTTATAATGAGAGTTGTGAAACTTAGTCCTGTGGATACTTGATCTGCAAATTTGATAGAATTTGAAATTATAATATTCATTAAAGATTTTTTATAAAATTCGATAAAGCTAATGTATAAAGTAAGAATCTCATAGAAGCTTTAAATTATAGGTAGTACATAAAGTTTTTCTTTTCTCCTTATCTTTTGTGTTGAGTATTCAAGCCTATTTTGAGACTTTTGGTGATCGTAAAAGCCTTTGAGGTTTCTGGGAATGATGAACAAGTGAAGACAAGATAGAAAAATCCCTTATGGAGAGATACACGGCCATCTAGAGTGTTAGACACCTGTGTCTTGACTTACATGATCGTGTGAATCAATTGTGTAAGTCTCTGTAAGCATGTGAAGGAACATGTGAAGGAACATGTGAAGATCAAAGATATACACAGTTGTGTACACATCCGTGTGAAGATAGACGGCCATGTGTGGAGACCATGTAACTCTTTATAACTGTGTATAATTGTGAGTGAGACAGTACTAAAGATCCTGTGTAAGTGATCGTGTACAATGTAGAAAACTTATTTCATGATATAAAAGAGAAATATACGTAAGTTTTGCAAAAAGTATGACCATAACATCCAAATGAGAAAAAAAATAAAGAAAGAGCAAATAGTGTTATATTCTAATCCTTGTTTAATTAGTTTTGATTGGTTTAAATGATTATTGATTATCAACTTTAACTTCAATCCTGAAACTTTATAAGACAACTTATTTGAGAGATCAACTTTTCTTCGTAAATCCTTATTGAGTATCGTGGATTTGCTTATTAGTTTGTTCCATGGTTTTTTCCTCTACACTGGAGAGTTTTTCATGTAAATCTTAATATTTGTTTCATCGTTAATTTTCTTTTTCTTGTATTGTTTACTACTGTAAGTTGAAGAGTTCTTTCTTGTCGTTGATATTTGGTTTTTTCATAAATTTGTATTATTGTCCCTCTATAAGTGTATCAAAATCATCATATTGGAAGGTGGAAATAACCTTACAGTCAAGTTAACATAATTAAATTACACAATTTGAAGGTCTATGATAGAGGACCTTCTGTATTGCAAGGATTTCTTTAATCCTATTGATGTGGATAAAGGTGTGAAGGATGATGTTCCTTCAAAACCTAAAAAGATGTTCGATAGAAAATGGGAAAAGATGATGCAGAAAACTCTAATTAAACACTATTAGACAATGGCTTACTATCATCGTACTCACGCATGTGTCTTAAGAAACAACTCCTTTTGTGCTATGGAAGAAGCTAAAAGGTTTGTATGAAAGGAAGTCTACTCATAAGAAGGGTTCTTTGATTAAGAGACTTGTGAAATTGAAGTTAAAAGCCAAGAAATCAGTGTCGGAGGATCTAAGTGATTTTCAGGACATAATCAATAAGCTTACTACATTGAAGATCATTCTTGATGATAAGCTTCAAGTTTTATTCCTGTTTTGTTTGTTACCGGATAGTTAGGAGACCTAATTGGTGGCAATTAGCAACTTAGGTGTTGAAGGTATACTTAGAGTAATCAAATAAAGTACGTTTAATGAAGAAATCAAAAGAAAGAAGATTGTATTTGACAATGTGCAGGCTTTCGTGATAGAAAGCAGAGGAAGGAACAAAGGTCCTAAAGGTCATGACAAGTCTAAAAACCATTCAAAGTCTAAAAGTGTTAAAGACATGAAGACATGTCGCTATTACGAATAATCGAGACACATTAAGAGGTTTTGCTATAAATGGCAGAGGGATAAAAAAAGGCAAGATCATTAGAATGATGGTGTTGATAAAAATACAAAAGCAATAGCTTCAAGCATGGATGATAAGTTGTATCCAATTTGTGCAACTAGTAAATGCTTCCATATCAATAATTTTAGTTTTGAATGGCTAATTGACACTAGAGCATCTTATCATTGTGTTCTAAAGGTGAAGTACTCCTCAAGCTATAAGAGCAGAAATTTTGGAAGTGTAAATATAAGAAACCAAAGGTCTACCAAGATAGTCGATATGGGTGATATATAAGTTCATAAAAAACACCATATTCTTACTATCCTTGAGAGATGTATAACATATCCCTTTTCAAAGGCTAAATTTTTTCTCAACTAATGTGTTAGATCAAGAAGGATTTCAGCATACTTTCGAGGATAAGAAGTGGAAACTGTCTAAATATGCAATGATGATGCCCAAGGAGAGTTATTTTGCTTATTGTACAAAACACACTTAAAGGTGTGTGGTGGTAGAGAAATATACACAACCAACAAGGAAACTTCACCAAATTTGTGGCATCAACAATTGCGACACATGAGTGAGAAGGGATTGAAGTTATTGGCTAGAAAATCCTTTATTCCAATTAAGAGCTTACAATCGCTCAATCCTTATGATTATTGCTTGGCTGAAAAGTAGCATAGAGTCTCTTTCATGAGAAGATCTACAAAAAAGTTAAAGGTATTAAAGTTAGTGCATTCAAATGTCTGTGCCCCTATTGAGAAAGAGTCACTAGGAGGCAATATATATTTTGTTACATTTATTGATTATGCTTTGAGGAAGACTTGGTTGCACATGTTGAAATCTACAAGTCAAGTGTTTGAAACTTTTCAAAAGTTTCATATTATGGTATAAAGGGAAGCTAAGAGGGAGTTGAAGTGCATACAAAATCGGACAATTTAGGATCCAATTTTAGATTTTCCTTAGGAGGTGTCGAGAAGGAATTGGAATATAATAATATCGATTCATACAGATATAGAAATAGAGGTTCCCTATTGATTCAAACTTTGTACATATGGGATATGGATTTCGAAAGAGGAAAAAAACTGAAACCCCTCATTCTTATTAATATTTCAATATGAAAAAAAAATGAAAAGTTCTTATTCTAAACCCTAATTATGAAATCCATTCTATTTCACTTCACACCTCAAAACACATTGTTAGTATATAAAAAGATGTCTTTTTAAAAAAATTATTAATCAGTAATAATAACCAATGGATGTGTTATTTAGAATAAATAAATAATAATTAATAAAATAATAACTACTGGAATTGTTAGTTAGAATAAATATTAACAAAGAAATAAAAATGATTATAGACAATAGAGGGGAGTATACTTCCAAAGTGTTTACAGAATATTGTACGTCATATGACATTAAACATGAAAAAATCGAACCAAGAACTCCACAATATAATGATGTTGCTGAGAGGATGAACATAATTACTGTGGAGAAAGTTCGTTACATGCTCAAAACATCTATTTGCCAAAAACATTTTGAGAAAAATCAATCTGAACTGCAATCAATTTGATTAATTGAACTCCCTTAGTTTTGTTAGATTTTGAGATTCCCCAGAGAGCTTGGACTAGTAATGATCCCACATATCATCATTTGAGGGTTTCTAGCTATAAGCTATTTAGGCACATAACCAAGGATTAGAGAAAGAAGTTTAACTCAAAGTCGATATCGTGCATCTTTGTTGGATATGGTAGTGATCAATTTGACTTCAGATTTTATGACCTAAAAAAGCTAAAGGTGGTCAGAAGCGGGGATGTAGTGTTCCAAGAGCATAATAAATGTGCTAATCTTCTGAGTAGAGATAAATTATCACACTGCAAGTCATCATATGACATAGTTAGCTCTTCACCATTTCCTTTTTTGAGCAGTCTACAGGTAAAGAAGATGAAGTGTATAACCAAACACACATTTGTGGTGATCATATACAATTTGATAACGATAAGCTACATGAATCACATCCAGATAATACTAAAAATGAATCCATTAAGGATAATTAGCAAGGGGAGCAATTGCATCCAATAGTTGATGAAACACATCTTTGAAGGCCGATAAGAGAGGAAAGGCTTTCCACAAGGTATCCAAGTTCTAAATACCTGTTACTTATTGTTGAGGGGAAGCTTAGAAATGTGCAAGAGGTTGCATCTTGTGAAGTCAAAGATTTCTAGCTCATAACTATAGAGGAAGACATGGAATCTTTGAAGAAGAAGAATGCATACAAGCTTACAAAGGTTTTACAAGGCAAAAAAGGTATTAAAGAATAAGTGGATGTTCAAGATAAAGAGAGATGGCAAAAAGTTCGTAAAGAATAATTATAAGCAGGTAATGAAAGAATTCAGTCAAAGGATGGGTACAAACTTTGATGAAATCTTTTCACCAGTAGTCAAGATGAACTTAATTTGAATAATTTCGGGTCTAATTGCCTATTTAGATCTTGAACTCGAATTGTTGGATGTTAAAACAATCTTCTTGTATGAAGATTTGGAGAAGGAGATATGCGTAAAACAACTCGAAGGTTTCAAACCTAAAGGCAAGGAAATTTGGTCTATAAATTAAAGAAAAGTCTATATGGCTTAAAAAAAGTACCAAGTTGACTTCAAAAATTTGATTCATTTATGACAGATCATAGTTACAAAAAAAATTATGTTGATGCTTATGTGTATTTCAAGAAGTGAGAACTTCATCATTCTTTTTCTTTATATTGATGATATGCTGATTATAAGTCAAGACATTAGTAGTTGAAGTAGGAATTTTCCAAATCTTTTGATATGAAACATTTGGGACCTGCAAAGCAGATTTTAGGCATAGAGATAACTTGAGACAGGAAGAATAAGTGATTGTGGTTGTCTTAGAAGAGATATATCGAATGATTGCTAAAAAGGTTCAATATGAAGCATATCAAGTTAGTTAGCACGCCACTAACATCTCATTTTAAGTTGTGTACCTCAACAAAAAAGGAGAAATGATGTATACAATGATGTGCACAAGGCTAGATATTGCTCAAAGCTATTGGAATCGTGAGCAGATTCTTGTCAAATCTAGGAAAGGTTCACTGGGAAGTAGTGAAATAGATTTTAAGATACTTAAAAGGCATATCGAAGTGGAGTTTGTGCTTTGGTAATGGTAAGTCAACTTTAAAAGGTTTTACGGATGTAGATATGGATGGAGATTTTGATGGAAGAAAATCCACTTCAGGTTTTCTGTTCAAGTTTAAAGGAGGAGCCATCTTATGGTGATCCATGCTACAAAAGCATATGGATTTATCTACAGTTAAAGCAGAATATGTAGTTACAGTGGAAGCTTATAAGGAGATGCTCTGGTTAAAAAGGTTCTTTCAAGAGTTGGATGTGAAGCAAGAAGATTATGTAGTATTTTGTGATAGTCAAAGTGCTATTAACTTGAGAAAAAATATTATGTATCATTCTCTTACAAAGCACATAGACATTAAGTATTATTGGCTAAGGTTCGTGGTAAAAGAGCAATAATTAATATTGAAGAAGGTTCAAACAAATTTGAATGATGCTGATATGCTGAATAAAGTAGTTTCCAAAAACAAGCATGAGTTATATAGTAAGCTTTCCGAGATGTATATCAAGTAAATGATGAAGAATAATTAGTATTCCCTATATTTGGGTTAAAGGGGAGATTGTCAAATGTCCAATCCTATTTCAAGACTTTCGGTGATTGTATAGATTCCTTTATGGTTCGTGGGAATGACGAACAAGTGAAAACAAGATGGAAAAGTCTCTTCTGGAGAGATATACGACTGTGTGGAGTGCTATGTACCCATGTATTAACTTACACAGCCATGTGAATCAACCGTGTTAAGTCTTTGAAAGCATGTGAAGATTAAAGACATACATGGTCATGTACACACCTGTATGAAGATATAATTTGCTATAATCATGTACAATTACTAGAGAGGTGGTGCTAAAGATATATAGTCATGTAAGTGATCGTGTATAGTGCAAAAAAAACTTATTTCTTGACATAAAAGAGAAAAATACATAGGTTTTTGGAAAGAGTGCAATCATAATGTCCAAAAGTGAGGAAAAACATATTGTGCAAATAGTATTGTATTCTTATCCTTATTTAATTAGTTTAGGATTGGTTTGAGTGATTGTTGGTTATAATATCAACTTTGATTTTGACTCTGAAACTTTGTGAGACAACTTCCTGTCATGAGGTGAGAGATCAACTTTTCTTTGTAAATTCTTATTGAGTATAGAGGGTTTGCATATCGGTTTGTCCTATAGTTTTTCTTTCTACATTAGAAGGTTTTGTACGTAAATCTTAATGTTTGTTTCATCCTTAAGTATTCTAATATTATTTGTTATTATAAGTTGAATAGTTCTTTCTTGTCGTTGATATTTGGTTGATTTTTTGAGAGTTGGGTTATTGTCCCCTGCATTTTAGATAACTTGATCCTCATTAATTTACATCATGTTAATTTTTTCTTCATATTTTAAACTTTTTGTAGTTAAGTAAAGTGAAGGACCTCCAAAATTATTAAGAGGAACAAAGCGAAGCAGCAGCCATGACCGGAGGAATGAAAGAGACATATGAACAAGTGAAGAGTGTTCATGGGAATGACCAAGATATCCAGAACAATGCATCTTCAACGGGGTTTTTGAAGAAGTACTCATCTTTCGATTTGAACGAAGAAGCAAGCAGAGAAGAGGATAATAGGACTGAAATTGGAGAAGTTACAAGTAATAGCGAAGAAGATGGTGATAAGAGATCATCAGAAGGGGGTATTTCTGCCAGCAACAAGAATATGTCTTCATCAAAAAGAGTTCACGAATGCAGGGCTAGAGTTAGAAAGTACGTTAGATCTCAACTACCACGCCTACGATGGACTCCTGATCTCCATCTCTCTTTCCTTCATGCTGTTCAAAAGCTTGGTGGGCCTGAAAGTAAGCTCGTTAATTTTAGTTCTACGTGTTTCTATGTCTATTTCTGTTAATTGATGGTCACTGGTAACAATAAATGTCTGTTAGAAAGATTCGGATCATGCATGTCCTTTTGTCTAAATGGCACTTCCAGCATTTTCCTATTAAAAAGCATACGATCCAGTGAGAAATAATAAAAATTATTATTTAATTAATTTTTGAAACTATCATTATTTTTAAATTCACAAATCATCTATGATCAACATTTAACACAACATTTTCTTATTAAAATTTTGGAGATGTATAATTTAGTATTATAATAATTTTTTACTCGTAATATATATTTATATATGTAAAATCTACATATAATTTAGTGAACATCTCATACAAATCTACATCATGATTAATTAAGTGTTCAAAAGCAATTGAGTCCAATTCCTCTTGGCGCAGAAAGTCTTGTTATGTGTAGTTATTCTTTTAGCTATACCATCGAAATTGTTTACTTTTCGCTTTCAGTAGATGCACTGACAAATACTTTAATTGAAGGGGCAACACCCAAATCAGTTCTTCAGCTGATGAATGTGAGAGGACTTGGTATTTCACATGTAAAGAGTCACTTGCAGGTAGAATAATTAAGCTATAGATTTACGTATGATTTTAGTTATTTGTATTAATTTTGTTTTGAAATTACTTCCCCTTTTATTTATTTGCATGTCAGATGTACAGACTTAAGAAGCTTGATGAAGCTGGGCAAGGTGAGGTTCATTGGATTGATCTCTAACTCCATAATCACTACTGTTCTTCATACTTAAAAAAATAAAAATTTATTAAAATAAAAAGCAATAATTACCCAAAATTAAGAAATGACCGGAACATCATAAAGATTCATATTAGAATTAACTTTTTTTTGGGATTCATTTGGATTTAAAAAGATTTTCTTCTCCATTGCGTAAAAAATGTGTCCATGTATGCCAGGAAGAGATCACAATGCAAGGAGCCCTCGACAACACTGCAAAATAGCCAGAACGTATACTCGCGGGCATGACTTGGTTCAAAGTCTTTTGCGATCTTTCCTTCCCTGGAGACCAAGTGTCAGGTATACATATATATAGATATCCCACAAAATTTTTTTTGCTAAATTAATTAGATCGGTATTTGATTTACAGTAAGGGAGAATGGAGCACTGATTTGAATATTCTCGGACAAGGGCTGCAGCATAGCACTCAGTCACTTAGACCAAGCAGATACCTTGAGGCAAGTCCCAGGCCTCCCACCGAAATGGTCAGAAGTCTTCCGAGAATTATCAGAAACTCTACATCTGATCATCTTCAGGAGGTATATATTTTTCATTAATTTTTTAAATTGCAGTTATATTATTATACTTTTGATGCTTGTGGTGTCGTATAATGTTTTGGTTCTATCTTATTATCTTCCCTTTCCCTATAGCTTATGTATATTGCATTTTCTAATGCAGAGGGCTGAAGATAAAGCGGTTCTGAACGACAGGGAAAGGGAGCTTGAGCCGCAGCTTATGCTGAGGGAAGCAGAAATTTATGAGAATGAAGCTCCCTGTAGAAGCCAGGCAGAAATCAGCACGAAGCTTTCTCTTTCTTAGACCCATTTTCATTAATCAAGGCACTTGATGAAGAGAACTAATTTTAGAGATATACAGTGCGTAGAAATGTAGGTCATGTTTAGACTGAGTATTTAACTAATTAGCGCCAAGTTCTAACGACATGGGAGCTTGCTTTCCCGTGTAAAGAAGAAATAAGAAAACCTATGTTTAGAAGAACCAGGGAAGAAATAAAAAGATAACTGCATTTCCATGTTACTATTGTCAAGAAAAAGGATACTACGTCAATCGTGTTGAATTAATTTAAAATTTATTTTTATGGATTAGCATTAATTAATTATTAGCCAAATATAAAATTAATCAAGTAATTAGTTTGGCCCAACATTAAACCAAGAATGGATTGGGTCCTGGTAAAATGTGGGTAATTCGTGATAGGCCGGATTATTCACTAGCCCATTTGGGTAGAGACCCAACTTGCAGCCCGTTATGTAGTCAGTTAGTTTCCTATCACAATACTGACTAGAGATAGAGAATGATTAACATTTTTTTTACTTCTTCTCTTCTTTGACTAATTCGATTCCTCTCTGAGTTTTGTAGGCTGGGTGATGCAAGTTGACCTCTTTTACCTCTACTAGCCGTCTTCCCGAATTTTACCAGTTGTGATTCGCCTTCACTCATGGATCTACTGGGATCGTTTGGAGGTAAGTACGATTATATTACTTTGTTATAGATTGTTACTTATAATCTCCCAGTTATGAGGAATATTTCCAACAATTGGTATCAGAGCCTGCTTTATATGAATCGATTTTCAAAGACCCTAATATGTTTATGTTCATATATGTTTAAATTTACAATTGTGATCCAAATTTCGGATTCATAATTTGCGGGGTTTTAATCCAAATTGATTGAGGGATTATGTGTATGCTTAGAATAATGATACAAAATATGCCAAGATTAGTGCCCTAAATCACGAGAATTCCTGACTGAATAGAGGGGAGAATTCAAATTTTGGGGAAAAAAATTTTCGATTCATAAAACTTGCTTGTTTGAAATTGATAGAGGGTTTTGAAAGCTCACAAAATTTCGAGTGAAACCATGTCAAAATCGAGAAACGAAGATGCTGGAAGTGTGAGAAAACCATAACTGAAATTGAGGTCGAAAATCTAGATTTTTTTTCATTCTTTTTTTGGGCCCAAAATTGACGTTTAATCGTCAAATTGATGGAGGGGATTTATAGATCGTGGAATGAAGAACAGGACGGTGGGTAGATCGTGAAATATAGTGCAACAAAATTGTTGGTCAGGTCATGGGTCACAAACCGGGTCGTGCAACCCGATTTCAGACCCGGCGGGAGGTAGGAGACACTGAACAGTGTCTCCTACTGTTCAGTGTCTCCTACCCTGTCCCACGTGCACGTTCTGTGCGTGTAGGCGCGTGTGAGTCAGGCGCCGCTCCGATTTTCTCCAAACTTTGACAGTTCCCTTCCACGCACCGTTTCCTATTTTCTGGGAAATTTTATGGATTTTTTTTGTTTTTTTTTTGGGCATGAATTTTTTGTGTATGATCATCACATTATTATGAATTATATATCTCGTGTACTCTCTCTGGTAATATTTTTGATGTATCAAATAAATTTTTTTGAATAATTTATCAACTTTCAGATATATATGTTGATGCTAATCATAATGATATATTATTATATTGTATTGATAATGGACATACCTTATCGGTGTGGCATTATCAATATAATTTGTGTTACCATTGTTGGAGTTGTCAGTGGCAATTTATTTAATGTTCCAATATTTCTTGTATCCTATCGATATGGAGATGTTGGGTGCATTTTGTGAATACTTCTGTAAGTCAGATCCTTGTGGTGTGCAATGAGTTTTCTTGGTTTATTATAGTTCGGGACCCTTCGGCGGGATTATGATAAACAATTTTGTAAACATAGTTGCATAAGCTGAGTTTTGAAGGAAACCTTGTTTCATAATTATGATGCATACACATAATTAATGTTTCCTGATTTTGTTCCCTCAGCTTCTGTACCCATGCAATTATCTACTGTGAAAACTCTTAATGGGACAAATTATGACGACTGGAAAGAGTCCTGGATATGTACTTGGCGCTTGCCAAGGAAGATTTGGCTCTTAGGAAGGCGAAACCAGCAGATCTCTCTGCTGATTCTACTGCTGCTGAAAAGGCTTACCATGAGAAATGGTATGAATCCAACAGGGTGTGCTTGATGGTGATGAAGTACACTATGGACAAGACTATCAGGCAGAGCATTCCTGATGAGGACATAGCTGTTGATTTCTTGAAAGCCGTTGGGGAGAA
>JAOSBN010000002.1:37434111-37462861 GCA_027563595.1 Erythroxylum suave | reverse complement strand
ATTAAATCAATTAAGGCAAAATAAAAATAATTAACGAATAAATCCATAAGTCAATAAATAATTAATTCGAATAAAAATAAAAATAAAATAAAATAATAAAAAAATTTCGGGGTCCAACAGTATTGGAGTTCTTTCCTTCTGGTTCTTTGCTTAAGGAGTTTAACCATACTTATATTTATCTTGTTCCCAAGATGGAACAGCTATTGAAGATTACAGATTACTGCCCAATTTCTTGCTGCTCAACGGTCTATAAAATTATTGCTACCTTATTGGTAGAGAGAGTTAAAGTGGTGTTGGCTAAGGTGGTTAATAAGGCACAAAGGGCTTTTTTTCCGTCAAGACAATAGACTGATTTTGCAAGAGCTGTTGGGGGAGTATCATTCTGGGAAACCTAAATTGGACCTATTTAAAGCATATGCTACTATTAGTTGGGAATACTTGAATTCATGCTTGAAAGCTATCAATTTACCGGAAAGGTTTCGACATTGGATTATGCAATGCATTCAAACTACGTCACTAAGTGTGTTAGTGAATGGGATTCCTACGTGGCCTTTTTCCAATAAGAGAGGAATTAGACAAGAAGATCCTTTCTCCCTTTACCTTTTCACTTTGGCGATGGATGGTTTCTCTAGAATGATTTCTAAACATGTGCAAACTAATGGGTTCTTCCAAAACCATCATCAATGCCGGGAGTTGAAGTTGTCCAATTTGCTTTATGCTGATGATGTTATCTTGTTTTGCAAGGCTAAACCTCAAGTTATTAGGATGATGATTAATATGGTGAGTATTTTTTCTAGGTGGTCAGGGATGAAGATCAATGAGCAGAAGAGTGGTGTGTATATGTCTTCGGATATCTAGAATCTTGAATGGATAAGTAATATGGTGAGCTTTGCAAGGCAAGGTATCCTTTTTCCTTACTTGGGTGTCCCTATTATTGTTGGTAAGCCCAAGTATTTAGATTTTATTCCTTTGATAACAAAATTGAAAGCTCGAATCCTTGCATGGCAGAATATGTTTTTATCTTTAGTTGTTAGAGTATCTCTAATCAATTATGTGTTGAATAGTATGCATATACATTAGGTAGCTTATTTGGTCCTTCCAAGGAAAGTGATAAAGGAAATAGAGAGGGTATTAAAATCTTTCCTATGGTCTAGAAAAGTAGAGACTTGTAAAAGGGCCAAAGTGAAATGGCGTGAAGTCATCCTTCCTAGGAAGCAAGGGTGAGTGTCATTTTTATTAATCAAATGCATCAGGTTTTGCTTCTTAAGAGGATTTGAAGATCATTTGTGGATAAGGAAGCCTTGTGGGTGAAGTGGGTCCAAACTTTCTATCTCCAAACTCAAAGTTCCTGGTAGCTACAAGGAAATCGTTGTTATTCATGGATTTTTAAGGGTATGTTGAACCTTCGAGAGCTGGTTTATCTTTGCTTAAAATATAGGGTAGGGGATCGAGAAGATATTCAATTATGGTTTGATAATTGGTCAAACTTCAATCTTTTGTGGTTGCATGATGATTTACAAATGTTATGGAACAAGATTCCTATAGAGGCTAAAGTAGGAGTGGGATAGACTTCGCTCTCAATGTCATTTTCATCTATTGGAAAGGTACTTACCTGATATGCTGAATACTAGTAGGAAGGATAGGTTGACGTGGACTTTATATTCAAGCGATGTATTCAACAATAGGTCTGGGCATAATTTACTAGTTGAACCTGTAAAGCAGTGCCATGGATAGAAATAGTGTGGAAGCAGGTTCTTTGTCCCAAGGCTACCATTGTTTTATAGTTGGTGATCAAAAATATATTAAGAACTAAAGATCGATGGTTTGGGTCCTATGCTCCCTTATGTGTCTTATGTAAAATTGTAAATGAGACACGAAATCATTTATTCTTTGAATGTCATTATAGCAAATCAGTGTGGAGTGGAATTTTGTCTTTGATTCAGTCCCCAACATTCTCTTTTGCATAGGATGAGGTATTGGAAGCTATCATTCGGTATACGAAGCCAGGGCATGAGGATGGGCTACTAATCAAGACTTCTTTCCAGATAGTTATCTACTATATTTAGAGGGAACGAAATAGTCGAATTTATAAGAATGAGGAGTAGCACAAAACGAACTTATTGAGGTAATTGTCAACTTGATTAGAGAAACTCTCTTAGCTCACAAGAAACAAGACAGTATTAGCCATGAGATCAGACGGCTTTGGTTAATTTAATCTCTTATTATAATTGTTGTATTTTTGTGTTGTGTTGTGTAGTTTTTGACTGTAGGATCCTTGATGAGGAACGTGTACAAGTTTTGTTTTGTTAATATACTTTCCTTTAACTTCCAAAAAAAACTTCAAAGAAGATATATTTAATTTATTGGAATAGATGTTTGAAGATATCGATAATTGTCAAGAGTAAATCAAAGATTGATTAGATATTGCAAACTTCAACTCGATACCAAAGGAAGTTGTAGAGGTACAATTTTCATTTTGTCATATATGACAAGCCAAGATAAACCATTATAATTATTCAGAACAAAACTTGATAGCCTAATCAACAAGGCTAAGATAGTTGAAGATGTATCTTCCACAGGCTTTTCTACCCTTATAAAAGAATCTATTATTTGGTAGATTAAGTCAAAAGAGGCTACTCTTGATAATATCTCCCTAAGGCCTGATACTACGCATTAGCTATGGGTTCGAGGGGAATTAGTTTAATATGGATGGATCCACTTGTGATGGGAAGATATTGGAATTCATAAATGGAGTAATCTCACATCAGAAAGAGACATAATGATAAAGTAAGATATATACAAAGATAAGACTCATACCACATTGTCTTAAGGTTTTTGGTTGAGATATGATCTCCTGGTTGTATATGGGCTCAATTAAATCCTAACCCAATTTCTCCCCAAACCTCCTGAAAATCCTTCATTGGTATTAGAGCTAAGTTGACGAGGTTTGATTAATAGAGATTCATAGATTTGAGTTGGAGTGACTCAAATGACTTCACCCGATCTATAGGTTAAAGGGGAGCTAGTTAGATATGGATTGATCCACTTTTGAGGGGAGATATTGGAAATTCGTAAGTAAAGTAATGCTACATCGAAAAGAGACATAAAGATGAAGTGAGTTATATAAATAAATAGAACTTATAACCAATTGTCTTAAAGTTTTGAGTTGATATATGAAATCCTAGTTATATATGGGCTTACTTATATCTGATCCAATTTCTCTCCGGGCCCATTCAAAACCTCTCATTGAAAAGCTATTGAAAAATAGTAGTTGAATAGAAATAATATCATACAACAAAAAAGAAAAAAGAACTATATAAGAAAAGGGTAGCAGTGAAATAGAACGATCTATTTATATATATATGTATACACACCTTTACCGTTCAAAATTTCTCAATTTTAAGTTAATCATTATGCTATAGAAACAATAATAAATGAAGCAATAGTAATACTGATTCGAAACATACCCTACGTATAGTGCAATGGTATGCTCAGATATTTTCAAGGCAAAGAATATTACAACACTTAAACCTTCCCTGGGATCCCCTCCTCTGCTGCCGGGTTAAAAAAACAGACTCGAGAGTTTTCAATGCCAAGAGTCACCGCCAAACCGTAGAAAACCAAGTATTCTTTGCTATACTCAACTCTCAGATGTAGGAGTATTTCCATTTCATTGCCAAACCAAGCTAACTGATTTCCAGAGTACAAATGAATCTGACACGAAATCAAAACCAGATTGCTCCCTGTACATGTTGCCTCAGCCCTGTATTACTGCAAGTTACAGGCAGACTTTAACCAGAAGGACATACTTTTAGTTTCCACCACCAACTTCTGAACAAGTTGAAGACAAATATTTGTATGTATATACTGGAAGACGTTTAGCACCTTTAATCCTACGTTGACTGACTTTAACCTAATGAATCCAGTGAGGCTTTTTTACCACTAGCTCTTTGATTGCTGGGTAGAGGGAGGAACTAATTCCTGTCAAAGCAGAAAGAGTGACTTCTTCAATATCTTCAAATGAATCTCTGTTACATAATAGCAGCTAAGAATAAAGGCAATACCTCAGAGTAGCGTACATGATCATGATGTGAGTATGATGATTTTACAATTGTCTCCCATTTGGGATTGGTAGGGGGTGGTGTCACAGAATCCTGGCCTTGCCACTTGCTCTGAACACTAGTGCCACGGTATGGATGCGAAAATGAATGTTGCGTGGAAATCGATGGCAAGGTACGCCAAAGCCAAGACTCTGAAGGTGTTCTGGGCAAAGTTGGCGCTAGAGAGGACAAGCTGTTTTTTACATTTCCGGGATCATCTTCTCTATGAATCTGATCCTTTTCAGCACCAATTGAAGTTATACATACCAAGGCGCTAGCATCCTTAGATAACTCATCCTTAATGTCACCTAAGCTTTTATTTTCCAGTTTGGTGTCTTGTTTTGGAACCTTCACAGATTTTGCATCTTCAAAACAAGAATCCGTAGGAGCAGCCTTTCTCATTTCTCTGCTTTTGGACATGGTCTTGTAGTACTTCGCCACAGAGTCTGAATACCCATTGAAACCTAAGGGACCTGATTTGGAACTCACCTTAGTTTCAGTGTCCATTTGTACAGTCTTCTCAACAGTTGGGCTCAATGGGCGAGCCCCTCCTCTAGTGCCACGATGACTAAACAGTTCCTGAGATTTACTACTGCTCTTGCAGTACGAGTTCATCTTATTGGCTTTGGAAGTTTCAGCTTCTCTTGTAGTGCCTGGAAATCCCTTTCCACGACAGGGAGATTGATGCCTTTGACTCCGGCAAGGAGATGTGGCCCCTGAACGCCTGAATGGAGATGTTCTACCAATTTCTTGGTGGTCTCTTCCAAAAGAAGATGTAGCCCCTGCACGCCTGAATGGAGATGTTCTACCAATTTCTTGGTGGTCTCTTCCAAAAGAAGATGTGGCCCCTGCACGCCTGAATGGAGATGTTCTACCAATTTCTTGGTGGTCACACCCAAAAGAAAAACGATTCGATCCGAAACCCAGCTTATTCAAAACTGAGGACAGCCTGGGTGATTGAGCTCGACTATTTGGTTTTTCAACATCCCCTGTCTGCTGATAACCATTAAAAAATTCCCATTTGCATTAGTTGGCATCAAATGCA
Organism: Erythroxylum suave; assembly: GCA_027563595.1. NCBI lineage: Eukaryota > Viridiplantae > Streptophyta > Magnoliopsida > Malpighiales > Erythroxylaceae > Erythroxylum > Erythroxylum suave. The sequence goes on along the minus strand of JAOSBN010000002.1, from coordinate 37,457,716 downwards.
AACCTCCATTTATGATAAGAACATTGGCTGGAAAAAAAATACTAAAAAGGGGAAAGATCCTTTCTTTTTTTTCCCTTTAAACAGAGAATCTTTTCTAACCTTCTTCAAATTTTGACTTTGAGTTTTAGTTGAAGAAGCTTTCTTTGGTCTGACAGCATTATGGATGGGAGCCAACGAACCCTGGGTCCTCACTTTAAGTCCTGAAACAGGATTCAAGATGCTGGACAAGGAATTCTTGAAGCACAAGCGAGGTAACAAGCCACAACCTTTGGTTGCTATGCTGTGGGACGTGCTATAATTATCATAGTCATCTTCACTTTCTTCTTCTTCTTCTTCTACATCCAGACCGTGACATGGAATAATAGAAGAGACCTTTGGAATAGTCTGAGGTGCTTTAGTGACATCAACTACCTTAGTGATTTGTCGGGGCACTGCAACAGCCTCTGCTTGTACAATTGCTGTAGATTGCTTTCGTGAAGCATAATGAGGTGGCTGTAAAGCCATTGCCTTGGCAGCAGGCAGGAAGCGACTCATCATGAAATCTCGAGTTAGTGGATCTGAAGAGAATGTTCCTGATGGCTGCACAGACACACCGTCATATCCACTCAGAGCTGGTGCACTGCAGTTCATGGAGAATGAATCAGTTGGAGAAATATTGTCGCGAGCATCAGAGTAAACATCATCATCACCATCATTTTCTCTTGACTCCAGGAGTGCTTGCTCATGCAGTCCCTCTTTCGAGGAATCCAATTCACCAATCATGTCACCGAAATCATTTTGATCTTCAAAATTTTCACCTGAACCTTTTCCAGGAGGAATTTTTTGACTTGCAGAAGCCTGCCCAAAAACTTCATACTCAGGTATACCACCGTCTTTTGGTCTACCTGGGATTTGTTCCCATTGAAAAGGAACAGCAACAGGTTTTGTTACTTGATCCAAATGCACTTCACTTCTTTGGAAAGGAAGAGAACGACGTCTATTGACCTGAAGATTATCAATTTTCTTTTCTTCCTTTCTATCAGAAGCTTTTGTAGCAGTAGAAAATCGCCTCACTGACGGAAGTGGCGTACTGAAATTCAATTTCCTTTCAGCCATTACTCTTCTTCTTTAAATTTAAAAAGAACTATATCATATCACCTCTCCTGCATATACAAGCCTTTCCAGATTATATCTCTGAAAAATTAGTTATTGCATAAAAGACGTGGTGAAGAAGTGCCAAAAAGAAAACAGACCTGGAAAAATTCAAAAGTAGATGACGATATTTATGCCCTTAATTGTCATCTCAAGTGCGGGTGGATTAGGGAAAGGGAGACATGGACATAAAGATGTTTGTGCTCTGTCATGGGCCATATGAAGTAGTATATTATAATTATATACACAAAATCAGGAACATTTAGATATGAGATTCTCTGATGAAATGAATCTAAATTCAACAGGATGTCTTGTAATATGGGAACATAAATGAAATGCAAAAAATACAAATAAAAATATTTACCATCATTTACTGTCACTTCAGTTTCTCAGAAGCAAAACAAAATATGCAACAAAAACCAATCAGAATCATACGAAGTTATCCAATCCGCATTCCACATTATGGTCAAGATCAAGCCGCACTTTTCATCAGCAAGATGAGTTTTTATTCTCTAAACTTGACCTCTTTCTCTACTTGCAACTTATTTACATTGTCAAAGATCATAGGTTCTGTTAAAGAGACCATGAAACCAGCTATTTCGACAATTCTAACACCGTCCAGTCAAAACAGTTTGTACGAAAATTAATGATGCAGAGGAGAGGAGGGACAGAAAGCGGTAACCATGTCAAGCTCAACCTGAAGGAGATATGTGCAGAACTTACCTCAACAGTCTAACGCAGTAGGATGCTCAATCGGGAAAGTCATCTGAATCACAATAAACGACTGATAAAAGTAAAGAAAGAAGAAATGGTCAAGTGAGTCAGTGAGTAAGGGAGAGATTAGTGTAAAGTAGCCGATGTGAGGTGTCCTGAAGTAGTGGCGAGAAATATGGGATTGAGTGAAAATAAAGAAAGAAATTGACACAGTGATAAGCTTTTTGTTGTTCTTTTCCTTTCAATACACGCGCCATTGATAATTCTTTTCCAGTTAAAGCATTTTATTCTTTCCCGTAGACTAAGATTGATTTTAACGTCAACGAAATGGAAAATTGGTGGAAATGTCTTTCAGTTAATCCTATTCAACATACTCCAAATAACACGTTATAGGATCCCTCCAACAATTACCTTCAATCTTTAGCTACGGTGGGGACACATTCAGGCACTCATAATTGGACTTTGTAGTTGCATTCAATGCAACCACATGCATCACATCCCTTAAGTTACTCGGGAACAAAAAGTCGTTTAATTTGTTTCCTTCTACCTTTTTGTATGGATCCTGAGTTGCTTCGACGCGTGAATGGAAAAGGTCATAAACAGACCAAGTCAAGCTACTTTTGTTTTGAATTCCACTTCCACTGTTAAGGAAAAGGTTTTGGGCATGCCCAAGGTTTTTTAATGGAAGGAAAGCTTTATCTACTCCCCAAAAGTCAATCGTATAATAAGGGTTCAGAGCTGGACAAGAATGATTAAGTCAGCCATTGGTTGATTCCCTCAAAAGTTGAAAGCATTTGTTTGAAATTGGAATGTAGTTGCTGCAGCATATGCCCGGCTATCAAAGCTTGTTTGTTACAACCGGCCATTTGAGATTTAAATTGACAGGACTCTTCCCTTTTAGTACACTTCCATGGACTCAGGTAGGTCCTCCACTACACCGAGACTTAAAAATGAGTGATTGTTAAGGCTTGGCAAGCGAAATTAAGACAAAATTCAGAAGTGGTGGTCCCGCCTTCCCAAACTCATCATCCATCAACGAAGCACCCCCCGTTCTTTTAGCTAATGATTCCTAAGCTAGTCTGTTAAAAGAAAGTGGGACAAAGCGAAGTCACGGATCGCGTTACTTATTTTCCAACTACATATTACAAGGCCTGAAAAAGAGAAACTGAAACAATGAAGTCTTTTGAAAGTGAATAATTTAATTACGTTTCATCTACGGACATTAACACAAATATTAATTAGCCAGAGTCTTGGGCTCCAAATGTCCCGTTTCAGTTTTTAGCAAGTCGGTTTCCCTTCCACACGAGTTGCGGGTACATGCCCTCATTTTCCTCCAACTTAGACCAAGGAATATTGTGCTTAGCAGTGTGTCGCTTCCTTGCAGCTATTCCCAGGTTATCTCCATGGTTCTGTGACAAGAATGTAAACCGTTAATCAACTGAAAAATATCCCTACTTGAATATGTACTATTGATCTATCATTGACTTATAAATGCAACGGGAATGCCGTACTCAATCCCAACTAACTGAAACAAGTTCGACCTTTCACTTCTTTAATTTACCTTGTAGCAGATGCCAATGCCTTCCACGAAACCGCATATGGGATATTCACGGGGGCAGCAGTGTGCAGAACCAGTGCAGCAAACAGCATTCTTATACGGACAGCACTCGTAGATTAAACAAAAGCCATAGAACTCATACTGGCAACAGCATGTCTCATCACTGGGACAGTAGGTGAAGTCTCCACAATAAATTGGCGGAGGTGGTGAAGGCGGAGGCGGACGTGGTGGTGGTGGTGGTGATGGTGGTGGCGGCGACGGAGGAGGTGGTGGTGGAGGTGGTGGTGAAGGCGGAGGCGGAGATGGTGATGGTGGTGGATGAGGTGGTGGATGAGGTGGTGAAGGCGGAGGCGGAGGTGGTGGTGATGGTGGTGATGGAGACGGAGGTGGTGGTGGTGGCGGTGGCGGTGGCGGCGGAGATGGTGATGGTGGTGGATGAGGTGGTGAAGGCGGAGGCGGAAATGGTGGTGATGGTGGTGGAGGAGACGGAGGTGGTGGTGGTGGTGGTGACAAAGGTGGTGTTGGTGGTGGTGGAGGCGGAGGCGGAGGCGGAGGCGAAGGTGGTGGTGGTGGGGGCGCATGTGGAGGTGGTGGTGGTGCATGCGGATGTGGTGGTGGCGGTGGAGGCGGAGGCGGAGGCGAAGGTGGAGGTGGTGGGGGTGCATGTGGAGGTGGGGGTGACGGAGTTGGTGGTGGTGGTGCATGCGGAGGTGGTGGAGACGGAGGCGGGGGCGAAGTTGGTGGTGGTGGTGGTGGTGCATTCGGAGGTGGTGGTGTAAACGGAGACGGAGGACTAGTAGGAGATGGTGCACTGTATTCCTCAGTTGAATAATATGGTGCATAGTGTTCCTTAGTTGGATAAGACGCCATGGCATTGATGGCACACACACCGTATGCCACGTCAGTGTTCCTCTTAATATAAATGTAACCCTCCATACCCCAGTCCGTACCCCATGAGTTCTTCGCTATCCAATAATCCTCACCATCTTCAGAACCATAACCAACTATTAAAACAGCATGATCAATGTCGTTTGGATTATCAGAGCAGTCTCCACTGTATATACCCTGTTCATATTTTATCCGAGTTATTACATAAAGGCCACTTTTAACAGAGGAAGCTTTTTGAAATTATCAGAGAAACATACACTAGTATATAGCTGAAAGTCCATCGCGGAAGCATCAATTCCCACACTGATGGGCTGTTGCATACTTGCACACAAGAGAGCAGTTTCCGATACTGGGACATCTTCGTATCCATCAATGGATACTACTCCTTTGGTCTCCTAAAACATTACAAGCTGTTGCTTTTAGATAAGATCATAAGCATAGTCAATGATAGGAGAGAATAATGTATTTTGTTTTGTAACATCTCTTATAACCATGCAGGGGACAGGCCACAACCATAATCGGGTTATGTTATGACTCAAAAATTGAGAAACCAAACCTTAATTCTATTGCAGCTACCATCTTCCCCCGTATAAGCATAACTAGTCTCTGTGTCAATCCCACCATTATTCATGACCCACTCAAATGCATAATCCATGTAGCCTCCATCGCAGCCATAATTTGTCGTATCACAATCCACTAGTTCCTGTTCCGAGAGGCTAATGAGGTCCCCGGTGGTTATGGCGTTGATTCCTTCTATAGCTCCAGTAGTAGAGAACGCCCAACAACTTCCTGCAAGTTAACGTATCCATGTTCAGAATAATGGTGGAACTTGGGTGAACTTTCTTTCCATTTACGAATCTACGTCTTTTCCAATTATAATCTATATCATAAAAGGCAAATCTTACAACTAAATCGCTATTTTTAAGCTCTTGTAATTTAATTTGAAAGGAAATATGCCCCACATACACTATTAATTTTGGTATTTAGAAGTGATCCAAAGACATAAAACCAATAGAGTTACCAGGGCCGAAAAATTCCTAAAGAAGTTTACCTTAAGGAAGAGGATTACGACCTCTAACCAAAGAAAAGGTCACCATGATGACTAAGTTTAAGAGAGAGACGAGAAGAAGAAAAAATAAGAAGAGGCAGTTCTATGTAGGACATTGATACCGTTCCCAGAATGATTCGTGTATTTATATAAAGAATAGAGACTTACCACAAGAGCCTTGATCCTTAACCCCAGTGACTGCTCCCTTCTTTCTCCAATCCAAACTGAAAGGGGCTTCACAGTTTTCCATTCTTCTTTGCCTTTCAGTCCCAAGAACGCTCCTTTTGTTGACCGGAATTTTAACCTTTGATAAAAATCGTTGCTTGAACTCTTCATTGCTCAAATCAGCGAACTTGTTCAACCCCACCCGATGCGAAGAGAACCTTCTGTTAGCATTCTTCTCCAGAATATATTTCAAGTTCGTCCTGAAATTTCCCAACCTCCTTTCTGCTTCCTGTGCGTGGTTGTATACCTTTCCATATTTCTCTTTCCATAGCTCAAAGATTTGGACGATACGTTCCTCTGACAAAAGCTCCTCATCATACTTCACTATAGAGTATTCACTGGGCAGATCAGTAGACAGGCAGGTTAATGGAGCTAGAAGAAGGAAAATAAGAGCCAGTAGAGATTTCCGGGAACCCATTTTTGCTGAAACTGGGTTACCACAAATGAGTGCTTCTGTCCCGTAGATACTTATACAATATGGGACTAATCAGTTCAACATATTTCTTTGCTCTCACCGTCCGAAAGCTCCCACAGGTAACGACGAAGTACGAAAGTGACCAATTTGGCATTTGAAAATGAAAAAATGACGAAGTATTGTCAGTAGTTTTGAGTGGCTAGGAATTGCACACTGAATCGTTCTGAGAATTTGTTAAAAGAAAGTAAACTGATGTTATATTTTCCTGAAAATTTCTCTCAATCTGTTACAATAACTAGTTTAAAATTTTAGGTATACAAAGGTAAAGGACAATCTTAAGTGTTTACTAATGGGAGGAGGATTTTTATGTCATTGATCGTATATGGTTCTTTATTATGGGGTTGTCATCGATAAGACGTTGAAATGTTCACCATTTTTTAATTGTCAAAGAATATATGGTATAAGTCAATCAATAAAGGACCACGACAAACGAAGAGCTAATTATTTCAATCCAATGGGGTCCATCGGGTTGGCTGCTTCTAAATTAAGGCCAGAGACGACAATAACGGGCGGGGAAACAAATAACTTTTTCAGATTCTTACAAAGACCTAACACATGGTTGATAGCTATTTTATTTTCAGCTTCAGCTCAGACGATTGTTCGGGTATACCATATCATTCACAACATGCCTAAAGAGTTCTTTTTTGTTCGACTTTAACCTAATAGCTGGCGTCCAATTTAGTACATATTTTATGTGTGCATTATTCAGTCTAAATCAGTAGTTGTCAATAACATAAAATTTAACCTAATATTTGGCGTCAGGTTTAGCAAATATTTTAATATGTTTGCGTTATTCAGTCTAAATCGATAGTTGTCACTAACATATGGGATAATCAATTGAAATATTAATTAAGAACCACTGATAGAGCATTAAGTTCTTAATTAGTAAAACAATACTAGAATGTTCGTAACTAGGTAGTTATGGAAGATTCGAATGTTGTTCCGTACCATTCATGTTAAGTGTCTAGTTCTATTTTGAGACTTTTGTTAATCGTAGACGGCTTTATGGTTCATGAGAATGATGAACAAGTGAAGATAAGATGCAAGAATATCTTCTGGGGAGATACACAGTTGTGTAGAGTGTTAATCGTCTGTGTCTTGACTTACATAACCACATAGATCAATTGTATAAGTCTTTGTAGATGTGTAAAGAAAGTATGAAGAGGTGAAAACATGCATGGTCTTGTATACTCTAGTATAACGATACACGACTGTGTGTGGAGATGGTGTAGCTCTTTGTAACTGTGTATTTTTTAGATTAAGACGATGCTGAAAAATATACGGTTACTTACATGGTCGTGTAAGTAATTGTGTAAGTTGCAGAAAAATTTATTTTGTTATATAAAAGAGAAAAGGATGTAGTTTTTGTAAAGATTGCAACCACAACATCCAAAAGTAAGGAAAAGTAGAGAGATGGCAAAGAGTTTGTATTCTCATTCTTGTTTGATTATTTTAGGGATTGATTTGGGTGATTGTTGATTGTAATATCATCTTTGGTTACAATTCTAAAAACTTTGTGAGGCAACTTTGTGATGGGAGGTGAGAGACAACTTTTTAATGTTAATCTTTGTTGAGTTCAATGGATTTATTTGTTAGGTTGTCCCCTGATTTTTCCTTCTACACCGAAGGGTTTTTCACGTAAATCCTAGTGTTTGTTTCATGATTTAAAGTTTTTTATTCTCATATTGTTTTACTGTTGCAACTTGAAGAGTTTTTTTCTTGTCGTTGATATTTGATTGAACTTTTATAGAGTTGTGTTACTTATCTCCTAACAAGTGGTATCAAAGCTATCATAATGGAAAGTGGAAATAACTATGTGGTCAAGCTAATATCATTACATTACTTGATATGGAAACTTATAATGGAGGACCTTCTGTATTGCAAAAACTCTTTGATTTTATTTATGTAGACAGAGGTATAAAATGACATTCCTTTAAAACCTGAAAATTTGTCAAATAGAGAATGGGAAAAAAATGAAGCTAAAAACTCTGGGCATTATAAGACAATGGATTGATATCAACATATTCCATCATGCGTCTTAAAAAATGGATCCTTTTGAGCTTTGGAAGAAGCTAGAAGGTCTGTATGAAAGGAAGAATGCTTATAACAAGGCCTATCTAAGTAAGAAGTTAGTGAACTTGAAGTTGAAAACTAGGAAATCAGTGTTGGAGCATCTAAGTCATTTTTAGAACATAATCAACAAACTTACTACAATGAAGATCATTCTTAAAGATGAGCTTCAAGCTTTGTTCCTGTTATGTTTATTACCTGCAGATAGCTGGGAAATGCTAGTGGTGATGATCAGCAACTCAACTTATGAAGGTATGCTCTCTTTAGATGTAATCAAAAAGAGTATGTTTAATAAAAAAATCAGAATAAAGGAGATTGGAGTCCACAAAACATGCAAGTTTTTGTGACAAAAAACAGGGAAAGAAACAAGAGTAGGGGTCCCAAAGGTTGTAGCAAGTCTAAGAATCATTCAAAGTCTAGAGGTGACAGAGAAGTGAAGACATGCCACTATTGCGATAAGCTAGGACATATTAAGATGTTTTATTATAAGTGAAAGAGGGATAAGAAAAAGCAAAATCAGTAGAATGATGGCGATAATAAGAGTACAACTACAACTACTTTAATGATGAATGATAAGGTGTCCCTAGTGATGCAACTAGTGAATGCTTCCATATTAACATTTTTTATTTTGATTGCCTGATTGGTACTGAAGCATCTTATCATTGTGTTTAAAAGATAGAGTACTTCTCAGGCTACAAGAGCAAAGATTTTGGGAGTGTAAAGATAGGAAACTAAAGTTCTATTAAGATAGTAAGTATAGGTAATATCCAATTTTAGACAAACTTTAGATGCTTACTGATCTTAAGAGATGTACGACATATCCCTAATTTAAGACTAAATTTGTTATCAGCCAATGTGTTGAATCAAGAGGGATTTTGGCACACGTTCAGGGATAAGATGTGAAAACTATCTAAAGGTACCATGAGTGTTACTTGAGGAGAGTTATGTTGCTCACTATATAAGACACACTTAAAGGTGTATGGTGATGAAGAAGTAAACACAGTTGAAGAGGAATCCTTAATGAATCTATAGCATTAACGATTGGGACACATGAGTGAGAAGAGATTAAAGTTGCTAGTTGAAAAATCCCTTATCTCAGTTAAGAACTGAGAATGACTTAGTCCTTATGATCATTGCTTTAGTTGAAAAGCTGCATAGAGTATCTTTCAAGAGAAGATCTATAAGAAATTCAGAGTTATTGGAGTTGGGACATTTAGATGTTTGTGGTCATATTAAGGAAGAGTCATTATGAGGTAACAGTTATTTTGTTACATTCATTAATAAGGCTTCAAGGAAGATTTGGGTACATATTGAACTCTAAGACAAGTGTTTAAAACTTTCTTGAAGTTTCATGCTATGGTAGAAAGGGAAGCTGAGAGGAAGTTGAAGTGCTACAAACAGATAATAAAAGAGAGTATAGTTATAAGGTGTTTGAAGAATATTGCACATCGCATGACATTTGACATGAGAAAATCGAACTAGGGACTCCGCAACACAATGGAGCTCCTAAGAGGATGAATAAAACCATTATGGGGAAGGTTCGTCACATGCTCAGGATGTTTATGTTGCCAAAGACATTTTGGAGAGAATTAGTCTGAGTTGCTATCTACTTGATTAATCAAACTCCTTCAATTTTTTAGATTTTGAAATTTTCGAGAGAGCATAAACTAATAAGGATCCTGCATATCAATACTTAAGAATTTTTTGGTGCAAGGTATTCACGTACGTACCTAAGGATCAGAAAAAGAAGCTTGACTCAAAGTTGATACCTTGCATCTTTGTTAGATATGGTGGCGATCAATTTGACTTAAGACTTTATGACCTAAAGAAGCAAAAAGTAGTTAGGAGCAGGGACGTGATGTTCCAGGAACATGAGAAAGGTGATGATCTTTTAAGTGGAGACAAATTATCACACTGCAGTTCATCAAATAACTTAGTTAGCTTTTCACTGATTCTTTTAACTATTGAGCAATCTATAGATGAAAAAGATGAAATGTGTGACCAAATACACATTGGTGGTGATAAGATTCAATCTAACAATGATGAGCTACATGAACTACATGCAGACAACACCAAAGATGAATTTATTGAGGATAATAAGCTAGGGAAGCAATTAGATCCAACAACTAATGAAAAACAACTTCAAAGGTTGACAAGGGAGGAAAGGCTTTCTAAAAGGAATCTAAGTTTTGAATACCTATTATTTATAGCTGAAAGGAAGCCTATGAGTGTGTAAAGGATTGCATCTTGTGAAGACAAAGATTTATATCTCATAACTATAAAGGAAAAGATGGATTCTTTGAAGAAGAATAATACATATGAGCTATAAAGCTTACAAAAGGAAAAAAGGCATTGAAGAATAAATGGGTATTCAAGATAAAGAGAGATGGTAACAAGATGGTAAAGCATAAGGCAAATATGGTAGTGAAAGGATTTAATCAAGAGAAGGGTATTGACTTTGAAGAAATATTTTCACCTATAGTTAAGTTGACGTCAATCCAAATAGTTTTGTGTTTAACTGTCTATTTGGATTTTGAATTCAAATAGATGGACGTTGAAATAACATTCTTGCATGGAAATTTGGAATAAGAGATATACATAGAGAAATTAAAAGATTTCAAGGTAAGGAAAATATGGTCTAGAAGTTAAAGAAAGGTAAGTGGTATTGGAAGTTCGATTCATTTATGACAGATCATTTCAAGCGAACTTATGTTAATGCTTGCATGTATTTCAAGAAGTTCCCAAGTGAGAAATTCATCATTATTCTTCTTTATATTGATGATATGTTGATTATGGGTCAAGACATTGAAAGAATTCAGAAGTTGGGGGAGGACTTATGCAAATCTTTTTATATGAAAGATTTAGGACCTGCAAAGTAGATTTTAGGTATAGAAATAACTCGAGACATGAAAGATAAGTGATTGTCATTGTCCAGGAGAGATATATTGAATGAGTGCTAGAAAGGTTCAACATACGACATCCTAAGCTAATTAGCATGCCATTCGCATCTTAGTTCAAGCTGTACAAGCGTGCATGTCCCTCAATAGAAAAGGAGAAATATAGTATGCCTTTTATTCCATACTTATCTGTAGTAGGGTCTTTGATGTATGAAATGGTGCACACAAGGCTAGATATTGGTCAAGCTATTAAGATGGTGAGTAGATTCTTGTCAAATCCAAGGAAGGCTCACTATAGAGCAGTGAAATGGATTCTAAAATACTAAAATGGCACATAAAAGTGGAGTTTATGCTTTAGCGATGGCGAGACAATTCTAGAAGGTTTTATAAATGCAGATATGGTTGAAGATCTTAATGGAAGAAAATCCACTTAAATTTTTTCATTCAAGTTTGCAAAGGGAGCCATCTCATGACAATCCAAGCTACAAAAGTGTGTGACCTTATTTACGACTAAAGTAGAATATGTAGTTGTAGTGGAAGCTTTTAAGGAGATGCTTTGGCAGAAATGATTCCTTCAAAAATTAGATGTGAAGTAAGATCACTATGTAGTATTTGTGATAGTCCAAGTGCTATTGACTTGAACAAAAATACTATGTATCATTCTTATACAAAGCACATATATGTCATATATCATTGGTTGATGTTCATGATAAAAGATCAAAAATTACGGGGTGTTTGGTTGACTGGAATAACCATTTTATTCCTGTTCTATTCGTGATAATAGGTTCTTCCCTTGTTTGGTTGAAGAAAACATACAGAATATATAATCCAAGAGTTTACTTATTCTTTAAGTTTGAGGAATAAGTAAACTCATCATCTCCTATCCTTATCTATTTCAAGTGGTTGGGAATAAAATTGAGGACATGTTGGACAAAAATATCCTTAAAGAAGCTACATAATTACTTAGCTATAATAATAATAATAATAATAATAATAATAATAATAATAATAATAATAATAATAATAATAACAATGTCAGTGAGGACTACTTAAATATTTTTATTTTTTATTAGTTATTCTTTTGTCATTCTAAATTTATGTTTTTAAACCAAACTCATTATTTGTCGATTTTCCCTATGATTTTTTCCTCTATAATGAAGCATATAAATCTTAGTATTTATTTCATCATTTAAAGTTTCTTATTCTCATATTGTTTTGCTGCTGCTACTTGAAGAGTTCTTTTTTATTATTGATATTTGATTGATCTTTTAGAAAGTTGTATTGTTTGTCACCAAACACTTCAAATAGATCATCATGGACTAGTGGATTAATTAGAAAAAGAATGTCGTACATTCTATATGATATAACTAATTAGATTAGACGAAGATTAGGATCAAGTTTCATATGCTAGTATCAAGCGATATGGATTAGTTGATGCACTAAAGATATATATTTACGTTTAGGATCAATTTTCAAATATATAGTGGTCAACTTAATAACTTTTTATCTACTTGTCCTGCCATGCAATGAAATGGTAGGGGGTAGATTCATTAAAGAGCACATTTTCTACATGGATTTTCCAGTCTTTTCACACAATATTCCATGTTTTAATTAATAATATTTGGTTGTTGCAGATAACTTTGGTAATTGGGGTAAAAGATATAAGGTCTTTCTATTATTTTATCAAATTTACTATTTAAAAAATTAAAATTAAAATTAGCCTTTATATTTTATTAAAAAAAATTAGTTTTTCTATTAAGTTGTATTATTAATTTTGATAGATATAATACAACACGCCTAGTAGATTGGAATTGAGAAAAGTATGTCCCTATTGTTACAAACATACGATTCATAGGAAAATCAAAAGATAAATGCAGCCAATTCCCTGAGGGCTAGCTTTATAAGGAAGCTGAAAATTGGCAGACAATTTTGATCACATAACACTTATTTCTTCAATATTTTAAAAGTAATTAGAAATTGATTGATTAATTTTTATAGTTAATAACTAAAAACTACAAAAGTTCATATTATTCTAATGATTTAAAAAATTACTAATTATTACCTATATCAGAAAGTATAAATAAATAATTAATATATAGTATAAAGTTATTGTAATAATATATTAATTTATCATATTTTATTAATAATTAATAATATATTAATCAATTTAAAATGATAGTAAATTAGTTCTTCTATAAAATTTAATTTTATTATATGATAATACACGTACATAATATGATTAATATGTTATAACAATTTATAATTATATAAAAATATTTATTTTATTTATCATGATGCGTTACTAGCTATCAATCCTAAAAATGAATATAAATTATCTTATCCTAAAAATGATCTAGGACTATAATTTAGATCCATTGTCCATATATTTGGAAACCTAATAGGCCACACACAAAGAACAGGTGAAAGAGAGAAAAATATTTTAATTAATTTGAACTTGAATATAAAGTTTGAGAAACTTTATAATTAAATATGAGATATTTGACAAAATAAGAATCAATATGAGATATTAGATTTTATTTTAGCATATTTACTTATAATTAACTGTAATTTTAATTAAAGTTTAATCGATATCAAATTTTAATTTAAATAAAATTACTAAAATACCTAAAACTTATTATAAAGGTTTCAAGGGAGCCAAAACTCATTCCCTAGCTTTCTCTATAACAGTAGTAAAATCCTCTTAACATGGTTTTTAGATATTGTTAGATGTTAGACATTTTTGCAGCTACGATGACTGAGACGAGTCAATTTCAGAGATGGTTCGAGGGAAATAACAAAAAAAGATGAAGTTTCAAAATAAGACATGAATTAAGATTTATGGGCTGGTTGGTTCGCATGGGGGAATAGTAATAAGAATGAGAATAAATATAGTAAAGAATGAGAATGGATATTATTATTATAATTATGATTGTTGGTTAAGAGGAAGGAATGATTACCATTACTATTGATAGTAGTTATATTTAAACTAATTATATTGTAATTAATTAATTACAATACAATATATTGATTAATTAAAATATTTTAATTAATTATATTGTAATTAATTATAATGTAATTAATTAATTGATTACAATATTTTAATTAAATATATTGTAGTTAATTAATTATTAATAATATTTTAATTAATTATATTGTAATTAATTAATTAAAGTATTTTAATTAATGAATAATAATATTTTAATTAGTTATATTATAATGAATTATATTGTAATTAGTTAGTTGATAATAATATTTAATTAGTTAAATTTTAATTAATTATAATGTAATCAATTAATTATCAATATTATTTTAATTAATTATATTTTAATCAATTAATTAATTACAATATTTTAATTAATGAATAATTATATTTTAAGTAGTTATAATTCATTAATTAATTAATTACAATATTTTAATTAATGAATAATTATATTTTAAGTAGTTATATTTAATTAATTATAATGTAATGTAATGTAATTAATTAATTATAATATTTTAATTAATTATATTATAATTATTTATATTTGAATTAATTAATTAATTACAATATTTTAATTAATGAATAATTATATTAGTTAGTTATATTTTAATTAATTAATTATATTTCAATTAATTATAATGTAATTAATTAATTATAATATTTTAATTAATTGCATTGGAATTAATTATATTTTAATTATTTAATTAATTACAATATTTTAATTAATGAATGAATTATATTTTAATTAATTATGACAACATTTAAAGAACAACGATATCTATTCCTCTAGATTAGGAGAAGAATGAGGTATACCAAAAATGGGTAATCAAAATAATGACTCTATAATCATAGTCCCTTACCAAATTTAATCTTTCGTTCCATACTCATCCCTTTTTTTTTTACTCACTAAACAAACACACCCTTATACTTTATTATGATTTGTGTTAATCATTTTATAAAATTTAAGTGATCTTGACTTTTTGCTATTTATACAAAAAAGTTTTGTAATTATTTTGTTACGAATTAAATTAGATCCCGCCTTGAGTAAAAAAAAAAAGAACATAGTGTAATGGCCTAATAGGACCTTTTGCAGTATGTGGAGAAAGCCAAGGTGAATGCCTCTATATAAGCTTCCCATTGCAGCCAGCATGAACTTTGCTCCAACCAAGTGCCAGCTCCATATACTACATATCTGAGTTCATTTGCCATAGAACAAAGCCACCAGACTCTGCAGCTTTGGAGGCATTTTAGTTCTTTGTGCCTTCGCTAGTATTTTTACGCTGCGTATGATTACTGTGATCCATATATTGAGACGAATCGAAACAAAAATTTGAAGACAAAATAGATAAAAAATTAGAGACAGTGAAATGTTTGGTTGTAATGGACAAAACAGATAAAATTGTGTGTCTCGAGGATAGAAATGTGTTTGGTTGCAGTTAACAGAACATAAAAAACAGTATCAATGACCGAAAACAGTATTAATGACCAAAGCATCCCTGCAGTATAATATAATTAGAAATATGTAATTCATTAATTATTTTAAAACGAATGATTTATATTAGTATTTTTTAATTGTATCTATAAATAAGAAATTAAAAAAATGAAAAATCTAAAAATTTAATAAAATGAGTTATTGCATAGCAAAAAATTCGTACAAGTTAACAACAAAATGAATTGCGTAAATTTTTTTATAATTGTATCAAATTTTAATTGTATTTGTATTTTTAATTACGATGAAATAAAATGAAGAACCTAAATATTTGATGAAATGAGAAACCTAAAAGTTTAATGAAATGAGTTATTAAATAAAAAAAATCCTACAAGTTAGAAATTTTGATAAATAATAATTTAATAAAACATCTAAGTATTCATGAAATTAATTACATAATAGGTTAAAGATACATTTAAGCCATATTTTATTAAGAATATCTTTTTTTTTGCTATTTATACACTTGGATATGTGTGAAATATTAGTAATAATATGAGAGTATTTTTATCCAAAAGCCGTGTATTTTGTTTCTATTACAGGCACAAGAAAGTTGTGCCATGATTTTAGAAGGAACAAAAAATTTGTATTTTTATAAATTGACAATAAAACAAAAATAGACAGTATTAACAATTAAACCTGGACACAAGATTTTTATGTTATATTATTTATCTCCACCCACAAAGACATCAACCAAACCCAAGGTTAAACTCAAAAGTTATTATCCTGACTTTTCTCATGGAATCTACATTGGGTATGGAGTTTTGAAGGGCAAAACCTCTAAAAGTTGTCGTATACTGCTACAATATGTACTAAGCAGAAGATGTTTCCTGCCACCTATGAAAGGATAGTCTTAGAGACATGATAGGAAATCATCATCATGGTGAACAATGATAGGAGGTACAAAGTCAAACCTACCTAACATCAAGCAGCGCATTTCTATAACTTATTTCCATTCTACTGGTATAAAAATAAATTCAATTCACTCCTGTTTCTTACACTATCATAACGACCTTGAATTTTAACAAATAACTTGGGGTTTGTGGGAAACAATAAACAAAGAAGTAAACTGAACAAGAAAAATTTAAAAACAAAGTGTTTTAAGAGAATATGACATCATTTTGAGAAAGAAAGTGTTTTAAGAGAATATGACACCATTTTGAGAATGAGACATACCAACTCAGGGTGAAGATGTTCAACGCAAATAAAAAGAAAGCGTTTTAAGAGAATATGACACTATTTTGAGAATGAGACATACCAACTCAGGGTGACGATGTTCAACGCATAGAGTAAAAATCTCGACACGTCCACTTTGTATTTCTTATAAAATATTCACCCTAGTTGCTAACATGAGATCAAGCTACACATAATCTACAGTCAAACTCTGGATTATGTTTGCTCAATTAAGCTAATTTCTTTGGTTTTTCTGCTATTTAAAGACAATATTCTTTATCTTCTCATTTTGCTTTCAAAACTCGTTAAGTTGCTCCGAGAAAACAAGTCCATCTCCACATTAACTCGCTCGTTGCATATCACCATTGAACTAATCACCAACATTAAGATTAAAAAGGTAAGCCTAAACAATCCACGTCTTCAATCTCCCATAAGCTGTGGTTCAAAAAATTCGCACCTTCGAGGAGAATGGTAACCTTGTAGATCGACATGTCGACTCTAATGTTATTCCCAAGTTGGAGAAAAACTCACCTTTAAATCTGACTCTCTTTCATTTGTCCTATAAGTCAATGTGTTCAAACTTCAATGCAGTCGACGAGATGGGTGACTTTCATTGGCTTTCAGTTCACAGAAAATTTTGAGCAAAACCTTAAACCTTAACAGCTCACTCTTTTATTAAAATCTGAAGTCACTTCCCCCTAAGTCAGCTGAATACGAACAACTACTACTACCATCTTCTAGAGAGAAACATGAAGTCTAGCCGTGGGCTCCTTTAGGTGAGTTAGCTAGACTCGCTAGACCTGATGACATTAAGAAAGTTTTCTGTCTGATAAATCTTTAAGCTGGATTCTTTGTTTCTTAGATGATAAGACGATAAAGGTTGAAGCTAAATGGTACCATGAATGGCAGTGTATTTGGCCAATATTTAAACCTGTGTCTTACAGAATCTGATGACTAATCGTTTAGTTGCAACTTCATCCCACATTTAAGATTGTGAAAGGACCCTTGATATTTCACTTAGGTAAGTAACCCACAACTCAAATAATTTTATGCAAGTCACATTCCTAGCCTTGTCAAATTCTTGTGATCTGAGTCCAAGTGTGAACTCTGTCTCCGAAGCTTTGTTTTGAAGGTTTACAGCGTTCTACAGGTCAGTGTTGGAAAGCCAAACTTACGATCAACATATTACAATTGATCCATATAGTCAAAAGACATAGGAAAGACTAAGCAAACACAAGTCTGCTCCAGAAGACATACAAACTTAAATGTACCACAAAGGAAATGCCGTAAGAACTACTTGCTCTCTAACCAACTCGCATTTTTTAGCCTGTTGCGAGTGATACTGTAGATATATAATATATTTTATTATTGTCCTACAAAAGAACCAGTCTAAACCAAAACTTTCCAAACTTTCCTTCATTTAAATTTAACAACTGATACAACACAGTGTTTCTATTATGTTCCCTGGAGATAGATCTGGTTATGGTCTGCGAGAGTTGTGCTTAGATAGGGTGTGGGTAGTGTTTGATGAATGGCAAGGGTATTTCCTTTGGCGTCCTATAGTTATAGGCTTAGGTTCCTCTAAGAGAACCTGAACTTTTTGAAGTTCTAAGTACTTTAGACTGTGATGGAATTATGCACACCTTCTTATTAACTTTGCCCATTTAAATACACAGCAGTGGAATAACCTACCATAAGAATAGGAAATCATGGGAAAGTGGAGGCTAACCTCCTAACAACATGGATAGAAAATTCAACTACAAAAATAGCAACAGAACTGAAAAGTAGGAGCCATGACAGAAAGGTCCATAAACTTTTAGGAAACATGATCATATGCCTTAATCTTGTTGTAGTGTCTTGAACTTGCCATGAGTGAATCTCTAGTAGACACTTGTAGTGCTAACAGTTTCAAAGCAACAAGAAGAAATCTAATACAAATTCAAGACTCCCTGCGTCTGACCTGATTAGACATACAGATAAATCCACTACACAAATAAAACATTCCACAGATTGCCATCCAAACGATTCAAAGTAATCATAGCTTAAGAGTCTAGAATGTTACCAACGGGACTGATGATCAACATTCCACCAGGCTATTCACATTTCTATCCCATGAACACTACACGGATAGAGAGCTCCCTTTCAAGTTTCAACTACACTTTGCAGCAAGTCACCTAAACCAATTGATATTGTGCTCCAACTGGAGTGCAGAAGAAAGTTTGGAAAAACATAAATGAAATTTGCAGAATCCTTTCAGCCTATTCGCATTTTCTACAAAGATAAGTTCTGAAATTAGGGAAAATTTTTTGGAATAAAACAATCTCAAAGGCACACAGTAATTTTGTGCCCTTCTCTTTCCCCTTTTGCTCAGAGTGATTGTGGTGGTAGAGCTCATGTGTACTGTACATTCCTTTACCCATGCAATCTGTTTCAAAATCTTAATGAAAGAAAAACAGCATGAAAACATAAAACATAATAGTCCTTGTGTAATTAATGCGATTTTGCAATAATTCACTCAAAGAGTCCTATAATGATTCTGATCTCGATTAGTCAATTAAAATTTTATTGCATCGAACAAGCTCTGTCTTAAATGCAGACCAACATAATAAAGAAATCTCCTGACCGTCCAAGTACAATTACCAGAGATAATTAGCAAAAGAACAATTGAACCTCGACCACACTTAGTAGCTCACTTATATTTGTCTGGCAAAGCTGCGCACACAACAAGTATTGTCTCTGTTACTGATTGAATGCAGATGTGGCATAAATGAATAAGAACAGTCGACTGGCATGCAAAACAATCATACAGCTATGTTAGGGCACAATGATCTCCTCCAATCACAAAGGAAATTGAATAGTATCATATCAATCGTTAACTTGCTGAAACTTGGCTGCAATAGCTGAAACTTAGTATACATCCCTTGGTCAAAAGTTATACGTAAATTAGGCAGTCATTTCATTATGAATCAGTATTAATCAATTTATTAGCGTCAAAAAGAAACCAAGTCACTCATCAATATTGACTTTCAATACAATTTCATAATCACAATCGCCGATCAACTCACCACTGATCCCCCACCAACGATCAAACTAATCCTTTACTGGTTAAATTGCAATATCAACCTAAATTACAACATAAGTATAACAAAAAAGAAAAACAAAACCAAATCCAAAACACTCACCTCTCAACCCGCTCTAGGATCAGTCCCATGCTGCCACACATAAACCATCTCATCCCACCCGGTGCTCGCCAACAGGCCCTCAACAAGCACACTCATATCAACCCCAACAGCAAATTCCGTGTGATGGTCATATCTCCCCACCAGAGCATCCTCCACCATAAAATCCCACATGCAGACAGTCATATCATATGAACACGACAACATCAAATTCCGATGATGAGGCGAAAACTTCACTCTCCTAACCGCATACCCATGCCCGTTCAACACCGACACCGGAGCTCTATAGCTCCTCACGTCCCACACTCTTATACTCTTATCCACTGAACCCGTCGCAATACAACAATCATCGTACTTGTTCCAATCACAAGACAGTATCTCAAAGTCGTGACCTGGGATTATCATCGTCGAACCCGGCTCGCGAACATCCCAGATTCTGACCGTGCAGTCTCCGGACGCTGACGCAAACACGTCAGTGTGACGGGGATTCCATGCGGCGGAGTACACGCAGTAGGCGTGCTCTTTGAAGGTTCGTATACTAGCGGGTCGATCCAAAGTCCAGAGCTTGATGGTGTCGTCCCAAGAGGCGGTGATAAATGAATCCCGGCGCGTGGGGTTGTAGTCGATGGAGTGGACTTCACGCGCGTGCTCCTGGAAGGACCGTAGAGGGTTTTGGGTAGGGGGCAGGTTGGTGTCGAAGAGCTTGACCGATCCGTCGGCGACGGCGGCCACGAGGAGGGACTCGTGGGACTCCGACCATGCCAGGTCGTAGACGCCATCTGCAGTGTCAAAGGAGATGAGATCGGCGATTGGGGCGGAGGGGGTTGGGGGAAGGGAGAGGACGTGAACGCGGCCGTTGCCGAGGATGCCAAAGTTCTGGGCGGTAGCTACGGCGAGCCGGGACTCATAGAAAGGGCTGAACTTAACGGAGTAGCCATTGAATGGGGCTCTGAACGCAGGCATTTCTTTCTCGTTGATCAGTGATGATGATATGGTCACTAAAAAAGTAGAGAAGTGTCAAATGTTTTCCACAAATGTATATAGAATATTCAAATATTAATTATTTACCTACAGAAGGAAATTTGTGGATTGCGATTTTGATATTTGAAGTTAACGCAGTAGTAAGTAAATATTATTCATAATGGACTTTGACATGTCGGCTTCAATATGAGGAACAGAACAAGTAGAACTGGGTATTATCAATTATGTAAAGAGGTTTGGCAATGATTTTTTTTACTAAGTTCTAATAATCCATATCTCCACATCCACAAGACAAAGGCAGGACATATTAGATCATTTGTTCTCATTATTCAGTTTTTATCACATTCTATAAGCATTCTTTCATTCTGGATAAATGTTCATCCATTGTGGTAAAAATAGAATTGTAGTGGACAATTGACATGAATCCTTGAAAGCCAAGGCTTCGCGCTATTTAAGGATGTCAATAGGTGGGTTGGCCCTGGACTGTTCCCGACTCGACCTATGACCTAGCCCAACCATGGGTTAACTGATGGGCCTGACCTGCTCGTCATTTATTTTTTTAATAAAAACTTTCAAAACGACGTCGTTTTGGAAATAATGAGCAAGTTATGAGCGGGTCGGTCAACCTAGATCGGGCCGATTTTGCTATTCCTAATACTTTTCCTAACGTTTTTCTTACATTTAAGTCCTCACCTTACTGTTTTCATTTCACTTCTTTTAGTTTCCTATTTTTATTTTTGAATTTAATTAAAAAATGTTTTTATCTTTGTAATACAAATCTATTTCTTTATTAACTAAACCATTGTCCGTCTTCATTTACTTTTTGCATTTCTTGTTTGAATAAGAATCTAGTCAGAAGGTGTAGCAAGAATTTACGACAAACAGAATTTTTTAAAAAATAAAGAGGCAATTGAAGCATCTAACAAAGAGATCAAAAGGAAAAAAAATGTAAGAGAACAAAGTTGTAAAATTTTCCACTATAAAACAAGAAGAAGAATACATCCAAATTCAATTTTCTACTGTTTGCCTTTTCTTTCCTTATTCTTGCATTTTTTTAAAAAAGGTAATGAATTAAGTCATTAAAATGCAATCAAAATGTACAAATCGAGCTACAAATAGCTACTTAAATGTCTCCAAGCATGAGAACATCTCTAGTATACAACCAAGTTCAAAACTCCTAGAAGTTGGAAAAATTACAAACTACACATTCCACACTCTACTACAGCAATCAACATTGTGAAATTTGGATTTGTGTAAGTTGGTATAATATCTAATTTGGTGTAGGATCTAGTTGTTGAATTGCTCTTTAACTAGACTTCTATCTTGAAAAATGTGAGCATTCCTCACATCCGATATAGTTTTTAACAAGGAATGACAAAACCAGACAGGAGCACCCTTTAACTGTGATATTAGGATGTTAAATGTTAAATTATGAACAGTTGTGGATTTTTTTAGCTATAAATTGCCAAATTTGTTTTAGGAATTACTCTTGAACTGTTTTGTTAAACTTTTATTTTCTCATATAATGCTTGTTTCCTAAACTTGCGGTTATAATAAGTGGGATTCTTGTACCATTCATCCTACTTCTTCGATTACCATGCCTACTCCTTTGAATCATCTTGCATTTCTTCTTAAGAACATTCTCTCCCCCTCAAACCACTTGGTGCTAGCTCTCTCAAATTCTTTGCTTTAGTTGCTCTCGTCTTTTTCTCTCCCTATTTGCATATTGCCTCCTTTCTTCACTTTTATCTCATTCCTTGCTCAATCACACATTCATCACAGTACACTGTGCATATTCTTCATGCAACACCTTCCATCATACTTTTAACCACTTCTTAGCTCCTTAGTTGTTACTCAACAACTTGTTTTTGGATACTTTCTGTTTTATCCATTAGTCTTTACCCTTTCCCCATGGATACATACATGTTCCCGTCTCTGAACTCAAACTCTTAACCAATTTAATCAGATCCTTCCTCTTCCAAAATGCTCCCCCTTATTGCCTCTAGCTCTTTCCAACTTGCTAACAACCTTGAACACCCTATTAGGAAATCTTGGGTTCAAGTCACATGAGATTTCAAACTTGAGCTAAAGTTAAACTATTATCCCCTTATAAATCCTTAAAGCATAGAATTGTGTCTCCTTCATTAAATGTCCTTAAAGTAGGAGATCCATTATGTATGGTTTTTCTTAAAAAAGGATAGCCTTTCCTGTGATGAAACAATAGGCACTGAATAGCTAGAAAAATCATGGATTAGATGACATTCTAGTTAACAATTATGATGTTGTTATGGTCAAATTCTCTATCTGTAAAGAGGCAAAGAAAATATTACAGATTGGACCATGGCATGTGAATAACAAGCCATTATTGCTTCAAGTATGGCGCTTTGGAATAAAGATGCAGGAAACCAAACAAGAGCGTGTTCCCATTAAATATTGGATCACTATAAGCCTCAATGATTTAGCAAACCTTAGTGGTAAGCCTATTTATATTGACCAAACCACTGCTGAATTAAGAGTATCAATTTTATCAAAATATGCATCCTATTTACCTCATTGGCTGATTTACCAAAAGTTATTCCTATCATTTGACTTAATGAAAACACGGAGCCAATTGAAGATCAGTTAAGGGTATCTTATGTATGGAAACCTTGACTATGGCATGTGAATAACAAGTCATTATTGCTTCAAGTATGGTGCCTTGGAATAAAAATGGAGGAAATCAAACAAGAGCACATTCCCATTTGGATCTATATCCACGAAGTTCCTATTGAATAGTGGATCACTACAGGCCTCAATGACT
>JAOSBN010000002.1:37367809-37402478 GCA_027563595.1 Erythroxylum suave | reverse complement strand
TGGAATGGGGATCTGGAGCACTCACGACAATAATTTACTATATAGTTGTTATTGTTTATATTTTAAATAATTTATAACAATAAAAATGAAAAATCTTTTTTACATATAGAAGTTTATATAAAGAAATTCACTAATTCACACTTTAAATTTTCATAAATTTTAATTAAGGTTTACAATTTAACTCTTGAAATTAGCATTTTTACAAAATAATTCTTATTTAAATGAAATTAGTAATTATATTAGATTTAAAGGAATTATTTATATTTTAAATAAAATTTAAAAATGCATTACTAAGATTTAATATAATAAGATCAACTTATCAATATTTAATATTCACAAGATTTCATAAATTAACATCAAAATATTAAAAACATATACTTGTTGAATTAACATTTATTTGGACTTTTTTATCCATTTAAAAATAAAAAGATATACTTATTATTTTATGTTATTTTTCAGAAAATTAGTGTTTGATAATATTTTTATGGTTATCGACACAAAATGTTACGAAATTTTATATACACTAATATCTTAATAAATTATTTTATATAGATTTATAAAATGCCTTTCAAACAAATCAAGAAACTTTAATTTAAGAATCATAATTGTTTAGGTAAAGATAATATAAATAACAAAATAAGAGTCTTCAATTAAGAAAATTGATTTTTTAAATTGATAATTTTGTGGACTTCTTATCACTATAACATAAAAAATACAAAGGAAGAACAAAAAAGAGAATCATCAAATAATATTAGGGAAAAAATAGTGGCTTGAAGTATAGAAAATTAACAATTATATGTAAGTATATCATTTAAGTTAAAAAAAGTAGATAAGAAAGAAAACAAAGCGGGAATAACCTTGTAAGATGAGTTAATTTCTTTAGACCTACTTAATAATTGGTAAAACAAGAAGAAAATAAGAGCTTTAAAATTTTGAAAAAGAAATTCTTTTAAAAATAAAAAGATTATTACCAATCTTTGATTAAGTACTTAAAATTATAATTAATCACAACATTAAAATTTATAAATATTTCTTAGCACTTTTATAACTTAGTAGTTGTAATTTAATAGTTTATTATGAACAACAACCTAGTTGTTAATCAACACACTACAATGGCTTTAGAGAAAAAAATTCCTCCTTTCCTTTACTATAACTTCCAACTTCAACTACTTTCCATAGCTTCTACTTTATATTTCCTCTAAATACTATTTGCATTATCCCTCCCGGCTTCCATTTTATTTTACTCATTAAGCTGTCTCTTAGTGCTAGAATTCCTTTTCTTAGTCTAAGAATATATTTCCCACCTTTCTTTTAAAGGAAAGGTTTTCAATATTTGGTCAATAGTGTTTTCCCAAAAAACAGATGGTTCCTATTCTTTTAGACCTTCATTTCCCCCTTCCTAATAAACAACTCTAGAACCATTCCTTAACTCAAGTTGGTGTATGGCTTATACAATGAAGTCAACAGGGACTAGTCTCCTCTTCTACTCCTCCTTCTTTTTCCTGTAAGGAAGACGCAAAATATAGCAAGAAGCATTTCAACATTAGAAGGATTTGGTGCCAATTTATAAGTTATGTATTCCTTACTGATAAGCTAAGTTGTCTCCCTCTAAAAGGAAATGATGAATGTTGTGACACCTCCTAAGGAAGTCTTAAAATAAGGTGTAACCAAATGGAACACTTCATTAGTTATTTTTTTTATAGACCAAATACCTGCATACTTGATGATGCACTCTTGGGCCCTAACAAATTAGAAGAACGTAAGTTTATCTACGGTACTTATTAATGAACAAGGCCACGTTATCTTTAATTTTGGAATAGTAGATGAAGCTCAAAGGATCTTAGAAACAACTATTATAATATGAATGATAAGCATTTCTTTTTTTTTTGTTGCAAAAGTGGTCCTTTAGTGTGCAGCTTGAGCATTTGAAGATGAAACATATCCCATATCGATCAATATACATAAATTACCTCTTGAATACTAATATGTGATTGGATTCGGCTATCTTGTGAGCTACACAGGTAAACTTATATGTATAGATGAGATGACAACTTTTATAAAGAGAAATGGATATGCAAGAATTTGTACCAAAACTGATATTAGTGAGAATCTTCTTAAAGTGATTCGCATATTGAGGCTGAATGATTTATAGATGTGGAAGACTTAGTTTTGGTTTCTTACTAATGGATACCTACCCTTAAGTGGCAAGGCAAGGAGTGGAGGAAAATAAGAAAAAATTTTGTCCAAGGAGATCAATACTAGGTGTGGGATTAAAGGATCCTAATCTAAAGAGGACATTAGCCAATAAGGCTAATCAGGCTTCTGAAATCAAAGAAATCACTAAGAAGTTGAGCATAGTGGGAGATGAAAGAAATGAGAAGGGAACTACCATATAAAATCTCTATGAAACATATGCTTTAAATAAACAAAATCAAATGCAAGTTAGTTCATTAATCGACAAACCAAATAAGAATGAACACAAAAAAATCCTTCAAAAAATACACCCTTTAGGCTAAAAAAAACTATAGAAAAGGGCCTTAGGTGATACTTTTGGGCATCTTAACACTTCCAAGAAGATGGAGACCAGAGGTAATTCTGAAAGTTCATCTCTACAACAAGAAAATCAAGCAAGAAATCTAAAGGAAAAGGAGCCAAAACATCTCAACCCCCTAATATTAGTGTTAGCTGGCAATATCAATGACCCCAAAAAGTAAAAAATAACTCTATAATTATCTTCTTTTAATAAAACTAACATTAAATGGCCTTTTAGAAGCCAAGCTAAAATTTATAAGTTATAAGAAGCTTTGGTTTATCCATAACAACTAGAAAATCATCACTAACTATGGTCACGTCATAATGAAAGGATTATAGAAAATTTTGGCTCAGAGAGACTTAAAAGGTAACAAAGTTATGTTTATAAATCATTTTACTTCTTAAAACTCACTAATTGAGATACAAAACTTAGTTGAGATCCCTCATTATACCACTCCTTTTAGATTCATAAATTACCTAGTAAAACTTGAGGGATTCAAGGAATTGTGGAAGCAAAAATAGAAAATTAATTGAGGGATTTGAACAATTCAAATCCATCAAAATATCACCCTTTTTAGATTTATAAATTATCATGTAAAACTTTAGGGATTCAAGGAAGTTGTGAAAGCAAGAACGGAAAAGGAATTGAACAATTTGAACAATTTAAATGCATCATAACACTTTAGATAGCAAAAAGAGAAATCAAGGTATTTCAAAATAATTTATCAGTTGTAAATGCCTCATCTAAAAGAAACAGTAAGCAGATTTAGCCAAGAGCAAACAAAATTAAATATGGGCTCAATGAATATAATCAAGATTGGAGAAGAACATGCATTATTGAGGAACTACATTAGAACTTTTAAGGCTTATAGGTCACTAGTGAAGTAGAAACATAGGATTCAATGGTTACAAAGTGGTGGTAGAAACTTGCTTTCTTTTTTAAAGCTATCATAATTAGGAAAAACATAAACAAAATATTAGACTGATTGAGGAGAACTAAAAGAGGATTTAGGAGCAAAATAAGCAAAAGTAGAAAGTTTATAGTTATTTTCAAACAACAATTAGCATAACCACCAACTTATTGCTCCTTAGTGTAAGTTCTCAACTTTTTGATCTTTTAAGTTATAACTGAAGAGTGAACTTAAGAACTCACCAGACTTGTTATATCACAAGATGTGGAAAATGCATTAAAGAGAGTTAATTCCATTAAAGCTCTCAGATTAAATGTGTTAACTACCTACTTCTTTAAAAGGCTTAGAATTGGATAAAAGAACAAGTTAACAAAGCCATTATGGAGTCGTTTAATCCTATCACTATTTCAAATTTTAGGTCTACAACTTATTGCAAGACAATACATAAGTTCATATCCGAAATTCTTGCTACTAGGATAAAGGAAGTATTGCAATCCTTCATAAGCAAAAAATAGCAGGGAGCTTATATTAAAGGGAGGAACATAATTAGGCTTCGCATCATGGTCAAGGCTTAACCTAAAGTTAACAAGCTTGGCTCTGTCAGGCTTGAGCCTTTTTTTCAATTTTAGACATTCGACTTAAAGCCTAGGCCTAGCCCGAATTCAACAAGCCTAAACTTATGGGGCTTGGGCTTTTTTTCAATTTCAAACTTTGGGCTTAAGCTTGGCCTGTCTTAAAACTTGACAATTTATCAACGTGAAAAATGGTGCCATTTTACATTATGAATTGATATAATGTAAAATGACGTTATAAGCATCTCAATCTTCATTATTCCTCTTTTGTGTTCTTCTGCTACTAGTTACTGCTGTTGTGTTCTTTTTCTACATCCTTCTACAGTGCCTCCTTCCTTCTGATGCACTCCTTCCTTTTATTAGATTCGCCTCCTTCTATTATTGTTGGTTATAGACACCAATCCTCATTCATTAATTCGTTAAAGAGTTTGGAAAGTTAATTGTTTTATCTACCTACACATATTCAGGAGCATCCACAAAAATATGTCTAAATTACCAAAAAAAATCCATCCAATTTATTGACTTATGATTTTCCCCTTTTTTCACGGAATACTTCCATTAGGTTAGATTATAGACACTAATATAACTAATTTAATTGATGTATATAATGTTGTAATCAATTTAATTAATGTTTATAACTTGTTAGTTTCTAAGCAATTATTTAAAAATGTTATATCTTAACTTGATTGAAACCAATGCGCACCTATTCAAATTAAATTAATTAAAGCTCTATATTTCTTATGGTTTAACAAGATTAGGAGTAATTTGGGGATTAATTGAGTTAACTGACTTTTAATAATTCATTAAATCGTTAAAAGAGTTCATAAGTTTATATATCATAATATATTCAATTACTTTAGGACTTCTAATTTGGATTAAAGGAAGAGTTGTCAATTATTTTGTTATTTCATCACTTGAACTTAATATGAAGTCACCAACCTTTTAAAAATCTGAGTTTACATGAACAGAATTATCAAGTAAGACATAAATTTATTTTATAGTGCTTGGAAATCATGACCACAAAAGCCATACACATAAATCTCTAAACAATTTAATAAATTGAGCGCATATTTTGATATGGTCATATACTAATTCTAAGGTAAGTGGATTGGATATAAAAGAATTCAACTATTATGTGATTGCACGTGATGCATTACATGATTTTATTAAGAAATTAGTATTTTAAACTTGGGTTAAAGATGATTTATATCTATCTATAATTATTTACTTATTAGTTACTTTAGTTTGGACAAGTAAAATCATAGAAGAAAACTCAATAGTGAAGTTTATGCATTTAGATTATTGGATAACACTTAAGTTATTGTGCTTATTTTAAAAAAAAAGAATAAAATGTATTTATAGGAACAGGTAGTTAAGGGCTTACAACAAGTATAGGGGGTACCCCTTAAAGACATGAAAATATCATATACTAATTAGCTAAACAAACATAAAAAAATCGAGCAAAAAAAAAACCAAAGAATGTTGTTGTTAATGGGAATGCTACACAACACCACAAGTTCTTTGATGTTGTCTATAATTTCAAAGATAAGGTTGTCTATAGGATTGGGCTTGGATTCAAATTGCCTGGCCATAGAGATTGGACACACATGTTAACCACTATTGTGTGGGACGAGATCTTAGTGGTTAGCTAGTTTACTAAGCAACGAATAATAGCAAAAAAATGTTCTCTTGGATAAGGCAACTGCAACGCATAAGAACAACTCTCTGTACCTAATTAGTCACCTTACACATAAAAATAAATGGTCTTTAGATTCTTTCTGGAGTTGATAGAAGAGGCATAGAGGATTGATGCTCAAATACGTGATTCAATCAGCCATATTCAACCATTTTTGTATAGTGTTCCATAATAGAAAGGATGTTCTCAGTAAGATCATTTATGCTAAATGATTCTATGCCAAAAAAACTATGGTTTCCTCAACCAAAATATTGTTTGTCAATTTATGAGTTGGTCTGCCATGCCAAAAGTATGTATCCTTAGAGAGACGGAGGGAAAATAATAAGGTTTTAGATATCTAAGGTTGTTTGGAAAATTCCATTAGCAGTCTTTGATGAAGGAATCCATTGTAGTATGGAAAGGAAATGAAGAACCTCTAAATAAATGTTGAGATTGGAATAAATGTCCTTGAACTGTCCAATTATCAAACCATAAAGATATGAGCTTCGTGTTTCCAATAGTGTAAAAAACTTGATCCTAAACCAAGTTCCTCAAATGAATTAACTGATTCAGAAAATAGGAATTGCTATTAGTCTTATGAACTGCCTAGATACTTCTTCCTTTAAGGAAATAGGAATGAAGCCAACATATCGATAACGTTTGCTTGTCTTCAAGATTCCACCATAATCATTTCAAAACAAGGATATGATTGGTGAGTTACATGGAAGGAATGTTTAATCCTCCTTCGGCCTTTGGAAAGCAAATGTCTGACCATTTAACTTTAGCACAATGTTTGGTTCCTGTCCTATGATTCCGTAATAAATCCTTCAGTAATCTTTCAATAAATTTGATGATCCCTTGAGTAATCATTCAATAAATCATCTGCAAAGAAGAGGTTAGTTAAGTCAAACTTTTTACAATTCAAATGATATTTAAAAGTTAAGTCTCTTACCACTTCATGCTAAATGATTGTGTTAAGCACCTCCATGCACATGATGAAGAGGTAGGGGGATATGATCCTCTTGTTGTAGTCCTTTCCTAGCTTGGAAATAGTTTGAAGGATTGACATTGATCACGATTGAGTAGGAGACTTTAGAGACACATTCCTTGATCCAATTAATGAATATAACTGGGAAACCAAAAACTTCCATCATCTACCATAAGAAGCTCTAACGCACACTGTCAAACACCTTATGAAAATCAACGTTGATGGTGTAGTTAGGAGCTGAATTGCTTCGAGAATATCCATAGAGTAATTTCTGAGTAAGCAGTATATTATCTCCAATTTATCGATTACTAACAAAAGCTCCTTGGTTATCACTGACAATATAGGTAGTTTTCCTTCTTATAACCTCCTACTGCATGCTAAAAATTAGATGTTACATGTTGGCTCACTTCAAGATCATTTAATGGGTTAATTTATATTTTGAAGCTTACTAAGTATACCTATGTTTCTTTATCCACATATGTGAGCAGCAAAACATTTTGACATATCTGATTCTTATATAGTCGTATATGACGATTGTTTCAGATGGAAGGGCATATTTTTTGGTAGAGAGTTCTAATCGAACACTAGAGAGTATATAAGTGGATATTTTTAATCTAATACTAAATGAAGATAAAAGTGTACAAGGCCTATTGAGAAGTGATATTTATAATAACTTTAACAAGACTAAATTTAATGGAAGAAGTAGAGAAGGCTTATGGTAAATATTGTAACAATATATTGGTCAAGAATTCAAAAGATAGAACCTCTTATTTAAAGAGATATGGATTCGTGTAATGGAAAGAAGATCGTATCAGGAGGTTAAACATTTTTCACCCCTAATCTAATGAGAGGGAAGAACATTTTATGACAACAATAGATCAATGTTTTTGATAACTAGTATGATGATTGGTGATAAACATCCACTCTATAGGCTTGATAGTAAAAGATTTAGGATGTTACTCACCTCGCTCCAACCGACCTTCAAGATCTCAAATCGTAATACCTTGAAGAAAGGTATTTTAAAGATATATAAGGATTAAAAGAAAGAAATATTTAAAAGTTCTTAAGCATTAAGGGATGAGTTGCCATCACAATAGACATATAAATAGTTGATAACTAAAAGAAGGGTTAGAGTTAATATTGGATAGTGTAGTATATTAGAGTGTGACACCTACAAGAGTTAAAAATTTTGAAGAAACTACGTAGCAACTATACATTACATGGAAAAAAAAGTTGGTATTAGATTGTCCTACCAAATGAAATTCAACCTTCAAGATGTTGGAGTTGGAAATCTAATATGTTGAGATGTTTATCAAGCTAAGACAAAGATATTCTCGATATACTTGTCTACCTATAGAAGAGCAACATGAGTTGGTTAAAGAACTTTATGTGAAGTTGGAAATATCCACATATATAAAAATCACCATATAAACTAAAAATCACTCCCCTTGAATTATGTCACTCTCCCTTAATCTAATATCATAAAAATTATCCTCCCCATTTTTGGGAACTTAAAAAATCAGTTAGATGAAGAAGGAAAGCAAAACTCAATAAGCTATATAAATCATTAAGTTGATGCATCATGATATCTAGAAATAAGTCAAATTTGCCTCGTAATATGGTGAGCTGAGACTCAATAGAGGTCAAACAAGCATCAAGTGAGACCTATGATGTGGTTGAGAGGTAGTAGCCTCGTCATCTATAGGTAGCTCAATAGTGTGACTCAAGAAAGGCTCATTGAGACAAATCTTTCCTTATATAATGGTGATAACTACTGAGGCTAGAGTCACTGCCATTAGTGCAACCAGGTTATTTGACCATTAACCAATTGGTAACCCATATAGTTAAGAGCAATAAAATAAAAAGAATAAATAAAAATCAATCTTGTCGCTAATGAGAGCAGTATGAAAATGTTGGAAGATGAGACTATCAAAGTAAAAAGAATAAATAAAAATCAATCTCATCGCTAATGAGAGCAGTATGAAAATGTTGGAAGATGAGGCTAAGTATTAGAGCATAGGGAATGTTTTGCTTGTCTTTCTTAGTTTGATGGAAATGTACTATATTGAGCAAAAGGAAGAAATAAAGATAAATACACTCTTTTAATTTGAGGGTAGATAGGAACCAAAGGTAATTGATAGATGATTAATTGATTATATTTTTACCCGATATTTAATATATTCTTGTTTGATATTTTATACTTTTATTGTATATTTGGTACTTAATATGCTTCAAATATGTTTATAGGTGATAATTGCCTTCATGGACTTAAAAGAGAGGTTTTCGGATGAAAATGTGGTATAAAACAGAAAATCAGCAAATTGGAAGGAATGCATAACTATGCATTTTTGCATGGCGATATTTGAAGATTTCCAATTATGCACGTTCCTATGCAAGGTCATGCACACAACCGTGCGTAACCTAAAAGCCTAGATTTTCATATAAAAGTGATGGTTTGGAGGCAAATCAGAGGAGAGAGTGGCAGGCATTGTTTTAAGAAGTTAAGAGACAATTCCAAAGGTGATTTGGAACTTAAAGAGCAGAAGACATGGGATTTTTATCAACAGATCCATCAAAACATTGGACATCTACATCGTTAGAATACACAACAGAGAACAATTAAGGAGATTTAGAATTATGATTATGATATTTTCTATTTATATGGATATGATTTCATATTTGCCGATGTATAGCTAAATTCTCTATTAGTATCTAGGTCAGATGTACCTTAGTTAAATACTTTGGAATGTTTGATTCTTTTATTAATGCAATTATGGTTGCCGATTATTGAGATCCAATTATCGTTTTATTTATTATCTATTAATATGATTTTTACACTTTAATTTGATTTCATACTTAGCGATTAAGAAGTCTAAGGTTTGAATAGATCTACGATAATTGGAAAGAGTTATTGATTGCAATCCTAAAGATAGGACGATATAAATCTTCTAGATTAAGGTCAAATCTAATAGAGAGATTCATAATATGGTAACGCAATCCTATAAGATTTAACCTGAGTAGTTCACTTAAAGACCTTACTATTAGTTTTTAGTAGACTCAAGGTCAGCTATTTGTATACCATAGGAGTCTCTACGGTCCAATACATCAACCAAACAATTATATGATAAAAGATCAATTTGTTAAGAATTTAAGGGGATTCGATCCTAGATATTAATTTTTGATAACGATAGGTTTCTAAACGAATTCCATTTTCCTTGCATTCATTATCATTCCTATTTCTTTAATTTTTTAGTTTTTATTTTATTTTTATTAAAAATCTAAATGAATCTTTAGGCCAGATAATAGGGGAAGGGTAAGTACTAGTATTCATAGTCTTTGTGAGATCGACACATACTTGCTTGTACTAGCTGTAGTTATACAATGCACGTGTGACTATTACAATTTTGACTATCATAAAATAGATCAATGAACATCATGTTCTAGAAAATAAAATGACCATCGACAGAAATAAAATTATACTTAATGAAGAGATGATGAAAAAGAGGAATAACATTAAGGCCATGAACATCGTTGAGTTTTCTAGTAACCTCTATGTAATTGACTAATTTAAAAATGACATTTAACTTTTTAGGTACAAAATAAAGTCAGATAGTGTATTTGGCATGATAGCTATAACAATCAGAATTTTTAGTAATAGACATGCCTAATATCTTGCTTGTGAGATTATAAGTGAGATAAATATCGACACTAAGGATTTTGGAGAAGACATGGGTGTCACTTCAAATTATATTAGGGAGAAGATTACCATAAAATAACCTAACATTTGTGGATCTTATATGACAAGTTTTAGTAAGAAGGGATTCCCAACTTTGGTTAAAGAAGAATTTGATAAGACCATTTACTTTAAATTACTTTAAACTAGTGGGACAGATAACAAGACTTTTATGTAACTCTGGGGAACCATAATTATGAAACTAAGGAGAGCTAGTATCAAAATACTCATCCTCGCTAGAATGAAGGAATATAAGAAATGGAGAAGTTTAGGATCACTTTTGAGTCCTCTAAATCGTAGAAGATGTGCTAGTAGCTCTTCCTCGAATGAATGCCCTAGGTGCAATACTATGGTTCCCTCTAGTTCTTGACTTGGGGAAAGAGAAAAGACACAGAACAATGGGTTAGGGAGGTAATGAAGGAAAATTCAAAAAGTATGTATGTTATATTGTCACCAATAAGAGAAAGAAAAACACTTCATAACTGCAATCCCACCAACTTCAATTTTACAACCATTGCAACACAGGCAACAATATTAAAGTGTAAAACAATATATACAAAGAAATATGAAAGATGATCAAAATTAAGAAATGCAAAAAAATGAGTTTATCTATGCAAGGTGTAAGCACATTATGATTTCAACAATTAAGATAAGTAAAATGCTTAATTTAATGAATGTGACCTAGTATTATGCCCAATTTTTTTTAAAGAATGTTTAAGTTGAAATTACTCTATTAGATTATGGAATGATAAGTTGTAACTAATACAATGTATAAGTAGCCTAAAATTGTTTGTAGTTCAATTTAGGAAAGCATCAATTTTATAGAAAAAGGCATATCATTGAATTTAAAAAATCCTAAATTTCATTAAGTAAAAGTGTCAAGAACTTAAATTTAGTTACACTTAAACACAATATAATGTAATTGAAGGTTGATATCCTTTATTAAACATGCAATTTTACTTAATTTAGCAAAACTTAATTGAAAATAAATGAAATTAAAAAAAACTCATTCAAAGTCCAAATCAATTCAATCTAAAGGTTAATGTATAACATTGAATGCATAAACATGCTTAAAGGAATAATCACAAGCTATATAAAATAATAATTCAAAGAAAGAATGATAGGTTTTAATAAAACTTCAAATTTCAAATGCCAAAAGCTCAAATTTAGAAAAAAAAATAAGCATATGCTAATATAATTGAGTGTTAAAAAACTTCAAGGCAGTCTTCAATTCCACTAATAAACCATCAATTTTAAAAGAATAATTGAGAATATGCAAAATGTGAAATATCCCTAATTCTAAAACCTTTTTTCTCCAAATCAAATTTGAATCATGATGTAGGCCATATTATGAAATTGAAAGCATAAATAAATACAAAAGCATGAATAAAATGCCAACTAATTACTAATTTGAGGAAAAATCAAGGCTTTCTAATATCATCTTAGCAAAGTGATTAAGGTTTACACTAAGAGTTTTTGGAGGAAGTGAAGTTGTAGAAAATGTAGCTTAGGAGTGGAGATGTATGAAAGCTCATTGGTGCTGAGGAAGACACCTGAAGTTTGTAAAAGATGGAGGAGAGACATTGAAAGGAGTGGAGTTTTTTAGGACAGAGATAATTAATAATTTTGTCTTTAACAATGATTTAAAAAGATGAGGTAAGTAGAAAAAAAGTGTTTGAAGGAGGTTTTCGAGATTACTTGGTTGAAGAGTAAAGTGGCGATTTTCATTCAAAGAGAAGAATGGGTAAGTAATGGAGGCATAGTGACAAAAATAAAAAGATGAACTACTACTTTTAAAACTGATAGATTGGTTAATCAGTTGAATATATTGGTCGACTTGTAGACACTGGTTAAGCCATATTATCAACCTTAACAAAAGTTTCTGAAAATTAGCTCAATTGGTTGGCCACTCTTTTGATAAACTCATTGGAAGGAAAATATTCTCATATGAGGGATATTGGTCAACCATAATAAGACATTGGTAGACTAATGTGATAATGTGGTCGATCAAAAATGTATAAACACTTTAAAAATTATCATAAAAACAAAATGTAAAAAACTCTTTAAAAATTATGATACCATCTCTACTACTTATCATTTGTTTTTTGTTTTCCAAAAGCTTTATAAAGTAAGGTAATTATTGTGTTTAGAACCCATAATTCCTTGATTGTTAGGATTCTTTTTTTAACCTACATTTTCATTGGTTTGCTTGCCATTATTTATTTAATAAATCAAAATCTTTCAACATATCCATACTTACCTCAAAAATTACATACCATATTATATGGGTAATAATGATGCGTAAAAACATTGTTTGGTCTCCAATTTGTGTATGCATAATGAGGAATATTCCTTGAGACATTAAAGATGCTAAATGTTTTTCTCGGATAATGAAATGTGCTATAATGATTACAAAAATGATTCTTACTATGAATGAAAGCTTGATGTTTGCTTCTTTAAGGCCTAAAAGAGTGTGAGTGATTTGCATGTTATTAAGGAAGTTATGCGTATTATTTTCTTAAGAGTGTTGAACTTTATGCTTAGATTGTGATCCATATATGAATGCAAGATTCTTTCTTTTAGAATTAGTCACAATGGACATGACATGCATATGATTAGATGGGAAAACTCCATAATTATTTGACATATTACACAATGGTTCTTTGTTATGAAAATATTTTCCCTTTACAAACATGGTTCTAGAATTAGCTTCACTGCCATAGTTGTACCTATCGCATCTGTATCCTTGGAATTCTTTTAAGCTCTTAACATGTTTTCTAGATTTTCATTCCCTTTATTAAATTTGGATATTAAATCTTTAAGAGCATGCATCTCTTTTTTCAATGTCTCATTTACATGCTTTAATGTGTCTAATTTATGCTTGTCATTAATGAATTTTTGAATGCATTATTACTATACAATTCACTTTCATATTTTTCATTATTATACATGTATACAACTATTTTTTAGCTTTCTTAAGTTTGGAATATAATTTCTTCCTTTTTTTTTACTCATGATTTTTAAACTTTCGACTAATTCATCATATGGACCATCACTATTACTATCACATACCTAATCTTTGTTCATGGTGATAAATTAAATATGAGATATCTCCCCTTCTAATTTCTAATTTTTGAATTCACTTGTGTCAGCCTAAGTTGAGGCTTTAATTGCTTTCTTCTTGTCCTTCTCCTCTTTCCCATAATTTCTTTCATACTTTTCATTATCTTTAAGTAAAGGACATTGTAACTTTATATGGCTAGGATTTCTATTGTAAAAGTAGATAATTTTAGAGGATTTGTATTTTAGATAACCTTAACCTTCCTTGAAATACTTTATTTTGGATAATTTATTCTTTAAGAACTTTTTAACTTTATAGTGATTAAGTTAATATCCTCTTCATTACTTTCACTAGCTGTTATCTTTTCCTCTTCAATTGATTCTTCCATTAAGACTTCGGATGTTAAATTCTTTTTCTTTAAAAGTGTAATTGCTTCCTACGTCTCTTAGAGCCTTATTTTGAATGTAAGAAGAGAACTAATAAGTTCCTCCAATAATAGTATTGTTAGATTCTTGGCTTCTTATATAGTCGTCATTTTAGCTTCACATGTCTTTGGAAGTAAGCTAAATAACTTTCATATCATTTCAACATTAATATAGGTCTTTCCAAAACCTTTAAGAGCATTAATAATAACAATAAATCTAGTTTACATACAAGATATGCTTTCATTGTGCTACCTTTGTGCTCCTTTACTTGATTTGTTCCCTTATGTGTAACTTTTATAATGTGCTAAATTTCATGAGCTATTTCATATATAGAGACCCTATTGAATTCAATTGTTAAGGAAATTAATCTCTTATTTTAAGATTTTCATTCTTCTTTAATGTAGATACCTTTTTTTTCTTATATACAATTTTTTAGGAACTAAAGGATCATTAAAACTATTTTCCATAGGTCAAAAATTTTGGTCATTAAAAAAAACTCATCTTAGTTTTCTAATAAAGGTATTCATCCATATTAAACAAAATTTCTCTCCAAATGCCTTTTGCCTCTTGGTTAAATAATAATGACGATGCTCCCAGATATGCCCTTGATCTTTGCTACATAATTTTGATAGAAATGCTAGCAAAATAGGCCTACTCTGATAGCACTTGTTAGTCCCTAATGATACCTAAAAGCGAGGGGGTGAATTAGGTTTCTACAAAATTTAACAAACTTTTATAACCAAAATACTAAATTAACAATAATAAATATAAATAAGGATAAAAAATTGCTCATTATAAATCAATTAAGTAATTGAACAATAATTTAAAGATAATGGAGAAGAGAACACAAACAACTTTTGCCTATGTTTACTCTTAAGACTCTTCTTGAAATTCTACTATACTTCTTCTTTTAAGGTGAAGAATAACTTTTGCACAATCTTTCTTGAGAAAGAAGAATGCTTTTATAATCTTCTTCTAAGGTGAAGAGAAACCTTAATTAATCTCATTTATATCACCCCCCAAATGTAATAATATAATGTGCCAATTAAATCTTGCAACTTGAAATACCTCATTTTATTACTTGATAACTCTAAAGCGGTTCACTCACACAAGTATGAGACAATAATTCTTAAATCATTGAAAAACAATTAGAAATATACGTAAAATACAACCAAATGCTTCTTGATGATAAAAGTAATGAGAAAACATGTATTTATAGTGTTTCGATACCCCTATTAACCTTGGAGCCAAGAACTAGCCATTATAACGACTAGTTTCAGAGCAATAGCTGACCAATATGTTGACGCACAAATTTACCAGATGTTAAGACATTGGTCAACCAGTAGGCATCTTGGTCGACCAATACATAAATTAATGTTACAACAAACTCTCATTATTTCAAATTTAACAACTTGAAATTATATTGGTTGATCACTAATCTATATAGGTTAACCAAATCTCCAAAAATAGATGATTTAACTACTTCAAATGCTCAAAGCTAATTTGTTTAATGCAATTAAGATTTAAACACTTCCTAGCCTATTCCTTAAAAAGTGTTTAAAAGATCAAGAGATTTTTCTATTAAAACAAAGAGATTTCAATATATTTTGGTGAATGAAAAGACCTATGTAATAAAGTGAAATAAAATGTTTGTACATGGTGAGCAAAATGACTAAATAAGGATTACAATTAACATTATAAAATAAATAATGACCTTGATAT
Source organism: Erythroxylum suave (assembly GCA_027563595.1). Taxonomy (NCBI): domain Eukaryota; kingdom Viridiplantae; phylum Streptophyta; class Magnoliopsida; order Malpighiales; family Erythroxylaceae; genus Erythroxylum; species Erythroxylum suave. The sequence goes on along the minus strand of JAOSBN010000002.1, from coordinate 37,386,859 downwards.
TCCTTGTTCTTCTTTTATTTTTGACTTGGTCTTCACCTTGTAAGATGCAAACTACATCTTATTCTTATATTCTTTCTTATAAAAATAATAAACATGATAGTATTACCTATATCTTATGTTCATCAAAGTATAGACTAGAGCCTCCCTTGATTCAACACTTCCTCTCAACTATTGACCCCATTCATAGCTACTTTAAATTCCCACTCATCAGTGTAAAGTATATACCTAGACTAAAATTAAGCTTCTTTATCTTTGTATCATATCTATATACAAAACTTTTGATATCTAAATTATTATCCTTTCCCTCTTTCCCATCTCTGATATTATTGGCTTTTTACACATGGATCTTTGCTTCCTCTCCTTTAATTTCTCTTACATCTACAAGATTAAATGGAGGATAAATATGACCATTTCTTGCCTCAACTAGTAATCATTGTCTAACTAACTCCTAATCATCATTACCTAAAAGAATATCAGAATGATCAACTCCCCTTTTATTTGCAATGCCAAATACATCTTCACTTGTTACTGTGACTTTAATACTTACATCCACTAATTCATTGCTTTTCAAAACTTTAACTCATATAGCCCTATCTTCTTTACTAATATGAAAATCCCTAGTGCCTTCACTAAAACAATATCCCTAGTTTCAAAAGTATACTGAATAGCTCCATATTTTTAACGACTTGAAAAATTTTACATTTTTCAATAAATTAAATAGTCACAAAATCTTCAACATTATGAATACCTATATTCCATTCATTTCAATATTTCTCACTTCTGTCACACTAACTCTTTACCTACTTCATTTATCTATACCTCAACATTTCTTTGATATTTTAGTTCATACATTAAATATGTAAACTCACATTCACTATCAACAATAAGCAAAGAGTAGTTCCCATCCTTTTGTTGCCTTTAATAATTATCTTCCATATTAACCCTGCATGCCATATCAATTATATCTAATAACCATAATATGTTAAGCTCTTGATTTCTACTGGCCGCTTACTTTTTAATCTTATAACATACCCTATAAAGTTTGTCAAAATAACTATCCTTATAAAATATAACAAGGAAATCGTTATTTTCTCCTTTCTTATATATGAAATAAATATAATTATTCCTTGGGAGCAAATGACGTTAAATAAACAACCATTATAACACATAAACATTTAGAAAACTGAAATTGTATGCTCCTTGAACTAAATTCAATTTACATTCTTTATTCATCCAAAGTACAAAGACAAGCTCAACTATTTGTGACTCTGTGTTTAATGTGCCATCCTACATGTTTTAGGTCTTCAATTCTGTCACCATGGAAAGAGGGGCTTTCCAAATCAATAGCTTCATATATGACACATTGATGACGACGACTTTAGAGATTTGTTTCCTTTCCACCTGCTTATTTCTCTCTATCACTCTTTTCTAAGCAAATAGCTTCACATTTCTCCCTTTTAGTCCCTACCATTGATTTCTCTCTATCACTCTTTGTCGTTGATTGTGTTCAACTTTTTCTTCTTTTTTCTTTAAATTTGTGCTGCTATATGTATAAGGTTTGGGTCTTGGGGATTTAAAAATTTTATGGAGCGAATGATTTTTGGTATTTAAACATTTATTCAAGATTTCACTTATTGGAGGACCTACTTTGTCCTCTATGTAAATTATTATGCTAATGATTATTATGGAGTTATCGCTAATTCAACACTCCTGTAAAAAAATGACTAATGGACGCACAGACATTGACATTTTCAATTTGTTTGAATACCTAACCAATGATTTCCAAAGTTGAAGTACTTAAGTTTATAATAACAAAAATTTTAGGCAATAGCAAAAATTTGTCCCAACTTTTATTTACCTTTAGTTCAAGCTCCTATTCTTCTATATCTTTTTTAATATTGATATATAATTATAGCCAATTATCATAATAAATAATTATTAATTTTTTATAAAAGGCCATTGGTATTGATGAAATTTGTTTGAACGACTTACAACTTTACGAGAGAAACCAATTATGAAAATGTCTTTTCAAGAGAAACCAATTATGTGATATAATTTTGTGCAAGCAATTTAACATTTCTGTTAGTACACTCATAATATGTGTCCTCTTAGTTAATCTATATAATGGTGCATTTTCTTCCCCTCAGTAGCCTGTCATACCAACTTATTTGTTGGTAAAGATTTTAAATGTTAGTACAACCTTGAATAGCACCTCTAAGCTCTATTTGTTCATTTATGTCTTTAGTTACCAAATTATGCCTTATGTTAGCAAGAATGTTCTCTCTTGTCTTAGCTGAAGTGATGTGATAGAAGCTCTCTTAGTCTTGGTTTTTGTTTTTAAAGATATTATCATTCCTTTCTCAATAAATATCATAAACCTTATCTCCCATCGCTATTTTGAATAGGTTATGATCTTCTAGTTTTAATTGTTGTCTTCTTATAGCTTAAAGAACTATTTCTTCCCAATCATCCTCATTGCAATGATGATTCAAGAGTGACTTTATTCTCATCCATAATACTTTGGTGTAGTTACATTTAAAGAACAAGTACACTCCTGGTTCATTCTATGTTCTATAGAGTTTGCATCTTGTGTTTGTGACTAGGGACCTCTTTGTATTATCTATGGTGCTCAGAATTTTCTTAATCGTTAGCCATAATATTAAACATATCTTGGTGAGGATATTGGTTAAACTATACCAGGTTCCTCTAGTTCACCTTAAGTGTGGAGTTTCTGAATACTTAATAATAGGATTTATTTGTGAACAAACCTGAAGGATCTTTTTGTCACTTTATGCAATCATCAATTAGCTAAAAAGGTTATATCTAGGAAGATTTTATGAAATGGAATAGAATCTTATGAACCTCATATGCCATTCATTATCTCTTATAAGCTTCACGACCTTAGGGATTAACATATGGCTCAAATGGGAGATTTTATGGAAAAGATATAGAGGGCCCTTTTCACTCCAATTTATTAAGCCAAAGCTATATTTTTTTCATCATTTTAAATATTGTATTTGATCTCCTAACAAGTCTTTTTTGAGAGCATGAAGATTTCAACCATTGTCCATGAGGTATTAGTTTTTAGCTTTATCTCTCATACGCTTTAATTCTCCAAATAATGTGAGTGGATCCAATGCACCTATAGATATTCCTTATCGTTAGCAAGCCCCTAAATTCTCTTAGTAATAAGTAATTTGTTAGATTTTCATTGGCCAAACTTTACATTCCTCCTCATTATTTGTATTCTTCTTACATAAGTTAAACTCTTGTTGCTCTAATGAATTATTCTCTGCTTAACCGTATCAAACAAAGCTTGGCATTCACCATATGTTGGCATTTTGGTTGAGATAGTAATTCCTAAGTTTTTAAAAGATAGGTTTTGATTACCAAATCAAATAAATTAGAGAGTCTTTGAGCCAAAGAGTTAGTCTTATTAAGATCAACATGTAGTTTTTCTCATAGTTTTTACTAAAGCCTAATAGCTTGCTAAAAAATGGATAAAATTAATTAAGAGCTTTAATAATTTTGCATCAACACTATAGAAAAAAAACAAGTCATTTGCAAAACAAGAGCAAGTCATTTGTAAATGAGAGGTCAAAGATCCTTATATTACATTTAAAAAAAAATCTAAATGAGGAATCCCTCCTAATGTTGAAGACAATGATTATGTTTAGCTCTTCTATACAAATAGAGAACATGTAAAGAGAAAGCATGTCTTTTTTCTTGACTCCTATTTCCCGTTGAACAGATAAGTTTGTTCTTCATAGAGTGTAAGTGAAATTTCTAGTTGATTGAGTCAAAGGCCTTGTTAAAAATAAGTTTAATTTCGCAATTTGTTTAGGGTCTTTCTTTTAATAGCCTTTTAAAAGATCCTATTAACAAAATATTGTCACCTATATTTTGAAAATTGTGTATATATAATTTTAAAAAGAATAAATTCATTTTAAAGAGAGTAAATCAAAATATTATATATGAGAATGCAACATTCATTTAATTAACAAAATTGGTTAATAAAAATGAGTTTTTAAAAAAGTGATTATGTTAAATGTACATAAAATTTTGAAATGAATACGTTCAATCTAAATTTATTTTTAAAGAGACTAGACCAAAAGGTTATATATGAGAATGCAACATTTATTTAATTAAGTTATCAATTTGTTGAACCATAACACCTTTGAAATTGAATGGCTAATTTTAAAGAGAATTTTTCCTGCTTCTCTCTAACCCTCACCTACTCCTATGGCTAATCTTATCTTTAACTTCCTGACTGCCATACTTTTTGTTACACATAGTTTCTAATCACCCAATAGTGAAGCTAGTTCCATCCCCCCCCCCCCCCCTGTGACGTCCATTCTCCACCATCGCCTTAACTTGGGAAATCAACCTTCCATTCTGCCCTGTGTAAAAACTAAGCACAGAGTTTTATGGCTTCAAGATGTGTAACACTGTCACTTTCCTAAAGAAATATTTGCCCTCTATACTACACAAGTCAGCAAATTTTCTTCAAGATACAATGAAGAACCCTATTTGCACTTGCAGAAGTGAAAAGTAGAAAAATCAAGCAATTTCTAGTGTGTTTTTAAAGTAAAATAAAGTGCTATTTTCTTCTCCTTTTTCCTGCAATTTTTGCATCTTTTTTCTGTCTCTTTTGCAGTTGTAATTGTGTGGATTATAATCTACAAAGAAAGAAGGAAGTTGTTGTTTTTGTGGAACTAAAATTGTCCACCACTGCCCACTTTCTCATGTAAAATAACTACCCAACTGCAGCAAAAGATGCAAAAAATGTGTAGAAAATAACCATCCAACTGCATCTTCCAACTGCTAAAAATGTACAGAAAATTCTGCCCACATCATCTGTACTATGTGCAGAAAATGAAGATGCAGAAAACCGTCCAGAAAATTTGGGAAACATTTGAAAATGTTTTAACAATCCCGCACCATTTTCAATATGTTTAATACAGATCAATGATCCAAGAACAACTCAAACATTATATGCATAAATAATGGTATCTTGCGACTTGAACCACTAAATTGTGAAATGTTCATTACATCATATCAAAATTACATGGTAGATAAACTTTAAACCAAAAATTCTATTTGATATGTAGCACAAACCATTCAGGCATATAACTTGCACCAGCAGCTTGCTTTAAAATACCTAACACATTCAACATAAGCCTTGTGTCCTGTATCTCTCATGAATGTTTCCGGAGCTAAGCCCTTTATCTCTTTGAAGCGGCCGCACTTCACATTCACATAGGTGGTTTTCATTCTAGCGCCCCCGCCATTTTAGCGTCTTTTGAAAAACCATTAAGAGTTAAAACTCAACCTCATCTCTTGACAAGCGGGTACCAAGCACTGAGGAACTTGGGATGGAAATAGAATGTAGTGCTGCCAATCACTTTGATGATGTACTTTAACTACATTGAACTCAAGACTTAATGTAATGTTAAGTGTCGAGTTGAGTTTCCATCATTGGTGATTTTCAATCATAGGCTTAAGACCCATCCCCCTTGATGTTTTATTCACCAAGTCTTTTGGTAGTCCTTTAGTGAAAAGATCTGCCAAATTTTGACTAGATCTCACATGGTCAATTGTAATAACTCCATTAGTTATTAATTCTCTCACACAACTGTGTCACAATCCAATGTGCTTGGATTTACCATTGTACACTTGGCTATAAGCTTATGCCTATGTTGCCTCATTATCATAATGAATTGAAATAGGAGCTATTGATTTGGACCAAAGTGGTATCTCATGTAATAAGTCACGTAACCATTCAGCTTCTTTTGAAGTTGAAGCTAACGCTATAAACACTGATTCCATAGTGGAACCAGCTGTTAAAGTTTGCTTCTTTGAAGCCCATGAGATTGTACCACCAGCAAGTGTGAAGATCCATCTGCTTATGGAAGCATGGTTTTGATCTTTCACAATCCAACTTGCATTCAAAAACCCTTCTAAAACCGAAGGATATCCATTATAGCATAAGCCATAGTTGATTGTTTTCTTCAAGTATTTTAAGACTCTCCAAATTGCAAACCAATGCAATTCACTTATATTACTTGTTAATCTACTCAACTTGCCTACTGCCAAGGCAATGTCCGGCCTAGTGCATGTCATTGCATACATTAAACATCCAACTAATCTGGAATACTCCAGTTGTGAAACTGGACAATCGGTGTTTTTAACTAGCTCCATACTTGGATCTAGTGCGGTATAATTGGATTAAGTAAGAGTAATATTGTCCTCATCTCTTACTATTCTAATCCCCAGAATGACATCGGCTTGCCCCATATCTTTCATGTCAAATTGACTTGAAAGAGAGTTTTTGGTCAACTGGACTTGCACTGAGTCAGTTCCAAAAATTAACATGTCATCTACGTAAAGAAAAATGATGACACCTTTACTGTATTGATCAAAATTTCTATATACACATTTATCATATTCATTTATTTTGAACCCGTTAGTAAGTATCACCTAGTCAAATTTCTGGTGCCATTGTTTTAGTGCTTGCTTCAACCCATACAAGGATTTCAGAAGTCTACACACTTTCTTTTCTTGACCAGGCATAATAAACCCTTGGGGTTGTTCCATGTAAATTTCCTCATCCAAATCCCCATTTAAGAATGCAGTTTTCACGTCCACTTGGTGGATGACTAGCTTGTGTGTAACTGCAATTGCTATTAGCAATCTGATCATAGCAATCCTAGCTACTAGTGAATAGGTATCAAAATAGTCTATTCAATGCTTTTGGGTAAAACCCTTAGCAACTAGTCTAACTTTGTATTTATCAATGGATCCATCCACTCTTCTTTTCTTTTTGAAGAGAAATTTGCATTTAATGGGTTTACATCCAGGAGGTAGATCAACTAGCTCCCAAGTATTATTTCCTATAATTGAATCCATCTCATCGTTCAATGCCTCTTTCCAGAAAGCGGGATCTCGATTTTTCATCGCTTCTTCAAGTGTTTAAGGATTAGCTTCCTTATTAAAATAGTACGGAATTTGTCTAACCACTGCTTCTCTACTTCCTTCAACTAAGAAGGTAAAGAAGTCAAGACCGAAAGGCTTAACCTTTCTAGCTCTTTTGTTCCTACGAAGTTCAGGAACTTCTATTGTTTCTTGGTCATTTTCATTTTACATGACCTCCTTCCCCTTTGGAGTTTCTTCGGAATATTTTTATAATTGATTTAAATCTATTTTCATCAAAAATTGCATCCCATGATTCAATTACAATATTCACTAAAATTAAATCATTTGGCTCAATTACCATAAACTGGTATGCCTTACTGTGTTGTGCATATCCAATGAATATGCACTCCACTCCCCTTTCACCTAATTTTCTCTTTTTAAGTTCAGGAACTTTAAACACTGCTTGACAGCCCCAAACTCTTAAGTAACTAAGATTTGGTTTTTTCTTATTCCAAAGCTCATATGGAGTGACCTTGTTCCTTTTCTGTGGATCTCGATTCAAAATATGGCATGTTGTTAATAATGTCTCACCCCAAAATCCACTACTCAAACCTAAGTTTGATAGCATAGAATTGACCATTTCAGTCAAAACACGGTTCTTCCGTTCTGGCACACCATTTTGTTGTGGGGTATAAGGAGCCGTAGTCTCATGGACTATACCAGTTGTTTCAAACAACTTAGGATCATAATATTCTCCTCCCCTATTAGACCTTAAACACTTAATAAAGGTCTCACATTGCAACTCTGTTTCAGCTTTGTAAGCTTGAAACTTTACCATTGCCTCATCTTTTGAATGCAGCAAGTAAACATAACAAAATTTGCTATAATCAACAGTAAATGTAATAAAATATTTCTTACCTCCTATTGATGGTGTACTATGCATGTCACAAACATCAGAATGAACCAATTCAAGCAATTTCAAATTTCTTTCAACTTTAGGAAAAGGATTTCTGGTTATTTTTGTTTTCATGCATGCATCACATTTTCCTTCATTTTTATCAAAGAAAGGCAGCAAATCTAGATTCACGATATCAAATAATTTTCTAAAATTAACATGGCCTAATCTATGATGCCATAAACACGAAGAAGACTCAACCATATAAACAGAAACAACATTATTATTAGAAATAGCAATTACATTAAGCTTGAACATACCCTCACAGGCGTAACCTTTTCCCACAAACATACCACCCTTGGATAGCACAAACTTATCAGCCTCAAACACAAGCCTAAAGCTAAATTTGTTCAGCAAACTACCTGACACAAGATTCTTCCTCATTCTGGCACATAAAAGACATTAGTCAATGTTACAATTTTGCCTGAAGTGAATTTTAACTCTACACTACCGACACCTTTAATAGGGACAGTAGCAGCATTTCCCATGTAGGGGACAGTATTTTCATCTACTGCCTCCATAGTCTTGAAGAACTTCTTATTCTTACGAACATGTCAAGTAGCACCAGAATCAATCCACCAAGCCATGTCATCGTCAATCACATTGATTTCAGAGATAACTGCAATGAGATTATCATCATCATTTCTTGCATTTTTAGCAGCACTAAAAGAAACATATTGCTTTCCTTTCGTTTTCTTTCAGAAATGACATTCAGACTTTTTGTGGCCTTCTTTTCTGCAGAACCAACAAGTGATTTTCTGCCTCTTTTGATTCTGTTTTTGGTTCTTTTGATTTCCAGAACCACCAGCCTTGTTGAAAGGCCTCTTGTGTGAGTGGCTTTTGGATTGTCCAGCCTCCACCACATGCAACTTGGAAAATTCCTGAGCAATCTGCTCTTTTCCAGTTTCCTACATGCGACATTCGTCTTCTATACGAAGATGGTTAGCAGGTTCATCAAGAGAAATATCCTCTTTTTTATGTTTCAGAGTTCGCTTGAACTCCCTCCAAGATGGTGGTAGTTTATCAATAATTGAAGACACAATAATTGATTCATCCATATTCAGATTATGTTGAGTGAAATGGCTAAGAATTCTTTCCAATTCACGAAATTGTTCCATAACAGGTCTATCATCAACCATTTTAAAGTTATTGAAATTAGAGACAAGAAATTTCTTACTTGTTGCGTCCTCTTTCATGTACCTTGTCTCCAGTTTCTCCCATATTTTGTTAGCAAACCAACGTTGTGATAGAGATCAAACAGCGAGTCATTTATAGCATTCAGAATACGTCCCTTACAAGTGTAGTCATCCGTTTCCCATTTCTGCCTTCTCCTTATTTAATCAACAGTCTCATTGTCAGATTCCTCAGGCTTTGGTGTGTTGAGAATATACACCAACTGTAGTGAAGCCAACAGAAATTGAGCCCTTTTCTGCCATCTCAGGAAGTTCCCTCCATCAAAATGATCCAACTTGATGATGTTTGCAGCCATGTCTTTGAATGAAGCCATTGCACAAATTATTTCTTTAGATTGTAGAAACTAAGCACAGAGTTTTATGGCTTCAAGGCGTGTAACACTGCCACTTTCCTAAAGAAATATTTACCCTCTATACTGCATGAGTCAGTAAATCTTCTTTAGGATACAATGAAGAACCCTACTTACACTTGCAGAAGTGAAAAGCAGAAAAATCAATCAATTTTTGGTATGTTTTTAAAGTAAAATAAAGTGATGCTCTCTTCTCCTTTTTCCTGCAATTTTTTGCATCTTTTTTCTGTCTCTTTCAGAGTTGTAATTGTGTGGATTATAATCTATAGAGAAAGAAGGAAGTTGTTGTTTTTGTGGAACTAAAAATGTCCACAACTGTCCACTTTATCATGTAAAATAACTACCCAACTGCAGCCACAAATGCAGTAGAAAACTACAACAAAAGAAGCAGAAAATTCTGCAGAAAATGTGCAGAAAATAACTGTCCAACTGCATCTTCCAACTGCAAAAAATGTGCAGAAAATTCTGCCCACAACATCTGCACTATGTGCAGAAAATGGAGATGCAAAAAACTGTCTAGAAAATGTGGGAAACATTTGAAAATGTTTTAACACCCTGTAAGGGCATTTTCATCTTTATCCCCTTCCTCTTATTTCCCTCCTGCGTAAGTTAACATTTATGGTCAAAATAATTAAAACTTTTCTACCATGCTTTTGCCCATGGCCACTTTGTCATAAACATTATTCATTGGGCATTGTTCTTTAATAGATTTTCTTCCTTCACTCTCTAAAGCTTTAACCCAATAAAGCCCTCTTCCTTCTACTAACTCTCAACCTATCAATGTCGTCAACTCTTAGCTAGAAATGATGTAAGATAAGCAACAAACATGGAAAGTAATCCTCGAAGATACTTCTTTGACACGTCACTATAGTCCTTCCCTCTTAAAGAATGGAAGATGAGAAAATGGAAGCTTTAATGGAACTCCAAAAGTGGGGGGAACAAGTTATGAATGCTCAAGAAGAATTTAAAATAGTGAAAAAGAGAAAATCAAGGCATAAAGCTAAAAGGAAACCAAACAATTCTTCATAATATGACAATATTAACTTAGAATACTGGAGGTATGAATGATCCCAGAAAACATCTTCTACTGGTTAACTTTATTAATGAGAATAAACCTTTTATTTTTGGCTTACTTGAGATAAAGTTGAGTACTGAAGTATTCAACAGATCCTGGTTTTTAAAAAAATGGAAACTTATCACTAATCATACTAACCACCATTTGGTGAGAATTATGGTTGCCTACTATCGTAACTAGGTAAAGTGCTTATAGTATAAAGTTCCATGTTAGTGATTCACCTCAATATAGAAATCGTGGAATTTAGGAATCTATAGATCAACTTTATCTATGGTTCCAACCATGCTTTTCAAAAGGAGGACTTATAAAAGGAGCTTTCAGTTTTAAGTCCATCCGTTTCAGGCTCTTGGTTAATTTTGGGTGATTTTAACTACATAATCTATTCATCCAACCCAAAAGGGGCTAGATGTAACTCTAGACCAAGCAAGGAGCTAAAATTATGAATTTATTTAATAAGAGTGAATAACTTAGTTTTCATAGGCTTTTGTCTCACTTGGTCTAATAAACAAAAGGGTGATTGGAATATAAGAAGAAAATTGGACAAAGGTTTAGCTATTCAAGAATGGACACAATAATTCTCGTATGTAAGGCTTAGTTTTATAAAAGCTTATGTGCTGGTCACTGTCCTGTTATGATTGAGAACCTAAGACCTAATAGGGGAATAATCACTCCATTTAAATTCTTCAACTACTTGACTGATAGGATGAGTTTCTTAGATGTTATGCAGAAGGGTCCTAATATTTAATAACAATGAAAAAGGAGTATAAAGAAATTCATAGTTAGTTAACTCCTGAGTCAAAATAGAATCTCTAAAGGGATAAAGAAAATTTTATAAGTATTCAAAAGAGATATACAATAATTTGGGATGTAAGGAAGTAAATGTAAGGGAGAAAGTGGCTATAAGTAACTACTTTGATGCCCTCAATATTTATTACTCAATATTGAGGAAAAAATCTATGGTTTCTTAGCTAAAGGAAGGAGACTCGAACACCTCATATTTTCAAAGTTTACTATAAGAGAAATAGGAATTGTATTAGTTCAATTTTTGATGAGTTACATTCCCATATCATAAAATAAGAGGATATTCTTATATATTCCAAGAATTATTTTGTTGATATTCTAAGAAGAAAAACTATAGTTACACTTCCATCCCATCTGGACTAGTTTATACTAATATTCTTTCTCCATTATATTATGAGAAGTTAGTCAGTCTAGTCACTTACTAAGAAATGGAAAAGGCAGTAATAAGTATCAATCCAAATAAAGCTCCTAGTATTGATGGGTTTAATGGATTTATGGCTTGACTACTGATCAAAAAGGATATGTATGAGGCAGTTAAGGAATTCTTTAACACTGAAAAATACCTAAAGGAGTAGAATAAAACTTTCCTATATCTTGTACCAAAAGTACCTAATTCTACTTCCTTGAAGGATTATAGACCAATATGATGATGCTCTAGCTTTTATAAAATCATATCCAAGATATTAACAGAAAAAATCAAAGTTGTTTTGCCAAATATCATCAGTCATTGACAAGCTACTTTTATAGTTAAGAGGTGTATCAGAGATATGACATAATGATAGCTCAAGACCTATTCAAGCAATATAATATAAAAGGGGTAGGAAGGCAATATGCTATTAAAATTGAAATGAGTAAGGCCTTTTATTATATGGATTGAAAATTTCTACTGGCTATACTTTATAAGACGGGATTTCCTTCTACTTACATATCTTGGATTACAGCTTGTATCACTTATGTAAGCTAAAATATGTTGATTAACAAAAAGCTTTCAAATCCTTCAAAGGAGTTACAGTTTTAAAGAAAAGGGACCCTTTTTCTCCTTACCTTTTCACCGTAGTTGTGGAAGTATTGAATATAATTATTAAGATGGAAGCTATAAGGGAAAAGGGATTAATTTTCATTAAAAAAATTTGCTTCAACAAGACTTCACTCTTCTATCCTTTGTTAATGATTTCCTCTTATTTTTTCATAGGAATAACGTTGTAATCAAATGTTTAATGAATTCCTTATATTATTTCAATAACATAATAGGCTTGAGTATAATATAAGCAAAATCTTAATTATCCTGACTATGAGCATATGGTTAGAGAATTTGTGGAACCAGTAGTACTTCCCTTAAGCTCTCTCTTTGTCAGGTACCTTGGTGTTCCCATACCATCAAGGAAGCTTATATAAGAGGATTTTTAGGTACTGTATGGTAAAATTAGTGCTAAGATTGGCAGTTAGAAGAGTAAGGCACTATCATTCTTAAGAAGACTTCAATTATTATCTTTAGTGGTGACAAATCTAGTTATTTAATGGGCCTCACACTACCCCCTCCCTAGAAAACTCATAAAGAATATTAAGAAACTTATGAGGAACTTCCTATGAACTGATGATATGTTCACTAAAACCTTTGCAAAAGTAAGTTAGAATGAAGTGTAGCTATCTAAAAGAGACGATGGACTAGACTCATCATTTTACAAGCTATTAATTATGCCTTTCTAGCTAAGTATGTATACAGAGAATTAACACATATAAAATATCCCTCTGAGTTAGATGGGTTACTGGCTTCTACCTAAAGGAAAGGAGCATCTGGAATCCAAAGCTCAAAATTGATACTTCTAAGAAAATGAATCAAATTTTCTAGTTCAATTCATCCCTCCAGTATCTCATGAAAATTTAAATTGAGAGTAGAGTGTTATCCTACCTGTAGCTTAATAATTAGAGCCCCAGAGGCCCATTATACCAACTTCCTAACCACCATGCCCTTAGGTTGCTTTTTCTAGCTGATGTTAAAGTTTAACACTAATCCACTCAAATTATTTGATAAGAATTGGTAAATTTACAAACTCCTTACCTAATTGGGCACCAAATTGTCAACCTAACTCTTTAGCTCAGGATAAATCCATATGGAAAATGAACATATGTTCTCTTAATTAAATCCTACGAAAATAGCCTTAGACAATATGGCACTACAATGCCTTAGGATAATTTATTATGGAACAACTTTTTTCCTCGTAAAATCTCCTATACAACATAGCTAGTTGTTAAGGAGAAACTTCCTACCCTAGGGAGAATCAATAACCTGATTCTCCCTAATATAAGTTCCTTCTAAAAACTATGTAATGGGAGTGAGGAAACAATCAATCTTCTATTCTATGACAACTTCTACAATAAACCAGTATAGAGGGATAGTTTGACAAGATGTAAAGCTCCTAGACCTCCTGTAGACTGGTAGCAACTATTCCACTAGCTCTTGAAACCACCAAGGATGAGAAAAGATGATAGAAAGATGCTCTAGGTAGCTTGGGTCTATGTAGTCTACTGGATATGGCATCAAAACAAACTCAAGAATATTTAAAGGGCAGGTAATGAAGGTAGCATAGAGTGTTTCACTATATAAGAGAAATGATCATAACCATAGGAACTAAACTCATAATCTCAGCAAGCATACTAACCAAATGGTCTTTATAACCACCTGTTGTACCTTTAACTAGTTAAGCAACTTTGTTTTTGTAGAATATGTATAAGATCAGTGTAATTAGGCTTATGCCCTGATTAATACAATTCTTTAATTTTCAAAAAAATCATTTGATTAACACAAATTACTTACTGAAAACGAGTTAATTTATATATTAAACGTATGTATTAAATTTTAAAATGAATAAATTCAAACTAAATTTATTATAAAAGAAAGTGAACCAAAACATTATCTATTAGAATGAAACATTCAATTAATTAACACAATTGATTACTAAAAATGAGTTTTTTTAAATATATATTAAATGCACATAAAATTTTGGATAAAAAACTAAGTTTAAACTAAATTTATTTTTAAAGAGAGTGAACCAAAAGATTATATATATGAGAAATGAAACATTTATTTAATTAAAATAATTGCTTAATAAAAATGAACTTTTAAAAAAATTATAGATTAATTGTACAAAATTTTTTGAAATGAATAAGCTCAAAATAAATTTATTTTAAAAGAGAGTCAACTAAAAGATTATATATGAGAAATGCAGAATTTGTTAACTATCAAAATTGCTTAGTTAAAAGAATTTTTTTAAAATGAATATATTAATTGTATATAAAATTTTGAAATGAATAAGTTCAAACTAAATTTATTTTTAAATAAATTGAATCACAAGATTATATATGAGAATGCAACATTCATTAAATTAGCGTAAGTGTTTAATGAAAATGAGTTTTTAACAAATGTTTATATTAAATTTACATAAAATTTTGAAATGAATAAGTTAAAACTAAGTTTATTTTTAAAGAAAGTGAACGAAAAGATTATATAGGAGATTGTAACATTCGTTTAATTAGCACAAATGCTAAATAAAAAAGAGTTTTTAACAAAGGTTTATACTAAATGTATATAAATTTTTTAAATGAATGAGGTCAAACTAAATTTATTATAAAAGAAAGTGAACCAAAAGATTATATATGAGAATGCAACATTCATTTAATTAACATAATTACTTAAATGAGTTTTTTAAATATATATTAAATGTACATAAAATTTTGAAAATGAATAAGTTAAAAATAAATTTATTTTAAAAATACCAAAACCAAAGATTATATATGAGAAATATGTGCATTCATTTAATTAAAAATAAAATAGCAATACTTTGAAAATTATTTTATTATCAAATCAAAAGAGTATCATCACGCTAATATTATTCAAAATTTTTAATGAAACAATTTACAAAAAGCCAAAATGAAATTATTAATTAATGTTGGAGAGTTGAGTGCAGATATTAAAGTTGAGTAAAGTAAACAGGCTAAGATAATAGAGCTTGGATAAAAACTCGCAAGTAAATACTTACATCTCAATTATAGAAAACCAAAGCAATCACATGAAAAGGAAGTAATTACAACAATAAAAATAAAAGCTAACAAACCTGTAGTACAAGAAAGGGGATAGATAATCGTTATAATCAAGATCGTTAATAGCTTGCACTATTTCATCTACACGTAAAAAAGTTATTGTATAAATTATACTTGATAATGTAATAATTGCATAAAATAAATAACAAACAATTAAATATACCTTCATCATTAAATTTTTTTGAAATATTTTTAAGTTCAATGATTGGGCTCCTTTATATCAGTAATATAAAAATTAAAAGACAATATAAGATAAAATAATATCATAAAATAGAAAAAATTGATATATTATAAAGAATAGAATTTATCCTCAATATCTTCATCATCTAACTAACTTCGGGAACATATAAGGGCTTCCATAATACTATGATGAAAATGAGTACAATAAGCAATCTGTAAAGTTGGATATTTTGTTCTCAAGAACAATTCAGTAGTAATATAAAATATTTTCAACTTCACAAAAAGTTCTTTAACCAACTCTTGTTTCTCTTCTATAGGTAGACAAGTATACTGAGAAAATCTTTGTCTCAGCTTAATAAATACCTCGACATATTAGACTTCCAACTACAACATCTTAAAAGTTGAATTCCACCTAGCAGGAGAATTCGTCAGGCTTATATTAAAAAAAGTGAAAATCAAACAAATGATTTACATATCTAATAAATTGAAGAAATTATATCAATCAAACATATCAAAACATGTTAACAATTATAAATGTTGATCCATTTTGAATTTTGATATGAGTTTTAAAAGGTTATAACCATTTTGATTTTTGTTAAAGATATTAATAGTTAGTTATGATAATCAATATTTATTTTTGGATAATTAATCTTTTAGAAAAACGGATATTAGTGTATCATAAATTATCATTGTCATTTTTTAATTTCATCTTATGTAAAATGGAGTTGGTATAAAAAAATTTAAAAATTCGAGCAATACCTAGTCATAAAAGATGCACCACTTTTAGATAGAAGTATTAGCAAGAAACTTTTAAACTTATAAAATAACTTATATATGTAATTTCCTTTTTAATGAGTAAAAAATTATAATTATTTCAAAACATCTTGCATTAACTTATACAACCATCCCCTCTAGGGTTCCGTCCCCGGTCTTTAAATTTTTTTAAAAAAACTTGTATAAGCATATCAATTATAGAAGGCACTTTCTCATGATATAATCCTAACATTTGTAACCACTAATAAGCATCCAACACCAAAATACACAAGTAGAGTAAGAAAATAGTGCTCATGTCTCAAAGTTTCTTTCTCTTTAATGTTTGCTTCATCCCTTCCATATTTTATAGTTTCTTCAATGTTTTTAAATCCCTTTCAAAAGTTTATTTATGCTCTTCATGGTATAGCACACGTAGTTCTTCTTGTTCTTCAAGCTCTAATGCATATTCCCTCTTTAATTTTTCAATTTCAGATCTCATGGCTTCTAACTTCCTCAACAAGCCCAAAATAATTTCTTTGTTTCTTTCAATTATAGAAGAATCATCCTACTCAAAAATTTCATATGCATTTTTCTCACAATTAGTGAATTCCAATTTAGAGTCCAAGGTTTCTAAGTTTTAAAGGTTTAATAAGTTTGAGGTTTAAAATATTTGCAGATTAGATATTTTTAATATTTGAGGTTTAAGATAGAAAAACATATTTTGTTTAGTTTAGGATTTCATTTAAGGATTTACTAGAGCTTAGTTTAAGGTCTCATTTATTGGGAGATTAACCTTTTAAAAATTAATATTATAATCTGTGTTATAGCTTACATAGAATATTACGTAATTGATAACGAAGGGTTATCACTAATTCAACACTCTTATAAACAATAATTGAAAGAGGCACCACTATTAGAATTTTCAAATTATTTGAATATCTAATCAATTATTTTTAAAGTTTGGACACTTTAATTAATATTAAAAAAACTTAGGTAATGACAAAACCATTATCACATATTGTGTTTGTGCCATGTATAAATATTATTATTTAATAAATTAACAAATAAAAAATAATAAAGTAAACATATGAATGAGTGTATACTTATTGGGTTAATTGTAAAAAAATCTAAAACTTCACTTAATTTTTTAATGCTATCTCAAATTTTAAAAAGTGATGTAAAATACTTCATTTCTCAATTTGTTGCAAAAATAATTTGGTGTTAACTTCTCCATTAATACGTCTAACGTAACTAGCCATGTTAGCTTGATGTTTTCAACACGGGACTATTATATAATCCCCTTTTTCCTACGTAATCATTTTATTATTTAAAAAAATTAAAAAAGAAAAATCTAAATTTTGTTGTTAGACTGTGGTCCCCATCAATATTCTTTATTACTCTAATTTAGTTGCTCCAATTTAGTTAGCCTTATGCCAACCTAATAATGAAACATAAACTAATAAAATTTCCATGTCTCTTCTTTCATTTCCACATACATAGAAAATTCTCAAAGATAAAATATGTCAATCCATTCACTATTAGATAATCCTCGAGTCTAAGGTTTGTAGGAACTATTATTGATCGACTACAGGTTTCTACATTATTTGTCTTTAAATTGCTGTTTTTTGCCTTCGCCTTAGCACTACCATCTTGCTGGTCCCATCATTTAAGAGGTCCAACTGGTACTGCTGTCGCCTGCAACCAAATTCAAAAGAAATCAATTCCGTTAATATAATTTAATGTAGTAGTGGTAAGTGGATAACGTTCTCATGAGGAATCATAACGTTAAAGGAGTTACGAATTCAAAACAAAACAAAGTAATGAAATAGGGTTTTTTTTTAATTGAGCATTAAACATAATTTAAATGGAATATGAAATTGAAAAATAACAAATAGCGAAACAATGAAAATATAACAATCATAAGAATGAATCTTGGCTTCCATTCTCCTTTATTATTGAACTTGCGTTGATCATCGACACTAAAAATAACCAATTTAACAGTTAAGCATTCGTCGTGGTAAATTTCTTTACCTATTTTCTCTTATGTTTAGTTAACCAAAACATGTATTTGAATTAACCCTTATTAATTAACAACCTGGATACGATCTCATATTTAATTAATTAATAACTTTACGAATCAAGAAAATCGACGAACTAGACAACATACATACGATGTATATTTAGCCTAAACAATTATTTTTCCTAGAATTATGTCCCTAACATAGTAGAAAAAAATCCTAGTCGCTACTTTTGATTAAAAGAATTGAACATCAACCTGTTTAATCTAGCGATTGATTAAATAAAATCACAAACTAGTTGCACACCTAGCTTTAAAATCAAACAATCAAATAATGACCAAGAAAAATGATTAATACTTGACTAATAAATCAATTGAAACAAAGAACAAAAGTCTCACAACATTCAGAGTTCAATAACTATGATTCCATAAACCAAGAAAAAGATTTAGTTACTCATAATGGCAATGTTGCGAATACCGTACCGAACTCGGTACCGGATTCAGTTCTGGTACGGTACTGTACCGGTACCGAACAATATCGGGTACCATACCGAACAATTTTTTATATTTATAAAATAGTCCCTGAAATTTTAAAAATTTGCAAAATAGTCCACTAATATATTATACAGTTATATACTGTACAGTTTACTGTTTACAAGTTTACATCAACCCTATTTCCAAAAATCTTAATAATAAATAATAATCACAATTAA
>JAOSBN010000002.1:37353925-37367709 GCA_027563595.1 Erythroxylum suave | reverse complement strand
AATAACAAAATACATTGTCTCCATCCCAGGTCTTTATAGAACTTCCGAAAATATGTAGCAAAGTATTGCAGAAAATTAAAAGACAATATCTGCATGAACAGTGCGTGAAAAACAAGAAGAAAAATGCAGAAAACGTCCCAAAAACCACTCCTAAAATGGTTGCATGAACAGTAACTCGAAATCAAACACTACAGAAATGTAAACTATCTAAGGATGACTGATGTAAGAGAAATCAAACACTGCAGGAAATATGAAACTAATCCTAAGGTGCCTATTGAAAGCAAGAACAAAACACCGTAGAAAATATGAAACTAATTATGTCTGACCAAAAATAGAAGAAAATTTTCAAAAACGTAAACTATCTAATGTGGATGGTGGCTGTCGAAAACATAGGAAAATATTAGAGAAAATATGTAAACTTTCTAAGGTGGATGGCGAAAAGCAAGAAGGAAGACTAATCCTAAAGTGGTTGTCGCAAAAGCTAGAAGAAAAGAATGCAGAAATTGAAAGATTACCCTAAGATGTGCGTGAATAGTGTATGTGAACAGTACATGTTTTTATCTTCTTTTTTATTTCTTCTCTTGCCTTCTTGTGATCTTTAACAGATAATCCTTATCCTCACATTCAAGTTGCAAATCTCTAGCAATTTGAGCTTCCAAGATTATGAAAATCTCAAACGAATCAGATTTGAATTTGAAAACAAAATCTGCAGAATTTGTTCCCATCCTTGCACGTGGCCACATCTAGTGACCGAATTGCTGTCAGATTTGAAATTTCGGATTTTCTTTATTTCTTTTTCATCTTTTTTATTCAATTTCGTCTCTAAGGTGTTGATAATCATTTGCAAACAATTATAAGATAATTCCGTTAATTTTGAATAATAATTTCAACACATTAAAGATAATTAAATACAAAATAAGCACAAACTGATAACTTAACACTAACCAAAAGAAAGCCTTTCGATGAAAACCTGCCTCATTATGATTATTCTGACTCAATCCAATGATCAAGCTCAACTCTTGTAACCAAAAAGTTGTGGATGAACCAGTGGAGATTCGAAGGCACCGAAGTGGCCATGTAATAATGGAGCTAGCGTGACGCAAAAGAAGAGAGCAACTTTAACATTTTATTAGGTAATGGATGTATAGGGTTGAAGTAAGAAATTGGGAATTGGAATATTGAAGAGCAGATGGTCTAGTGTTGAAACAACATGAAAGGTGTAGCTTGGTGTGAGAGAAGGTATTTCAGGAAGTTGGGAATATAAAATGAAGCCCTTCATAAACCCTATTAAGCTATCTCACTACTTTTATATTTTTGTATAGTTTTAATGTTGTAAACGCATATGTGCTTAATTGAAGTTAAAATAAAAATATGCAGTTAATAAAAAAGTAAAATCCTTTCTAATTCTTTTGTCTTGCATTTTGTCAATCAATCATGATAATAAAATTAGCACTTTATATAAGATTCTTTAAGAGATGTAGCGATACTTGAACTCTTAATAAAAGTAATGATGGAGTGTTTTCATTCATGTTCTATGAGAGTATTGTGGAATGGACAGAAGAGTGATTATTTCACACCCTAAAGGGGAGTATGTCAAGGAGACCTAGTGTCCTCCTACACCTTTGTACGATGCATGGAATGACTATCCCAGGCCATCACACTAGCAGCCAACAAAGGTGATTGGGGGCCTTTTTTTTTTGGTATTAACAACTTAACAATTTCCTATCTCTGTTTTACCGATGACTTGATACTTTTCATGGAAGCCTCAACTAAGCAAATCGATTGTGCATTAGATCTGTTGGAGGAGTTTTGTGAGCGCTCTGGCCAAAAATTAGTAAAGGAAAAACTCTCTTATATTGTTCACCAAATATATGACAAGAGGAAGCAAACTTTCTCAAGCTAGGAGTTCAATTTTCAAACAACCTTAGACAGTACCTTTAAGTCCCTTTGATCCATGGCCGAGTTACTTCTTGTAATAACTTGTTTGTTTTATTTATTTTCTTGTCTCCTTTATTTGTGTATTTATTACTTATTTTATCTTTTACTCTTATTTTTATATGTATTTATTGTATATTTATTTGTTATATTTTTTATTTATACTTTTTTTATTATTATCATCTTTATGTCTATTTTCTTTTTCTTTTATTTTAATTATTATAATATTTTTAATATAAGTACATCAAAAATGAAAACCAATTTTGTACTTCTAAACCTCCTCAAATATTCAACCAGCGAGACTCACTAAATAATTGATGTAGTTCACCGTGTCATTCATATTTACTAGAAACATAATGTAAAACTATTTTTGTTAAAAATTAAAAACTAAAGCATTTTAAAACCACTGTCTAAAGTTTAAAAGTAGTATTACAAAATTAAGTAAAATTCAAATGTTACAATTAACCCCATATTTAACATGCACATAGATTCTACTAACTTTTATACAGATGAATAGATCTTTAACTCAGATAACATAGATTAGTCCAACCTCCAATAGGCTTTCAGCTGGGAAGTAGACCGTGAACCCAAATAATAAGATCAGGAGAACCGATTCACCTTGCAATCGGTGATTTGTATCTCTGCAGCCTGTAGTTTTGGGTTGCTAAAACTTCCAGAGTTTCACTTCCCTGCAGATAATTTTTTCAGCTTGCTACTTCAATTATTGCATGATACGCCAAGCAGTTCTATATATACCTTCTAATCAAAACTCGAGCTTTTAAGTTTTATCAACGTAACTTCAAAGGACTCGGGTTACATTAGAAAACTAGATAGTACGGCGTTGGAGAGTTTTTGGAATACCAAGTTTACTCAAACAACTAGAAAGTTTAGCATGCACTTACAGCATCTGTTAAGTCTCCAAACACCTAAAAAAAAAGTGTAGGGCGAGATAAATAACCCTTAATGCCCACAGACGAGAGCAGTATTCATTCCTCCGCGTCAAAATCAATAGCCTTGGTCATGAAAATTCACTTTCCACGCTCAACATGACCAAACGCATAACTCAAAAAGTAGTCAATTCCACAAGAAATGAATAAAAATCAATGTTTCATCCAATTTTCCACCGCCCAGACACGACAACTTGCAAAGTAGATTGGCAAGACATTGTATGAAGCATTATTGATAAGCAAAATTATCATTCTAACCGGATAATGTGTCCAAAAATAGCATTCCTATTCCAATACTTGCCACAGAGATCATCGAACCAATCTAAAAACTGACACATAAGAACACAAACAGCTTCCCAGTTAATCATTAATGAAGGCCCTTAATGATTCTTTTTCAGGGACATAACAATTAGAGACAGAACCATGATACACACCTCAAGAACACAAATGACCAGTTTCCAAGAAGACTTTACACCCGCGATGAACTAATGAGTAACGAGGGAACTTCAAAGGGAATGCAACTTATTCAACATTGTGTTGAATTAATATACATGTGCCAGCAAACAAAAGAAGGCCACGAATTTTCAAGCATCCAATAAGACCTTAACAAGGGTACTTAGCCAATAGTGCAATGATAAATTGATCAGTCCATGGCATAAAAAAATCATTACTTTTCAAACATATAAAATAATGATTCATATCTTTAAGGTCGTTCTTCCCCTAGCACCCTTTGATATAGAAACTAACAGAATCATAGGGACACTTCCTTTTATCAGTGTCAATCCCTAATTAATAATCCCACACAAGAAAAATGGCTCAATAATGCCGTTAAACCAATATCATCATAATTTCGCAGGGTAAAAAATGCCTAAACTAGTCAAAGCATTGAAAGAAACTGTACACCCATTACACAAAACAAAGATAAAAACATGACTAGCAATTTCATCCTTCGGAACTCGGAGCTCCAAAGATCCAATTCTACAAACAGTGACTACGCAAAAACAAGCATATATGAGCGGCATCACAACCCAATGATGAAATAAAACTATCCTTACGGGCATAATATCATATTAGCAAGTCTACTCACAATCCACAATAACAATAATTAACTTTAATAATCCCAGAACAATCGATCAAGTCCTAAACCTTACAGCAAAAGATGTACAGAGGAGGTTAAAAATAAGTAAGATCAAATTTTAGGAGACCACTGATCAATTTTTTAGTAATCTCTCTCACCATTGGAGCCAGATCGCTTGCCTTTCTTGATCTTCTCGAGCTGAATCTGAGTCTCAGTGAAAATCCTCATCCTCTCCATCTCCAAATCTTTGGAAAACTTCATTCTTTGCTTCTCCAAATCTACCATCTGCCTCAACTTCTCGCTCTCAACTCTCTCGTAAACTTCTCCGAACCTCTCTATTGCTCTCGCCAATCTCCTTATCCCCTCTCCATCTCCATCTTCCTCGCTCTCCCTCTCCTCCTCCAGCTCTTCCTCCTCCTCCTCGCTCTCCGATTCCGCTGCTGCCGCAGCCGCCATGGCCGAGTAATTTCTCCTGAAGTATCCATCATCTGCTGGCCTCTTCTGCGGCAGCGCCACCATCGCCGTCGTCGGAGTCGAAGACGGAGTCTTCCGATACGACGTGAGCGGCAGAGCCACCGGAGGGGACGGAGACAGCGACGGAGACGGCTGTTTCTTGGCAGGAAAGTTAGATCCTATCAAAGAATCGAGGCGGTCGAAGAACGGCCACGACGACGTTAGGGTTCCGTTAGACGAAGCAACCCTAGCCTTCTCGATCTTGTACTTCTTCTTGATGGTATCGATGCGATTCTTGCACTGGACATCCGTTCTGTGCGTCTTCTTGGTATGGCCGTGGAGGGCGTTGACGGCGTCGGCGACGTCCTGCCAATCCTTCTGACGAAGGTTTCCACGGTTGAGCTCCAAGTAACGTTTTCCCCAAGAATCAACTAGAGTGGACGTGGCCTCCTCGCTCCAGCAATCTTCGCGTATTGGCATGGGACGGGAGTGAGAGGTTGCGGAAGGCATTATGCTGTCCGTTAGATCTCCCATCGGGAAAAAAAGCCCTAGTCACGGTTGTTATCACGGTGGCGTTTGGTAGACGGTTATTTATCAATGTTCGTTTGGGGGGACGAGAGAGAAAGAAAGAGGAGAAGAAATGGAGAGAGAATAAGCGAAGTCGGTGCGGCGAAGGTGACGCGCCGGACGTATGAAGCGAAAGTAAAGGGGAAAAATAAAGAAAAAAGAAGTGAGAGGGGGGTCGCCGGGAGAGCGCGTGAGTTAACGGAAGTAGGGCTGCGCCTGACTGCTTGGTCTTTGATCGCCATTTGGCTCCGCTGAGGACCCAAGCCCACGCGCACACCACTCCAAGCCTGTCAGTTGCGTCTCCGTTTGGTATCTCCCCAACAACAAGAACGCGAGCTAACCCCTTATATTAGCTAATTTTACATATTATAATTATCGGAACTGAAATTGCTCAACCCCTGATTATATTATCGGAACTGAAATTGCTCAACCCCTGATTTTCTATTTAATTACAAAAACAATTGGGTACAACTTTGTTTAAGAAAATAAATTGAGAAATAGAACAGGCCAATAAAGACGCGAGCAGCGAGCTGCGTTGAATTGGAAGACATGCGGATGCAGTGTAGGGTCGGGCAAGTCAAGTGGACATGAGCGAGTGAGTACTACTAGTGTAACAGCGTTTTATGTACGATAAAGATATGACCCTGTCTGTGAACCTTGTATGGGGCAAATTATGGGAGGGGCATTATGGGAAGCAGAGGTGGCGGTTGCGTCGATGTGGGGGATGACCGTGACGTTGATGCGCGGTGAACTAGGGGAGACGCGTGAGCCAAGGCAACGTCTGCTCTGGTCTCGGCTCGGCTTAATGGTTTTAATCTGTTTTGGTTAAAAAGGAGAATATTGGACGGTCCGTCGGTCTCTTACTCGTAAAACGGAACGGAGACGGATGATATACCAATAAACTAAATCTTCCTTCTGTACGATGAAATCAAATTGTTGCGGTAATTTTTTATTTTTTGTTATTAAAATATAAACTAAGGACTTAATTGGTATTTTTCAAACTATAAAATGGCTACATATATTCTAATTGTAAAGCAAACACTACCTAGGAATCATATACTTTTCTCGGAATGATCGGTCAGGAATTGTCGGTAGCAATCAACATGAATAGTGCGTGTTATAGAAACTTGAGAAGTGCAGTCCAATTGATTAATTAGTGAGAGCACAGAACAAGATTAGATAAATTAGTAGTTCAATTACAGTTGAGAAAAGAGTTTGGTAACAAGCAGGTGAAGAAGCTTTAATGCAAGGTCTCATCATTACCGGAAATTAACATTTGTCTACAACAAAAGGAATGGTTTAACTTGGATGTGCAGCTTTACCAGATATTGGAAGGCCTATAACGGCTAGGATGTAAAATATAAGTAGGAACAACACCAACTTGATAGCTCCTTTATATAAACTAAAGCTAACATGCATACACTTTCTATTGGGTATTTATTGAGCCGAAGCTCTGGTGATGATCAAAATCGATCTGGAAAACCTAACATTGAAATAGGGCTATGTCACCGATCACGAGTACTGGATACGGGTCGCTTTACCCTTCCCTATGAGGTAGTAGTTCGATTCTGCAATTAAGGGCAAAATATGTTGAACATGTCATGTCAGACCTTGTAAAAGGGATGCCAATGCAAAAATAACACAGTAAGTAGTACTAACTCAAAAGAATGAATATCACCACAAACGCATACGCAATAAAAGACAAGGAAATAGAGTTGAGGTTAGCTACTTAATCTACAAAGTGAAAGATACAGTTGTATTGGCATATCGTTACGCCAAGAACAGCAGCTAAATGTTTTTGGTCTCAGTACCAAAATTAAGAGGAAAGATGGCCACAGGCGCAAGGTTAGGCCAATTCTGGCTTCCTTCTTGGTAAAACTGCAAGAATGTTAAGAGCATACAGGCACAGCATGAACGCGTTTTCCTTCCAATAAGGCAAAGGCGGATACATTCTCATGTATATTACTTTTGCAATATCAGAAAGATAGACTTGCCAATTGGCATTCTCTGCTGTTTCCAACAAAATCAATATAAATCACGAACAAGCTAAGAAGGATTAAATCAATTAACTTGACACAACCAACACATGGTGAAAATTATTGTTCAGATAAAGACTTCTACCTATCGTGGTGAGTTCTATACTGGGCATATGATAAGCAATCAGTTAATCTCAAGGTCTCAAAGATAACACAAAGGTTGTATTAACACTCGAAACCAGTAATCCGGGCAATATATTTATATTAAAATCTCGAACATGGCCTCTGCTTATGCATATTTCGCGGAGGTTCTAACCCGTTATAAGCATAAGCAAGTCTTTTATCTTGAAAACTCGCAAGAATTAAAGGTCAATTTTAACACCAGCTGAGCATGCATGCACTAAATAAAAATATATATACTTAAATGAGTTTTGAGGTATGAAAGCTGATATGCATATAATCTCTCATTATTGCAGAAATATTTGACAGCATTATAGTCTAGGACAATATCTATATAATTCGGGAAAGAATATGCGTGTATATTTGTGTATATTTGACCCAGTAATATAGGAACTGATATAGGAAAGCCGTTGGTTTATTTTAGGAATAATTAGGTGTAGTCATATGGCATCATTTGTATATTTAAACGAGCACATTCTGATGAATAAGACACAACATTGCAAACCATTTCAGCATGGTATCAGAGCCTCCTGGGATCTGATATCCAAACAGCACGAGGGAAGTTCTGCATCTGTGTGATGGCGGAAAAAGGAGAGGAGAAAACTCAGGGTGATGGAACAAAGAAAGGTCTGTCACCTTATGAGTTGAATGCAAGTGACAATCCAGGAAACGTGATCACGCAGGTGCAACTAAGAGGAGAAAATTATGAAGAGTGGGCCAGAGCCGTAAAAATCTCTCTGCGTGCCAGAAGAAAGTGGGGATTCATAGATGGAACCCATAAAGAACCGAAGAAGGAAGCACCAGAGTTAGAGGATTGGTGGACAGTCCAATCCATGATCGTGTCCTGGATACTAAACACGATTGAACCAAACCTGCGTTCCACTGTGACATACGTGGAAAATGCGAAAGACTTGTGGGAAGATATTAAAGAACGTTTTTCAGTTGTGAATGGGCCGAGAATCCAGCAACTGAAGGCAGAATTGGCGGATTGCAAACAGCAGGGAATGACCATGGTTGCCTACTACGGAAAACTGAAAACGCTGTGGGATGAGTTAGCCAATTATGAGCAAATTCCGCAGTGTATATGTGGAGGATGCAAATGTGGTATGGCAACCAAGCTTGAGAAACGAAGAGAGGAGGAGAAGGTTCATCAGTTCCTAATGGGGCTCGATGACATAAACTATGGAACAGTGAGGTCCAGTGTGTTGGCAACGGACCCCTTGCCCTCATTGAATCGAGTCTACGCGACTATGGTGCAGGAGGAAAGAATGAAAACGATCACTAGATCCAAGGAGGAAAAGGGAATGGTTGTGGGTCTCGCAGTGCAGGCGGGATATAAAAGCAAGGGACGAGGTGAGGCCAAAGATAAAACAACGATGTGCTCTCACTGTGGAAAAACTGGGCATGATGCAAAGGGGTGTTTTCAAATTATTGGTTATCCTGAATGGTGGGGCGATCGTCCACGAGCAGATGCCGGAGGCAGTCAACTGAAACAAGGAGCATCTGGAGGAAGGGGTAGAGGAAGCGTAGCACGTGCCAATGTGGCCCACGTTTTTGGGGGAAGCTGCGATGCCTTAAGAATGGAAGCAGGGAAACATGAAACAGTGGGTTTGAGCAACGAACAGTGGCAAACATTGGTGGACATGCTAAAGTCGCACAAGACAAGTGACACTGAGAAAATGATTGGTAAGAAAACGTGTGATTGGTGGATTATTGACAGTGGTGCCTCTAACCATATGACAGGGAGGTTGCAGAACTTGCATGAGGAGCAAATTATACAAGATTGCCCGGTGGGATTGCCAGATGGAGAAATAGTGCATGCAAATAGAAAAGGAACAGTGAAACTTGATGGAGGAGTCGAACTTAAAAATGTCTTATATGTGCCGAAATTGACATGCAACTTGATCTCAGTGTCACAATTAACAGACGAAGCACAGTGTGTGATAACATTTACTAATAAACTGTGTTTAATGCAGGACCTCAGTTCGAGGACATTGATTGGAGCGGGTGAATGGAAAGATGGGCTCTACATATATCGTGGTGTGGGTGGCAAGGTTTTTCACATCAACGCAAGCAATCAACAGGAGCTATGGCACAAACGGCTAGGACATCCATCTTACAAGATTATTCAATTGATTCCAAGTATGAATGGAAGTTGGAAAAATGAGTCCATGAATAAAATTTGTGAAATATGTGAAAGATCCAAGCAAACTAGAGAAAAGTTTCCCTTAAGTGAGTATCAAGCATCAGACGTTTTTGATTTAATACATTGTGACTTGTGGGGACCCTATAAAACTCCTTCATCGTGTGGTGCTTCATATTTTTTAACTCTAGTTGATGACTGTTCTCGAGCTGTCTGGATATACTTGTTGCGTGACAAGAAAGAAGTATCCCAAACGTTGATAAATTTCTTTACTTTAGTGGAACGGCAGTACCAAAAATGGGTGAAGGCTGTGCGTAGTGATAATGGAACGGAATTTATGTGTCTTAAACAATATTTTCAACAACATGGGATCATTCATCAGACCTCATGTACTGGCACACCACAACAAAATGGACGAGTCGAGCGAAAACATCGCCATATCCTAAATGTAGCCCGCGCCCTCAGATTTCAAGGAAGTCTTCCTCTCCATTTTTGGGGTGAATGTATCTTAGCTGCTGGATACCTACTTAACCTTACACCCTCATCGGTACTCAATGGCAAGACCCCATATGAAGTCATCACTGGCAAGCAACCCTCTTATGACCACTTGCGGGTCTTCGGATGTCTCTGTTATGCGCATAATCAGCATAGACAAGGGGATAAGTTCGTAAGTCGTAGCCGCAAGTGTATTTTCGTTGGTTACTCCTATGGCCAAAAGGGATGGAAACTCTATGATTTGGAAAAGAAAAGTTTTTTTGTGTCCAGGGACGTAAAGTTTGTAGAGGATCAATTTCCTCTTGCCTTAAGCTCTCCTTCCACTGATACGACTCCAACTGTCATCCAGCCTTATTTGGTACCTATTGAAGGAGAAGTACTCCATGACATTGACCCACCTGCTGAGCCCATGTCTCCACTTAGGTTCAATGCACCTAATATGCCTACTACTGACGACAGGGGGGGACTTGACACAACCCATGATACACCACAAACAAGTGAGGAAGCATCTGGCTCCCAAAGTCAAGAAAATGACAGCGACCCCACTTCCCCACAAACAAGCATGACTGACGAGCCACTTGGAAGAGGCCACCGCTTGAAGAAACCGTCTGTCACGCTTCGAGATTATGTCACTCATGCAATGATTCAACGCAGCCCATCAACTTTTTCTTCACTTTCATCAGATAACTCATTGTATCCTCTCAAAAATTACGTGACTTATGATAAATTTTCATCTCGCCATCAAGCTTTCCTTGCAGGACTACAGGCCGAAACAGAGCCCACTCTATTCTCCGAAGCTGTCAAGGATGCACGTTGGAGGGATGCCATGGCTCAAGAAATTACTGCACTCCAGAACAACGGCACTTGGGATATTACCCTACTGCCTCCCGGAAAGAAAGCCCTTGGGAGTAAGTGGATTTATCGGATCAAGTATCACTCCGACGGCAGTATTGAACGGTTCAAGGCACGCTTGGTCATCTTGGGCAATCATCAAATTGAAGGGATCGATTATAATGAGACGTTTGCTCCTGTGGCCAAGATGGTCACCATCCGCACTGTTCTTGCTGTTGCCGCTGCAAAAGACTGGGAACTCCACCAAATGGATGTTCACAATGCCTTCCTTCATGGTGATCTTACGGAAGATGTGTACATGAAATTCCCTCCTGGCTTCAAGGTGTCGCAACCAAACCTGGTGTGTAGACTCCGCAAATCTCTATACGGTCTCCGCCAAGCTCCCCGATGTTGGTTTGCCAAACTCTCCACTGCTCTTCTCCAATATGGGTTTCGTTACTGTCCATCAGATCACTCTTTGTTTTGTTTTAAAAAGGCCAGCGTGCAGTTAGTAGTTCTGGTATACGTCGATGATCTTGTTATTTCAGGTAATGATTCTCAGGCTATTCAGCAATTTAAAGATTATCTTCACCGCTGCTTCCACATGAAGGACCTAGGCAAGTTAAAATATTTCTTGGGGGTGGAGGTTGCGAGGTCCCCTACGGGAATTTTTTTATGCCAACGGAAGTACGCATTGGACATTGTTCAAGAAGCTGGTTTACTTGGAGCAAAACCGGTAGCCACTCCAATTGAAGAAAATCATCATTTGGCCTTGGCTACTGGGCCCTTGCTTTCTGACCCTGGACCATATCGACGCCTAATTGGGCGCCTTATCTACCTATGTTTCACCCGCCCAGAGCTCTCCTATAGTGTCCACATCTTGTCTCAATTCATGCACCAACCAAGAGAAGAACACTGGCAGGCTGCTTTGCGTGTGGTACGCTACCTTAAGGGCCAACCCGGTCAAGGTATCTTATTGCACCGAGACAATGATCTACGTCTCTATGGGTGGTGTGACTCAGATTGGGCTGGTTGCCCTATCACCCGGCGATCCCTGACAGGCTGGTTCATTTTCCTTGGCACCTCCCCCATTTCTTGGAAGACCAAGAAACAACACACGGTCTCAAAATCATCCGCCGAAGCAGAATATCGCTCCATGGCCACCACCACCTGTGAATTAAAATGGTTGAAGGACATTCTTTCTACTCTTGGCATCTCTCATCTGGAACCTATGCATCTCAACTGCGATAGCCAAGCTGCGCTCCATATCGCCAAGAATCCCGTTTTTCACGAACGCACAAAACATATCGAAGTCGATTGTCACTTTGTTCGGGATGAAATTCTCCGCAACACAATCCGACCTTCGTATGTCTCAACTCATGCTCAACTTGCCGACCTCTTTACCAAGGCACTTGGAGCCAAACAGTTCAGTTCGTTATTGCGCAAGTTGGGCATTCACAATCTCCATGCTCCAACTTGAGGGGGGGTGATATGCATATAATCTCTCATTATTGCAGAAATATTTGACAGCATTATAGTCTAGGACAATATCTATATAATTCGGGAAAGAATATGCGTGTATATTTGTGTATATTTGACCCAGTAATATAGGAACTGATATAGGAAAGCCGTTGGTTTATTTTAGGAATAATTAGGTGTAGTCATATGGCATCATTTGTATATTTAAACGAGCACATTCTGATGAATAAGACACAACATTGCAAACCATTTCAGCAAAAGCAAATTTCTAAACTAGCATTCGAACATTCATCTTAATCATTCTAATGCTCATTCACATTTTTGGTCTGTTGCACATCATTCATGTCGTCGATTAAAGTATTACTCTAAAAGGCAATATGTATCTCTACGGTTTATGTTCTAATAAATTAAAATTTGATCCATCACATAAAATCAATTGCATCATACAGTTAGATGTCATCTTGAATTTTAGTTAGTAACTTTGGACGTGCAATGAAGCTTAAATTAGACTAGCCAACTTTCTGATGTTTACCTTTCTTGTTAGCTTCTCTTCATCGCATAAGTGATCCAACCACTATCCCATTCATGCGAGGCTAAGCAATAACTAGCTAGAAACTACAGATGGACATTATATTTATTTTTTAGTTCATACTAATGCAAACTTTGTTCTCCTTTTACATTTACGATTTGTTAAATTTAATTAAGTTCAAGTTTGTGCATGTTTTAATACTAATCAATTTTAACATATGTTTCACCATAAATTGAATGTTTTCATGTAAATAAATTTCTGTCCTTTGAATTCATCAACGATGTTTGATTCCTTTTCAGTTTATAGCTTTTTTTCAAAAACATTTCTGTTTACCTCTTATGTTTACACTTAGAAATACATTTCATAAACCACGTGATAACCTGTTGCTCACTAGGAAGCAAGTTGCATAAGCTATCCAAAATAAAGACGCTTCATTGTTAACTTCTGTTCACCTGATCTATTTCAGTTATAAGGTTTTGTTGTTCCGCTGTTCCTTTTCTTTTTCAATTCTAATATTATAATTTCATAGAAATGTTCTTACCTTTTATATTTATCCCATAACAAAGGAAATATCTAAAGTTTTAACAACTATAGAGACATTAAATTACTTAGTCACACCATAAAGTTATATGACCAAGTGATTGAGAAGAAAATAATAACGGATACTTCTACCCAAAAAACCAGTTTAGCTTTATACTAATAAGGTCTATGATAGAAGCTTTATATTTTCTTAGAAAAATAACGAAATATTACAAGGAAAAATATCATAACTTACATATGACTTTTATTGACTCAGAGAAGACGTATGATAACATAACTAGAAAAATCATGAGAAGGTATTTAGAAGTTAAGAGATTTTTTGTGACTTATATATTGGTTATTAGGGATATGTGTGATGGTGTAAAAACTAGCGTAAAGATGATAGAAAGAGATACAAAGCATTTTCTATCGATATTGGGTTACAGCAAGGTTCTTCTTTAAGCTTCTTTTTGTTTACAGTGTGATTGATGAGCTCACCAAGAATATCCAAAGAGATGTGACTTGGTGTATGTTGTTCTAATTACATTATTTTAGTGGATGAGTTCAATGTTAAGCTTGAACTTTGGTGGGATACATTAAAGCCAAAGACCTTTAAATTAAGTAGGACTACGATTGAGTACGTAAACTGTAA
>JAOSBN010000002.1:37325861-37353825 GCA_027563595.1 Erythroxylum suave | reverse complement strand
CTTTTCAGGCATAAGGTAGCTAATGATGTGAAGGTAAATATTAGTTCAGAAGTTATTCAACAAAAGGAGTATTTTAACTTTTCAGGCATAAGGTAGCTAATGATGTGAAGGTAAATATTAGTTCAGAAGTTATTCAACAAAAGGAGTATTTTAAGTATCTAAGATCTATCATCCAAAGCAATAGAAAGATTAATGAAGACATAGTCTACTGGATCAGATCAGGATGACTTAAATAGAGAAATGTGTCAGGAGTTTTGTATGACAAGAAAATATCACTTAATCTTAAAGGTAAATTCTATCATTTAGTGATTAGGCCAGTTATTCTCTATGAGATAGAATATTGACCCATCAAACAGGAGCATAGTCATAAGCTAATGATACGGAGATGAGAATGCTCAATTAGATGTGCAATATTTCTAAAAGAGAAAAGATCAGAAACTTAATAGTAAGGAACAAATTAAAGGTAGCTAATATTATTAAAAATTTAAGAAAGACAAGGATTAGTTGATTTGGATATGTTAATAAGAGACACTCAGATGCTTTAGTGAAAAGATGCAAGAAGATTGTACTTAAATACTGTATGTGGGGGGGGAATGCCTAAGAAGAATTCGAAGGAAGTAATTAAAGATGATACAACACTGTAGAAACTTACTAAAGACATGACTCGTAATAAAAAACTTTGGTACATTAAGATACAGATAAAGGATCTCTCATATAAAAAAGATATTTTTTTGATCCCAAAAGTCTTTTAACATTTTTCTCTTTTATTTAGGATAAACTTTTAAATATGTAGGATTTACCTCTTAGGGATTTAGCCTAAGATTTTTCAACTTTGTTATATTTACCTGATCTTACGGATTTAGCCTAAGATTTTTCAACTCTATTATTATTATTGTTGTTGTTGTTATTGTTGTTGTTGTTTTAGTTTTTACCTTGTCTATCTTTATCATATTATTTAGTTTATTACTTATTTCATATTTTATATATCAAATATTTATTTATTTTTATTATTTTTTATGCAGGTCATTTAGAAAGAACCTCTCTAATAGTTAAGGATATGGCTGCGTACTTCTAAACCTCTCTCAAGATCTCACATATCAGCGAAATTTTTACCAAGTTATTACTCTTATCAAATCTGTTAGCTTAATGTTTTCTTTTTGATGGAATTGACTTGAAGTGCAAATGACTCCCATAATTAAGCAAATGTCTCCCATAATTAAGCAAATGATTAAGACTATTCAAAATCCATGTTACTTCTAGTGAACCTTGTAATGCAATGGAAGATGATGTTTGTAGCCTCTTCCTAGTCTGAGTAAAGAAATTTGATCACCCTATAATTTAAAGAATTTAGGTGTATTAAAAAAACTAAATTTTGTTTGATTTTACTTACGTTTTTTATTTTTTATTTCTTTTTTAAATAAAAATAAAAATATGTTTGACTGTTAATGTCAATGCAATTATATTTTTATTATTAATAATAGTTACTTATTAGATAAAACTTAAAGATAAATTATTTTTATCAATTAATTTAGTTATTGATGTATTTATTTTAATATCTTGTATAATATTTTATTGATGAATTATTAGTAAAAGTTATTCTTATTTTGTTAAAATAAATATTTTAATAAATAATTTTATTTATGGATTAATATTATTTGTAATATATATTTTAATTATAAAAGAAAATTTTATTTGAAATTTCTATATTTATTCTAAAAATAAAAAAATCAGTTTTTATAAATTATGAAAACTAGAAGAAACTAAAGCTAAAAACATAAATTAAAAACTCCAACAAACATTTTTTAACTAATTTTAAAAAAATAAAAGCAAAAGTGGAAACAAATAGGGAATCAATTACTTAAAAAGTTATGGTTTAATTATTTTTTTAATTTTTTTGAAAATTTTGAATATTGGAATAAGTCAACTTTTTTGAACTGACAAAATTACCAATTTTAAGATAATTTGTAATAAATCATTAATGTAAAAATGTCATTTAACGTACCTTCATATCATAAGTTTGTTTTTCTCAACAAAAATATGTAAAAGGAAAAATATTAGAAAGTCATTTGTAATTCTAAACCATAAAAACATTTAAATTTTAATTTAATTATAGGGAGTTTTTGAAAACAGCAAAATATCAAGATTAATCTTAATGTATTTAATCTAATCAGTGTAGGGGTTAACCTGTTAGTGTGCCAATTACAAATATGGCTATGTTATACTACTGAATTTAAACATATATAAGTTTCTGTATGAATTGATCCATTTCTAGTCAAAGTGCAATCGAAATACGCTGAATGATACAAACTTTCGTAGTATATAAAATAGATATGTTGTTATTGATCCTGATGTCTCAAATACCTCAAGCTTCGGTAAAATCTTTCCATGTCTGCGAGAGAACCTAAGAGATAAGTCCCACCTATACTGCAGACTAGAGTTTAAAAGAAGAAGCAAGAGAACTGATCATGTCTAATCCACAGGTTCTGCTACCCAACATTATCTTTGAGCTGATAAGTTAACAAGCAAAGGAGTTAGTAGCTATATATATAATTTTCTTCTATAAATACTCCTCTATGATTTGGAAACACAACCTAGTGAACTTGCAATCTTCTTTCACAGTCAATTTACAATTGGCAAACAAACAACTCGTGAATTCCTCAGGTGAAACCCGTCCTATTGGTGAATCCACGGTATATATGTTTAAAGTCACTACAAAATCGTTTGTAGTACACATGCAGGTTTGCTGGAGTATAATATATATGTAAGAAATGTTAATGAACTCTCGTGCAATTAATTCAGTTCATCTTCTTAGGAAACATTTCTTGATTCTAGACAGTACTGCCACCATCATGACAAAACACCCAAACTTCCAATGCATTTTTCTCTCTTTAATTAAGACATAGACTTCTTCTTTGTTTCACTCTCTTCTAATGAAACAAGCCAAGCAAGTTAAGAATTATATCCAAATTGATAGAGACAATGGTAAAGAGGTTTAGAAACAATATGAGAGAAAGAGGAAAGATATCAGCAGTTTGCCAGTTTCAGGACAGCAAATTGTAGGAAATACATACTATGCAGGGCAGTCTATGGATTTTGAGAGCACACAGCTGAATAACGAAGTTACAGTCCAAAATTTGAGAAGTTTCCCATCTCTTTAACACTTATGTAAAGTCAAAGTTTTAAGCACCATATCATGATTGCACCTAAGTTGCGGACTGTGAATTCGGATGGTTGCAGCAATTGCAGAAAATTTAACTACAATTACGAAAAATAAGATCACAATTGTGGTAAATTGTAATAACGATTTGCACTACAACCTTAAAGTTGTGATTGCACTACAGCCTTAAAGTTACGATTGCAATTATAGTTGCACACTATAATTTAAAATCATGATTATAATATTATACTTGTGATTATTTTAACCAAAGTTATGGAAAGCAATTGAGATTGAAATCACTTATGCTTCATCAGTTGCAACAACAAATAATAGTTGTATAATCTTCTGCCATTTAAAACTTTTATTTCGAAACTTTGTCTCGGGATAAACAAGTGAAAAAAATAATCATGACATGTATCAGGAACTTATTTATGCCAAGAGAGATACCCTACTCTCAGAGGTAAAACAATTGGAAATCAGACAAACTAAGTAGGACATTGAAGTCACACAAGGAACTTCCTTCAATGCATTTTGATTTTATAAATTGTCCACCTAGAATTCAAAACTAAGAAAAGATACCAATTGGATATGGTGAAAATGGAACAAGTATTTACATATTCAACAACGTATAGGCCTTGGTTCAGATATAAGCAAAGAAATGGGTGGTAAGAGCACTACAATTTTGGACTCTATTCAAATAAAGGGCAATATTACATAAGAATGCATGTTAAATCTCACGTCAATGTGCAGAAAAATCCATGCATGCAACGAATGACACATCACCCGAGACCATTCATGGGGAGCAGAAAATCGCAGAGAATCACCAAAAGGACATAATCTAGGAGAAAAGTAAAGAAGTGACGCATATTTTAATTTGGAAATCAGATAGATATTCTTTCTTGTGCTTGATGTATATAAACTGATAGAGGGAAAGAGACAGACAGAGAGAGAGTGAGAGAAGGAGCGAGGTGCCATTCTTCTACTGTTTTCTGATAAACACCTCTTCCGTTGAAAGTTCCCAAGAAAGATACGGATGTTTTTTTTCCCTAATTTCTTCCCTCCCTGCTCTTAGAATCCGGACGTAATAGAAAGATTAGGGTTTTGACGAATGGATATAGGTTTTATATGGAAGAAACCAAGTCTCCATTCGCAAGCAACAATGGTTTTAAATCCTTGAATTATATTCTAATCTTGTGTATACAGCTCTTGGATACTTCCTCTCGTCGAGAACACTGTACCAGATAGCATATAGTCTAACTTGTCAATCAAATATACCCCATTTTCAAGCACTAATTAGACAGCCGTCTGATTTATTTACTGTGAAAGGAAATTTATTACCCAAAGGTTCTTAATTTAAAAGAATATATGAACTGCGTCATCAAAAGAGAAATAAAATATCCACTTAAATATGGAGAGATGAGATTACCATATTATGTGGAGAAGCAAAGGGCCTTACTTGATTAAGCTGATAACGGCATCGAAGGGTTTGCATCGTCTTTAATAACCTGCTTGATTGTATTCTTCTTCTTCTTTTTTTTCTTGTATGGAATACCTCTAGCTTTGGCTTGACACTCCTTCACTTCACGCAAATAAACCCGAATTGCTCCGTTACCAAAAGGATTGCTGTCAGGTAATCCTCCATGCTCCTCGTAAGCAGCTCTCAGACGTCCAATTAGGGCATCCAGACTTCCCCAAGCTTGTCTCAATGGACAAGTACAAGGTGCAGGAGGGTCTGGCTGCCCAAAAAAGACGCACCCATGTAGATGAACCTTAGTTTTTCCGAACTGATCCAAATATCGGAGAAAGTCAAGCACATGATTGCAGTTACACTGAGAAAGTGGAACTGGGGGTCTCTGGTTCTTCAAGTACTGACCAAAAGTGTTCCAGTCTCGCCGTTTCTGGGATTCGTACCTGCTCAATGGAGCCGATGGTTGAGGTTGATAAGGAGGTTGCTGATGATGATCATCGACAACGGATCGCGAGGATCCTCCAGCAGCATCTTTAGTCTTGTCTCCTGACATGATGATTAAGGCGATTTTGCAGAGAGAAAATTCTCGGGTAATTTTGGCAAGAAATGGAGGAAAAAAAGTGTGGGGACAAGCTAGGTAGCTGAGAACTAAGAAGGGGAGATGGAAGAAGAATGGTGAAGTAATGCAACGGTGGAAAGTTGAAAATCACATCTATGGGTCTACAAAGGAGACATGGGATGGGACCCTATCAAGGTGCTTTTGTTCTTCATCTCTCTCAATTTCTTTTTTCTTTTTCCTTCAACCACACTATTAGCCACTAACTGTATTTTAAATTGAAAAATTATTATTCCTTCTCTCTGCCATTATCAATACAATCATTACATCATTTTTCATTTGAATAGTGATCCTTGCGATGTGCATAAGTACGAAATCAATG
Organism: Erythroxylum suave; assembly: GCA_027563595.1. Taxonomy (NCBI): domain Eukaryota; kingdom Viridiplantae; phylum Streptophyta; class Magnoliopsida; order Malpighiales; family Erythroxylaceae; genus Erythroxylum; species Erythroxylum suave. Next base: position 37,348,262 of record JAOSBN010000002.1, on the reverse strand, counting down.
CTCCATTAGTTTGAAAATGTAGTGAATCAGTTTAACTTAAATGAAGTTTTAGATATTAACATATATATGTATGTATATATATGTATATATGTATGTATAAATATATGTTTTCACACTAAGAAGTCGTTTGATTCTACTTTTATTTTTATGTTGTAGTTTTTAATTTTCGTTTTTAGCTTTTTTGTTTTTCTTTTAAATAAAAACAAAAGTCTATTTGATTGTTAATGTTAATATAGTTCTGTTTTTATAACTGATAATAATTACATATCAGATAAAACTTAAAAATAAATTATTTTTAGTTAAATAAATTTATTTAATCTCTTATATAATATTTATTAACAAATAATTAATAAAATTATGTTATTTTAATAAAATTAATATTTATTTATAAATTAATATCTATTTGAAATATATTTTAATTATTAAATCAAATTTTTTTTAAATTTAATTATATTTATTGATAATTATTAAAATTTAATTACATTTAATTTAATTATAAAAATTAAATAAATTAAATTATTCTTAATTTTATTGATAATTATTTTTAATTTATTCAATACATAATCTTGAATTAAATTATTCATAATTTTTATTAATAATTAAATAATATATATTTAAATGATAGTAAATCAGATGATAAACAAACAAAAATACGAAAGAAAAATCGGTTTTTATGATTTTTCATAATTTTTGAAAACTGGAAGAAACTAAAACCAAAAACAGAAACTAAAAATTCAAACAAATAGATTTTTTTTTACTGAATTTGAAAACAAAAACAAAAAACCAAAAACCAAAAACAAAAATATAAACAAACACCCCCTAAGTTGATAACGGAGGTGCTTAGCAAAGAACTAATAAGATGTTTTTTAGTTTTTTGACTAAAATTTTACTTCTTGATTATCTTAAATTGTTATTGATGTGTTTGGTAAATGACTTATTGGTTAACTTACTCCAATAAGTTAATTTCTAAAAGTTCCATAAAATGAGCTTTTACGATTAGTTGTTTGTCTAATGACAATATTGCCCTCCACTTTGCTCTCTACCTTTGCTCGGTGCATTTTTTAAGTTGACTTTTTTTATCGTACTGAAGTTTGGAAAAATATAATAAAGGAGTTAATTAAACATTTTAATCTTTATTTAATTTTATAATATTAGTTTACATCTAAAAACACCATAATATTAAGTTTTTGAACATAAAAAGTTACATCAAATTAATATTATAGTATATAGCTACTATATATCGTATATATGTCATAGTATAATTATAGATAATTTAATTTATTAAATAATAAAATTCATACATATTATATGAAAAAACACTAATGATGTAGTTCGTTTCATCATTCATATTAATAGAGAATTTAACGTTAGATTATTATTATTATTATTATTATTATTATTATGTTTTTTATAAAATTAAATATCTAAAATGGAAATAATAAGAAATATAATATTCATGCCCTTATAATTTTTTTAAAATTATACCATCATAAGTCATTTAACACACCAACAGCTAATATTAAACAACTAATTTTACCAAACATCTTTCATAAACAGTTGATGTTATCCGCTGGTCAAATCAGTTAATATTTTCTATTGGTTAAATCAGCTGATATAATCAGCTATCAACTAACCGTTGATAAAATCACCTAACAACTAATGTAATCTACTGTTTCCCAAATAGCCTAATATGAATTCTAGAGGAGTGAACTGCTGACATTCCACAAAGGTTTGGTGTGGAAAAAGATACCGCTAGTTATTAATCAACCCAATTGAACCACTGATATATATCAGCAGTAGAGGGGTAGTATACCTTGGAGCAACCTCTTATCTTTACATTATTTTATTGTATGATTTTGTATATATTAGTCTGGTGGGGTGGTCTATTTCTTTGTTAATGTCGTTGTCTTTCTTCCCCTTTTCAAGATTTTACTCGATTGGACATAAAAACCAGGGAAAAGATTACAAGTAGCATTGGTCATTGCATTGAAATTTTGAGCTAATTCTTTGTCAGGTGTTTTAGTGCATTTGCATGATAAAAATGCGTGACCATGCATGCATGTCCCAAACCAAAAAAAACAAAGAAAAACTCTCATGCCCATGAACAGTTGCCTTTCGTTGGCCGTCAGAAAGCCAGAAAGGGGTCCTTGTCTATTCATAGAAATTCAAGGTCAGTAGGTACTAGGAATACCTGCTTTCAATTGTTTAATCTATCCTTGGAGATAAAATTGGAAAGGTATTTTTAGACTTGAAAAGCTGTTCATATAGCTAGGTCTTGATCTTTATGGCTTGTGCTAGATGTAAAGGATATGGGGTCAATATTCACCCGGCAGACGTTTCTTATCGTATTTTGAAATAGACAATCGCTCCTGCCTACTCGGTTGCTTGTGATTAGCTGTTGGGCTAATCTTATATGTAATGCAATTAAGGATATGGACAAAAGTAATTAAGGACTGACGAGTAGCAAAATTGCAGCTCAAAATTGGAATCTGTTAAATGGAAAGGGTTTATACTTACAAAGTAGATGTAATTGATGACAATATGAACTTGGTTCTGAAGATCACCGTGGCATAATACATAGGATAATTTTTTGAGAAATTTAATGAATGATAGTTACTGACAACTCTACATCTTTTTGGCGCAAACGAGAGTTTATAAAGCATCTCGGTCCTCTCAAAACTTCAATGAAACATACTGATTAAGAGACAGAATTTTCCACCTACAGGAAAATCAAAATAAAAGAATGATCTCATATGGTGATTTTACAAATTTATTGTCCACCTGGTTCAAATTACCAGTCACTGGAAAGAGGAGATTGACATAAACTTGAGAGACAATTTAGTGGATTACGGGTCTACTTCAGTTGTTTTTAACTTATAACATATATTTTAAGTTGTTTTAAATCTATTTTATGCATATTATGTCCATTCTAATATGTATATATTACGTTAAATCTATCACAATATCAATAAGGGCAAAATAAGTTCTTTAATATGCAGTTTTTAATTTTTATATATCTTGAAATTTCTAGTTAATAAAAAATTTAATCAATACAGTGAATAATTTTAGTTAGATTATAAATCAACTTACTAAAATTTGGGAAAAGAAAAAAAATTTTAACACTTCAGTCTATATAAAAACACAAATTTGTATAGAAATTTCTATTTTAAAATGTTAAAATTTGGCAAGAATATTTAAATTTTTTCAATGGCAATACCCTAATTATCTTTTGTTTGTTTTTCAATCCCATTGGTTTGACTTTCTATTTGTTAATGTTAAGTTTATTTTGTTATTCTATTTTTCTTTCATTATATAATCTTTTCTAAAACAGAGTATTTGTCATTTAATTTAAGTTGTTAGTATTGTTTAGCATACAAATTAATGAAATTTCTCCAAATATTATGTTTATGGTGAAGTCCATCCAAAAAACATGAGAAGGGCCACTATGGTATTGATGCATATATGATTTTATAATTAATAAAATTAATTATTTATAATGATATTATATTATTTTATATGAGTAGGATATTGCAATATAATGATAACTATTGCTAAGTTAAATAATTGCAATATAATAATAGAAAATACAAAAGAATTTATTCATAATTATCAAAAATACATAAGTATATTTTATTTTCATAAAATCATAAAAATTCTTTTAAAGAATAATAATATTACGTGAATATCTGGCAACAATTAATTAGAAATGTTATCTATTATTCTTCATATTAAAATTTTAAAATGCAAAAATTAGAAGCAAATGATCCCTAATAACTCAAATTTTCATATTATTTATCATCATTACATGCAAATAATTTCAAGACTACCATGAGTGATACATTTGCGCTAAAAATTTGAGATGAAAATTGTTTTGCATTGGCTTACAATTGACATAAATGAATGGATTTAAGGAAAAGAATTGAACTATTTTGAAACAGAAACATAATCACTAACAATGTAAACAAATAAACCAATTAAGAGTTTGATTTGGTTCCAAAGTAAAAGGCCGAAAGCAAATTATTCTCAAATCAGATCCTCTTTGTCGGATTATCTGTCTTTCTTTTGTTTCTATCACTTTTTCGTTTTTACTTTTTTCTCGTTCAAATCCTTTATCCTTTCACGCGTTGTCAAGATGACCTAAGATACAAAGAATTTTATGGGCAACCAAGTAGGAAATAAAGATATACAAAGAATCTATAAATGGTCATTACCTCAATTCAAATAACCTATATGATAGAGAGGATTACAATTGTAATATTGACTAACATTTACAATCTTATAAACAGTCAAACAAGAAAAATGATAATTCATATATTTTAAACTTTTGAATGAACTTACTTCAAACACAAAACCTTATTAAAGCATAAGGTCATCTAGATGATGTTAAATGAATTGAACTTAGTTTTTTACTAGAGACATTCACTACTTAAATTTACTCAAAACAACATTGTTTTCCCATAACTTTTAGACTTCGGGCAGGGCTCAAGCTGATTTGGAAAAAGTTTGAGCCTGACCTAAAACTTGATCAATTGGGGTTAAGTGCATTTACTTTGAGCAGAGCTGAGTCAGGTCGGGCTAGTCTTAGACTTAATTGCCCCTTAGGCACTCGATCGCTCACCACACTAACCACTTTGGAGGGTATAGAGAAGCACATTATGTAGTACCCCACATGAATATATTAAAGAGATCTTTTATGGGCCAATTTCTATTAAGCTTTTTCATTACATGATCTTAAGTGGGATATGGGACCATATGTTCTTCCATGAAAATGCCAAGAATATCATTTAATTGCATTATAGTTGCTTCACCTAATTATATGTACGAGGGATGTGATTGGACTAATTGCACATATTATTTTAAAAACTTTCTCATGGTGCATTTAGTCAGTTGATCAATATAAATTTCAAGATCCATATCAAATCCACCAAGTGTTAAAATTTGATTAGGATTCTTGGTGGAATTACATAAAATAATATTAGAGATCATGATACTTATTTTTATAAATTTGAGATTACCAATTTCATCCTGAATCAGATTGTTCATTCAAATTTATATTTTCCATATTACAAACACTTTTAAAAAACATGTTAGACATTAATTAAAAAGTTAATAAAAGTGTTAGCATCCTTATTATTACTCAAATTGATACAAACAATGTTAAGGACATTTAAATTTTAACCAAAAAGTTCTTTCAAACCTATGTCACTCTCTCATTATATATAAATCAGATCCAAAAAATATAAGTGGGGAAATGCCCTACTATAGATATATTATTTGTCTACGTAAGTGTTTAAGTAAAACAGTTTGTGAATTTGAAGTATTTAATGATTACTCGTTAGATTTATATTGGACATTTATGTTCAATATTATGTTAACATTAGAATATATAGTGGATATTTGGATTTTTTAGCTCCAAAACAAGGCTTCTTTGTTGAGAGTTATTAAAGCCAAGTTTGTTACTTCTAAAGTAATGTGTTTTTCTAAAATATTCCCCTAAATGAATCGTAACTTAAAAAGAAAAAATGTACAAAACTTATGAATGTTAAAGAACTATTAACTATTCCAAGTGATTCATATTGTACACAAATTAACGAGATTTAAATTGTAACTCCTAATTTTCACAGATCACTTTGTATAAAAGACTAAGATATTTAAATATTTGAAGAAGATTTGAAATAAATCATTATGTATTTACTCTATTTGACTATTTTCATATGATAATAAGTACTTTTTATTGTTATGACGTTCTATTTTTATGGTTATGTTGGGTGAAATAATCTTGTCATACAACCAATAATATATTGGTGTATTGATAAACAAGATGCATGTTAAATAGGAAAACCATGGTTTTGAACTTTAGATATGTTTATATGTCTAAATGTAGGAAGATTAAAAAAAGATAAATAATCTCTTACACAAAATTTTAGAGGTTTTTAATTTTATTCAATAATTGAAAAATCCCCTTAATAAACATATTGAATAAAAGAAGGATGAAACTTCAAAGTGAAGGGTTATATAATGTATGCAAGTAAACAAAAGTAAAAGTGAGAATATACATGTCATAAGACATGAAGTTTTGTAATTATATGACTTAAGATAAGCTTCTAGCTTTATGTTCCATTATCTTTATATCAGGTTCAAACTACATGTCTCCTAAATAGTTAGACAAATTAAATTCCCAAAGACTCTCTATTTCCAAAAGCAAACTCCTTCAATCATCCAATCTTTGTTTCTTCTCCTTTTAACTATACACACAGTAGTTGTGGCTACTTAAGTTTTTAAGAACCTTTGGTCCTACCAAATGGTTCTTTATATTATTTCTATGATGTACTAAACATTAATTTTTATCTTTCCTTATATTTCTAACGTAGATTGTTTCTAATATGATTAAAGATGACCCATCCATAATGGCAAAGCCATCTAATTTAACTAGGATCCAAATCAACAAGTGTGGGATTTTATTATCTCAACCAAAAGAAATTCATAATATTGCAATTTTTGCAATTTAAATGTAGTTCTTATTGTTAAGAAATTATGAATAGATTATATTTGTTTTTGAAGACTTGGAAACATAAATTTTGATTTGGATGGCTAAATATATATTTTTAGGCAATAAGAGTTGATATGAATATAAGAATGTAGCATTAACAAATCATACTAGTTAAGTTGATGCTGTCGCATAAAAGCAATTACTACCATATAATATCACGCTAAAGATTTTACGAAATCAGTGCTAATATTCCTCTAATTTGACTTAACCCGAAAATCTCTTCACTTAAGAGATGTACCCTTAAAAGGAAAATCACCAGTACGGTCATTTCTTCATAATAGACACAACATTGATATTTAGTCAATACAAAATTTATGTTTCATATTCTCCCACCAATCATATTCTCTCATTGTTCTTGGTCTTATAAGTTCTTCATATGTGAGAACATGGAATCCAAAATCAATGCCTTTATATTACAAGCCTAGCCAATGGCATTCAATTGTTAAATAAAAAAGATGATTATTGCAATTTTCAATATCATTTGACATTATGAAGAAATGATGATTCTTTTAGTTTTTTTGCATAAAATTGATTTAAATTTTAGTTGTATTTATTTAAGGAAAAATTGTGTGGATTATTTCAATTGTATCTAAAATTATGTGTATGATATTAGGTTTAGGTCCACACTCAAACTAATCCAATCTACATTATTGATATGGCCCTATCTAATTAAACGCATTACTATAAAAATTGATTTCACTTATTTTGTTAATTTTAATATACCTCTCTCTCTCCCTCTCTTAATTTTTGGCAATAAAATGATACTTAGATCAATTAGTATGTGCCTCAATTAGTTCACTTTACCAAATCAATCAAATATAGGTATTCCATATTTAATCTAAGAACTTATGTCAAGATTAGTTTACCTTTATCTTTTGCTATAAAACTTGATAGCTTACAAAGTTGATTACAATAATCATAAACATTGAACCACCAAAGTTAAATTCTTTAAAGAGTTAAAAATCTATCTTCATACTCCAATGTATTTTATGTAACCATTTCAATGTTATTTGAGTCATGTATTCTTGTTAAAGTTCTCTTTCCCTAATGACCATGAAAATCCTTACATGTTATAAATAAACGAAGTGAATTGAACACATAATTATTTTTTCTAATTGGTGAGAGTGAGCAATGATAAAATATTTTTATTAGGATTACAATTAATTAGTCTTTTATTTTATAATTTATTCAAATAGAGATCAGTAAACCCATAGTTATATTTTTATCCTATTATGATCTTCATCTCCTTATTAGGATTAGTAAATATAGTATGGTTATTATGTAGGACTATTAGAGCATCTTGATGATAAGACTAAAACCTTTAACTAATAAACCTAATTCTCTTTTCACTTCTCATAATAGTATCTATGAGTGACTTATAAAAGTTTAGGTTTATATCATCTATAGTTTAAATTAAAATAATAGAAGAGACAAGAAAAGAGTTAGGTAATTTCTTACAATTTTAGGTTTCTTAAATAGGTAGTTCAATACTCTTAAAAAATCCTAGCATGTCTTATAATTTAAGTATTCCTAATACTTTTCCATTATCACTCATCAATTATTAAGGTATATAGAATTTTATTGAATGATCTTACAATCTCTTTTATTGAATGATTTTTGCATGTAGTATCATAATATGTTTTAATGGATTCTATATTATTTAACAATTTGAATAGGTCAACAATTTTTTACAAGAAAAATATAGATTGAAGATTTAAGGTTTATTTAAAATTTTAATTCTATTTTCTTGAAACCATGGAACTGTAAGTTGCTTATTGTCAATAAATTATGAAATTTGTTAATAACTATACCAAAGTGAGTTATTAATTGATTTTATAACTTATTATTGATTAAATCTTATGCTTCTTGTATTTTTGGATGTTTCCCTTGAGCTTTACAATTTTGGCCTTTTTATTGTGTTTTTTTTTTGCACTTTTACAATTTTAGACATCATTCCTAACTGATAGATCGAACCCAAAATTTTTCAAGAAACATATCTTCGTAATTTTTGTGAGGGTGCTAGGTTAATCAAATCCACATTCTAGTTGACCGACTAGATAGTGTGTCTAGTTGACTAACTAATTGATCGGATAGTTTATCCAATTGAACAAATGGTCGATCAAATAGGGGGAGTTTCTAGATTTTTATTTTTACATGATTTTAAATAATTTTGGCTAACTCAGTGAGTTCCATCACCTTCTAAATTGTTTTATCTCTTAACTTTGATTTGTTACATGTCTAAAAGGGATAACTTATATGAGTTTGGTGAGATTGATAATTTTATCTTATAAATTATTGTTTACCCAAAGGAGATAATGATTTGTAATATTGTTTCTCAAAACTCTTATTTACATTATTTAATTGCCCGTAGAAAATTTTATAATGTGAATTTTGAGTTTTATTTGACCTTTTAAGCGAGTCAAATAATCGTGAAAAATCAAACTTGCCAAGTGAAACCTTGGATATGAATAAATTTTACCCTTAAAAGAATGATATAAAGTTGGCTTCAAGTTTAACTGATTTAAATATAGCTCTCATTAAGGAAGAGCTTGCACTTATGACATAAAAGAACATAGTGGAGTAGAAGTTTCACTTTCAAAAGTAGGAAAGATAAAATAAGCTAGCATCATGGTGATGAAGAAGTTGATTTTCACAATCATTTAAAGAAACAATACCAAAATATTCATAGTAGCTTTGAAGGAGAGAAACACTAAATGTAAAAAGACTTAAGTTAGTTAACTTGTGCATAGATTGATTTCACTAATGTAAGACAGAGAATTTGAGGTTAGAACTTACACTATGAAGATGCAAAATATAGCTAATAAGCTAAATGGTAGTCAAGTCCTAATATTGTATTCTTTCTTAATTTAGTAGGTGTTAAATTCTTTATCACTTAAATTTAGTTTCTTAAACATAGTCTACAATGCTAGGAAAGAGGTGTGGATTACGAATGAGTTAATATCGATATGCGTCCAAAAATGGGAAAAGATAAACCATAAGAAGGATAATAATATGATTGTTGTGGTTGAATCCTCGAAAATCAAAGATAATTATGAGAATCAAAATAAGAAGTGGAATAAGAATAAAGGTTTTAATAAGGATATAGACCAAGTCAATAGGCTATCTAATGGGGTTAAGAATAAGAATGTTAAGTACTAGTACTAGGACTAGATGGAGAACCTTAAAGAGTGACTATTATAAGTATAATTCTTTTATAAAGAAAAAGGAAAGCAAATCAAGTATCCTTGAGGTTTTAGTTTGCTTAAGTCATCTTTAATAGATGCAGCTCAACTAGTTGATAGTTAGATAGTGGTTTCTCTATTTATATTTAAGAAGATATAAATTAGACTCTAACATTTTAAACAAAATATAAGTTAAACTTTAACATTTTTAAGCATTTAAAATAAATCATAACATTTACAAAATGCTCAAAATAATCTCAAAATAGATGGAAAACTGGACAAAGTTACGTTCCCATCCCTTATATGCTATGTTGGCACTAACATGGCACATATATATATTTTTTATCTAACTTACGGGGCCTATTATGTCACTTGGAATCCATTTGAGCACATATTATATTTAGTTAAAATTTGTTAATGCTTATTATAAATTTATAATTAAAACTAACCAAACTAATTTAGTTGAAATTGATCATAATTAACTAAGTAACTTAATTGTATTATGATTAATCAAAATTTCTAAATTTTCAATTAACTTAAAGAACCCTAATTCCTAATAAAGTTGTTTCGTCTGTCAGCTCTGTACAACCCTAATAGAATTTCCAATAAACTCTAATCTCAATTTCTTTCAATTTTGATGACTGTTTAAAGCTTGGAGTCTTCTCTTTCACATGAGAGATACCTTTGGAATCTTCTCATTTGTTGACGGTGAAGTGTTTATAACTTAAAGTTGGGTCTTCTTTTGCATTTTTGTTGTATTAAGGGTTGGTATAAAAACACAAACCTAAAAAGGAAACTACCTAAAGATAACTTCAAGATTGGGTTAAGAGCTTTTAGTGTATTACCTAGATCCTTATTCCCGCAAAAATTACAAATTAAAAAGTGAGTTTTTGAGTTGGTTTGCACTAGACATTAAACTAGAGGAAGAAGAGTGTGCCTAAGTGAAGGTTCTTAAAAGGAATTATTTTTGTTCTCTTTTGAGTTGAGTGAGTCAGATTATAAGTAGCCAACTTTATCTATTATGAACAATTTGGTTGTTGATGGCTCTAAACTACAGATTTGAATTTTTGGTGTATTTAGATTTTAAAGAACAAACAACTAAATGCTTTTCAATAACTTTTCATAAAAACCTGAGCACTACCTTAAATGGAAGTCTTGGCCGAAAAGTAACGGTAAAACATTTTTATGTTTAACGAAATCCAACTTTCAAGCTATCGTTCTTTAACTTTTCCAAGCAAATTATTAGGAAACAACAGGGGAGGGGGTAATTTAGGTTTTATTAGGAATTGGGGTTCTTTGGTTGTTTGAAATTTTTGAAAAATTAGGAATTTTGTTTAATCATATTGTAATTAAGTTAACATGTTAACTAAGATTGATTATAATTAAATTATTTTAACTAATTTTAATTATAAATTCAAAATAACAATAAAGATTTAACTTAAATCTAATATATGGGATCTACTGTGGCATATGGATGTCACATAAAATAGTGGGTCCTATGTGTATATGTATATATACACACACACACGCGCATATATATATGTATATGTATATCTATATCTATGTATATATAAACAAACTTAATTCTGTCCAATTTTTCATCCACTCAGGAGTTTAAATGTTTTGTAAATGTTAAAGTTCAATTTAAACATTTCAAAACATTAGGGTATAACTTGTATTTTGGCAAAAACGTTAGGTCTAATTTACACTTTTACCACTTATATTTTAAACATTACATATACTAAATAACAAAAAGATATACTAATGGGAGCAAGCTTAATGTATGTGTGTGTGTGTGTGTGTGTGTGTGTGTACACTATATTTATATAATAAACAAACTTACTTTTGTCTTATTTTTCATCCACTTAGGGTTTTGTTTAAATGTTTTGTAAATATTAGAGTTCAATTTAAACATTTCAAAACATTAGGGTATAACTTGTATTTTGGCAAAAACGTTAGGTTCTAATTTACACTTTTACCATTTATATTTTAGACATTACATCCACTAAAGAACAAAAAGATATACTAATGGGAGGAAGCTCAATGCATTATATATATATATATATCATCCACTTAGGGTTTAGTTTAAATGTTTTGTAAATATTAGAGTTCAATTTAAACATTTCAAAATATTAGGGTATAACTTGTATTTGGGTTTAGTTTAAATGTTTTGTAAATATTACAGTTCAATTTAAACATTTCAAAATAATAGGGTATAACTTGTATTTTAGAAAAAAAAACGTTAAGTTCTAATTTACACTTTTACCATTTATATTTTAAACATTACATACACTAAAGAACAAAAAGATATACTAATGGGAGGAAGTTCAATGCATTGATTTACCATGGGAGGATGCTTCTATACATGGACAAATAAGCAATCGGGTTCTAATTTGATAAAGAAGAAATTGGATAGAAGTTTGGCAAATCTTAGATGGATGAATCTATTTCCTAACTACTTTTCAAATTCGGCCAATCACTTATATGATCATACCCCATTCTTACTTATTTGACTACAGACAAAACTATCCATCCTTTCAGGTTCAATGAATTTCTAATGCGACTAGCTAGGTTTGAGGAAGGTTTATGGAATGCATTGGGATCTGAAATTCAAGGAACTAAGAAATTATTTTTATGCAGAAGTTGTAATTAATTAAGAAAGAAGTGTAAAGACTTTATAATGCCAATATTAGCAACACACACCATCTTATCAACACAATTAGAGGAGAGTTGGAAGCCATATAACAACTACAATACATTAATCCTAGAAATCAAAGAATATAAGAAAAAGAAAGGGAAGCACTACACTGTTATTTGATTATTCCCTATCTAAACAAAAAGCAAGAGCGGAATGGATGAAACATGGAGACAGAAACACTGCTACATTTCACAAGGCCATCGTTTCAAGAAAGGAAAGAAACAAAATTATTTCACTTAACTACAACAACATTGTTCTTGATTCTCAAACTCAGCTTATGCAAGGAGCTTATGAACATAGTAAGCTTATGTGCAAGCTTATAGATGCACACTCTTTCAAACTATTTCTCAAATAGATCCTAAATGACTCTCTTTCTTCAAAAGAAGCAACCTAATTAGCCAGACATGTGTCACTCCAGGAAATTAAGGATAAAATTGCATCTCTCCACCCTTATAAAGCCACTAGACATGATGGTTTCAATGTTAATTTTTTCAAGAAAGCTTGGTCTCTCACCGATAACATAGTTTTAGAAGCTGTGACGGAATTCTTTAGTAAAGAGACACTTCTCAAAGAGATCAACAAGACTTTTATCAGTCTGGTATCAAAGAACGGTGAGTTGAATAGCTTCACTGATTTTAGAACAATTGCATGTTGCAATTCCTTATAAAATATCATTTCCAAGCTTATAACTCAAAGGCTCAAAGGAATTCTTCATAAGCACATTAACCACACTCAAGAATAATTGGTGATAACATTTTGATACTTCAAGAACTCAGTACCAATTACTCCAAGAAGAAAAGCAAACCCAATTTTTGTATCAAAATTGACCTCAGGAAAGCATACAATAACATTGATTGGAGCTTCATCACAAATATTATGTAGGCTATGGAATTTCCAGAAACATTCATATGGTGGATTGAACAATGCTTGATGACATCTTCTCATAGCATCTTGATGAATGGACAATCTACTAGGTTTTTTCCAAGTAGCAAAGAGATAAGGCAAGGAGACCCTTTATCTCCATACATCTTTGCCTTAGTGAAGCAAACTCTACATAAGATCATTGACAATGTTGTGGCACGAACTTTCAAATACCACTCTAAATGTGGTAAATTTAAACTAAATAATCTTCTTTTTACGGATGATGTGATTTTGCTTTCAAAAGTCGATGTCAGTTCCATCTCCACCATGATTAAAGCTTTGAAGATATTCCAAAGGACTTTAAGACTTTAAGTCAATTATTTTAAGAGTAATATCTTTCTTTCGAAGAGCACCTTAGATCTTTAGGAATCAGTCTCTACCTTAATTGGGTTTTAGTCATAAGATTTTCCAATCAAATATTTAGGTATCCCTATTTCTCCACTCAAATTAAAGGTAAGGGATTACACTGAACTACTTGATCTAATATAAGCCAAAATCTTAACTTAGAGCTCTAGACATCTTTCGAGAGTTGGAAGAAAACAACTTATTAACTCGATTCTTAATTCCATCAACATCTATTGGATAGCCCACTTATCTTTCCTAAGATCAATCCTAAAAGCCACGGATAATATGTTCAGTAACTTGATAGGTAGCAAGGAGAGAAGTCACCAAACTATGGTGAAATAGAAAGAAAATATGCACTCCTAAAAATTAAGGTGGTTTGGGAATTTACTCCATTAAAACCATGAACTCAATCTTACTCACCAAAAGACTATGGTGATTAATGGAAGACAAACAATCTCTATGGTACAGATGGATACATAATTACTTCATTAAGAATAGGAGTATTTGGGTAATAGACTGTTCACACTTTCCTTCTACTACTCTTATAGTCATTCTCAAAATGAGGGACAAACATAAAGTGGAATTTTTTACGTTGATAGCTAATGAGAGGAACGTTAATTTTTGGTATGATAATTGGCTTTTAGGTGGACCATTAATTAACTCAAATGTAGTTAAATCCCTAAAGAGCTCAATACCCTTAGATGCGTAAGTTGCTACAACATTACAAGGCAAGGAAAAATTTCAGAACCACCCTATATTTCCTAACTCTTTAGCTAATGAAATTTATGAAACTTACTACAAAATTGAAATAGATAAATGCATCTAGAGACATTCATATAATGGTAAATTTTCAAATTCCTCTTACAAGAAGTTAATTTTTAAATAACTCTATAAGATGTCACAGACTAAAGCCACCTGGTCTCATCATATTCAACCTCTTGCGATATTTACTATATGGATTGTGATAAAAGGCAGATTAAGAACAATAAATAAGATAGCCAAAAAGACTTAGCTCACCAACTGACATTGTTTATGCAGAGAAGCAAAGGAAACTAGTGCACTTATTCTTGAAATGTCATCACATTAAAGATAAATGGAGGGAGTGTCATAACAAATGCACGTTAACTACTAAAATTGATAATCTAGGCAGCATTTGAACTCGTCGACTGAACTACAAAAATAACACTACTTGTAAATGCTTTTGGATAGTTCCTTCTTCGACACTCACAACTACATCAGATGAGAGAAACTTCAAAAATTTCCATGATAAATGCATCTCTCAGGAGCAATTTTATAAACAATTGGTACAACAGATTTAGCTCTAAATTAGCTTATAAAAGCATAATTTTGAACACCCTTCATACCTATTTATATAGTGGAATATGTGGATTGTTCTGAGCTATGGTGGAGAAGTTTAATGACACAGTAAGTAACGATTCAATTTAGGACCTTAGATGACTATAGTGGCTTACACGGTGGGACGATAATAGCTAAGTCATGTTGGTATACTAGGTGAGACGATAACAACATGCATGGTGGAAATCACTTCGGCATACAAGGTGGTATGTTAACAACATGCATAGTAGGACAATAGCAACCATTGACGAGTATGTTTAGGAGTGAAGATGGATTTGCCTACAGCTAGGATTTTACATTTTAAGTTATATGTGTTTCCGTTAAATGTTCAGGTAAAGTGTCCTTAGTTGTTTCTAACTACAATCGATACACTACTTTGTAATTTATTATAATTTCGATTTGCCTCAAGGCCTAATACATTCAAATTTTAAAAAAAAAAGCAAAAAGAAGCCTGATAAAGGGGATGTGATGGTAAATTAGAGACACGGGGTTGAAGTTTAGTCTACATGGTATTATAATGTTCAATAATGAGATGTATACTTCATATATGAGACACAACTTAGTTTTATAAACTTAATAAAGTATTCACTGTTGTTCAATAACAAAAACATTTTAAAAGATTTTATCATCTCCTAATTCCATTTTCTTTAGTGAAAATTTTTTGAATGGTGTTCTTTATTACTTAGATTTGTAGTATTCTAATAAAGTAGTCACAAATACTGATAGTATTCTAATAAAGTAGTTACAGATATTGAAAAATAAGGAATTTAACCAAGGAGAAATCATTCACATTAAGATATGAGAGATATTTCCATTCTTTGGATGAAATGATTGACAAATCAATGAAGGATGAAATCCTCCATATTTTTTGGTTTGTGATTATATTAATATTGCATATGGAGATTATATTATAGGAAAACTCATTAAAAGTAAGAAGAAATGTGCAACTAGAAATAATGGGATGTTAGAGATAATGTACACATATATTAATGGACCTTTGAATCCCACTATAGATAAAAATAAGTTTTTGTGATTTCTATTGATTATTACTTTTAATATGCTTACTTATATCTTATCAATAATAAGTTTTAGATCTTAAAGAAGTTCAAAATATTTAAGATAAATGTTGAGAAGCAAGTTAAATCGACTTATTAAACTTGATAGGTCAAATCATGGAGGAGAGTACTATAGTAAACATGGATATTTAGGTTAAGGAAATGACCTTTCACTAAGTTCTTTAAGGGTTATGACATAAGTACACAATACACCATGTCATATGCATATGATAAAAAGAAAAATCACATGCTAAAGGACATAATGAGGAGAGTGATGGTGAGATCAAAACTTTTTAAATATATATGGGTGAAGCACTAAAGAAAACACTCAACTTCATAAATCATGTTCCTAGTTAGTTAGTTTCTAGAAGTCCTTTTGAATTTTGAACAAATAGGAAGCCTATTTTGAACCATTTGAGTATTTAGAGTTTTCCATCTAAATAAAAGATTTATAAGCCACCAGAAAAGAAGTGGATCTTAGGATAACTCCTAAGTTATTTACATGTCATCTTGAAGGTTTGAAAGGCTACATAAAGCCTATTTTGAACCATTTGAGTGTTCAAAGTTTTCCAACTGAACAAAAGATTTATAACCCACCAGAAAAGAAGTGGATCTTAGGATAACTCCTAAGTTATTTACATGTTATCTTGAAGGTTTGAAAGGCTACATGTTTTACAGTTCTAGTCACATTTCCAAAATTTTTGAGTTGTTGACTATAAAGTTCTTTTTTAGAATGATGTGGTAAATGTACCATTAAGAGCTCAAGTAGTTGAGGAGCTTGAGTTAGAAGCGATATATGTTCCTATTATTTATGAGAGAGTTATTGAAGTACGTTAGAGGTGTATGGGGATGAATTATAAGATGAAGTTGTAGTTTGTGTGTTATTGAGAATGCTATGGTGGATACTCAACTTTATCATTTTGCACCATTAAGATTTTTATAAAGAGATAGAAGGCCTCTACCATTTAATGATATGTTGTTATTTATATGGGTGAGACTAATAATTTTTTAGGAGATACTTCGAGTCTTATTACCCATCATGAAGTAATAATAAGTCATCATTTTAATAAATAGATGATGATGATTTTGGAGGGCCAAACAATTATGTTTGAGATTTAGTTTGCATTCTAAATAGTTTCAAAACCATTTGTTATAACTATGTGTTCAACACCAAGATGGATGTTAACGACAAGATTGAGAGGTTCAAAGTAAGGCTTATGGCTAAAGAGTACACTCAAAAAGTTGACTCTACTGAGACTTCCTCACCAGTCTCAATTAAGGATTCATTTATGATCATTATGACTTTAATAACTCTTTTTTTTTTATAAGCATCAACATATGAATACCAAGACAAACTTTTTAAATAATGGTTTAGTAAAAAAGGTGTATATGTAAAAGTTCAAAGGTTTCAAGGTAAAAGAAAATGCACCAAATTTGTAGATTATGGAAGTCTATTTATAGATTGAAGTAGCCATCACAATTTTAATATTAAAATTTCATAAGGTGGCCATAACTTTGGATTTGATGGGGAACACACTTAACTTCTACATACTGTAAATTTGGTAAGAACAAGTTTATGGTTTTAGTCTTATATTTGGATGAACTTTTTCTTACCAAAAATGGTTTGAGTATGTTTCAAAATATGAAGAAAATGATTACGAAGAACTTTGATATGAAAGATCTTAAAAAGGAATAATTTTTTTAAAGTGTAGATCCATAAGGATAGAGTTAAAAAGATTTTAGGCCTAACATAAAAGGTTTATGTGGGAAGAGTGTTAAAATTGTTTAATATGTAGGATTATAGGCTTGGTATATCATATATAATTAAAGATAATAAGTTAAGAAAAGTCTGGTGTCCTCATAATGAGGTGAAGAAACCAAGGACAAACTATATCCCTTATATTAATGCAGTTAAGAGTTTGATGTATTTAGATGAATGCACTAAGCCTAACATTGTTTATATAACTTAACAAATATTTAGTAGACCTTAGTTATGTTATAACGAAAAATGTTTTGTGTTATATGCAAAACTTAGAGATTTTCTACTAGCTTACATGTGTAATGATATATAGATCATTAGATATGCCAATGTTGACCTTGGTAGGTATTTTGATGATAATAAGTCTACTATAGGTTACATTTTTATACTAGTTAGAGGAGTTGTATCTTGGAAAAGCTCTAAGAAGTTTGTTATAGTGAATTCAACCATAAAAGCTAAGATTATAGCTTGTTTTAAAATAAAAGTGCATGCTAAGTGGTTGAACAATTTCATTAAAAGACTTAATATTGTTGATTTGGTTTCTAGACCTATCATATTTTACCATGATAACTCATATTATACTATTTCCAAGAATACAAATAACATTGATGGTGCCAAGTGTATAAAGATTAAATACTTTAAGAGGAGTTGTATCTTAGAAGAGCTCTAAGAAGTCTGTTGTGATGAATTCAGTCATAAAAGTTATGATTATAGCTTGTTTTAAGACAAGAGTACATGCTAAATGGTTGAAGAATTTTATTAAAGTACTTAATATTGTGGATTCAGTTTCTAGGCCTATCAAAGTTTATTTTGATAACTCATATATTGTACTCTTTTCCAAGAATACAAATAACATCGATGGCACCAAGTGTATTGAGATTAAATACTTTATGTTTTAAGGATAAGTTGATGACAATGTTATATTTTATAAGTACATTGTCATTATAAACATATTAGTTGATCCACTGACCATGGGGCTTAGGCCTATAAATTTTCATATATATGTAGAAAACATGAGTATTATGTTTTCTAATAATGTTTTAATATAGTATGAGTTTGCGATTGCCATGTTGTAGTTCTCCAATACTTGATATTAATAACTTTTCAAATTTTGTACTTGATTAATGTGTTATAATGTTTGAAATGTAAGCATGATGTTATCTCGTTGTATGCGTGTGTATATGGTTATTTATCCTAGCATGTGTTATGGATTCTTTATTAAAGCAGATGGTTTATGTCATGATTAATTGCTATGATAATGACTCTTTATAGTATAGGTAATTTTGGTTGTTGAACTATATACAAGGCTAATGATAATTATCAGGGATCATAGGTCCTATTTTAAGACCACAGTCTTAGTTTGAGACTGAAATGGTAGGGTTATACATGATTTATGATTTTAGTTTGAGACTGAAATAATGTTTATTTCATTACTTATTGTTGCATTTGTATTTATACATATTTATTTTTTATTACTACTATTATTATCCTTTATGTTTATGTTTATGTTTATTTTTATTATTACTTTCATTATTTTTAATATTTATCTTTTATTATTCTTTATTTCTAATTTTACTTTATCTTCTATTTTTATTCTTTGTCATGTTAGATCATTATTTTATTATTTTTATTTTTAAGTATTTATTATTATTATGATGATGATGATGATGATGATGATGATGATGATGATGATGATGATGATGATGATGATGATTATTATTATTATTATTATTATTATTATTATCTTTTTCATATTATCTTTTTATTTTTATTTATTATTTATTATATTATTTTAATATGTATCTTTTATTATTATTCATTTTATTTTATTATAGTTATATTTATTTATCTAATTATTTTTTATTCTTGATTTTTTTCTTATAAATCTATTGGAAGCACCCTCTTTACTAGTTAGAAGTAAGGATATGTACTTCTGGATCTTCCCAAACCCCGCATCTCAATATGATTTCTACTGGGATATTGTTGTTGTTGTTATACGAGGCAAACCAAACTATAATAGTACCAGAGCAAAGAGTTTAGTTAGTGAGGTATGTATTTCTTGTGATTGTGGGGGTTGTATATTGATTAAGATATTGATTGAATCTAGTTGTAAGTACACAAAATCAATTGTAGCAAATAAAAAGTTCTAAAGTATTCTAGGGTATCCTACAAAAACTATAATTACTAAACTTATTAATCCTAATTAAAAATGAATAGGGATTGCAAAGGGCGGATGGCCTAGGCTCCAATTAAAAAAAGACTTTGTTTTACACATTTAATTTTTTAAAAAGTTATTTTTAAAAATTGGCGGGGTGGATGCATGGGTTGGTTTGTTGCCATCCTTAAAAATGAAACTAAATAAAACAAGAATGTATGAAAAGGAATTAAATTACTAACTAGTGAAAACAAGATAATTAAGTGGTAAAAAGGAATCAAAACAAACAAATGTTAGGATTTTTCTGGTTAATTTATAAAGAATTCCAATTATTTTGCAAGATTAATTATCAATGTTGAAATAATAATTAACCTCAGGTATCTATCCCTCTCTTCAAGGCAAACAATTATATTCAATTAAGGAATTGTTACCACTCATATATGCAATTAACCTTAATCAAACTTTTTAAGTATAATTAATCCATTTAGTTATCACTCTCTAGTTTAGGAAATCTATTTTCTAAACGTAAACTGTTTTAATAGATAGATGTGCAATTAACCTTAGTCAAATTCATTAAGTATAGTTAATTGATTTATATATCAGTTAAATATGATTCTTTGATCCAAAATATTTTTTTCTCCTAGTGCATAGATTATTATGCACCTTATGATCCTTCATACAATCCATAATATTGAATATGTAATGGTTAGAAATAGATCCAATAGAAAGTTGTATTTCGGACTCTGACTTACTGAAACCTTGCCGAATTTACTGTTCATTGTCTGACCTTCCTATTACGTTACCGCCGTTTCTTTTCCTCGCGTCAAGCGGTCACCGCTTCGCGCCCCTTTTCCCAATTCAGTTCACAATTCACATACAAACCTTATAATCATCGATCCCTCACCGGCAGGAACTCGCCCAATGGACAATGATACGGAGACCAGAGCTGCCTTGGACATTGAACCAAGAGTCTCTGCGACGGTCTCCGGCCACCCAGCAAAGAAAGTACGCGTGCGAGCTCGCGAAGATGACTCCCCCTACCGTCACAACTATCCTACCTCGCTGCTGTTCTCAACCAACAAGGACAAACGACAGTGGAGGCCACCGCAATGGCCAACTGAAGACCCAATAGACGTGGCGGAGGGTGACATTACACTCATTCAAAGTGACTCCGAGGCTCGCGTGCGTCTATCCGAAGCTCTGCGTCACCGTCTTGATCAACAATGGAACCGAGCAGTCGTAATTAAACTCATGGGACGAAGGGTGGGTTACCACCTGCTTTGCTCGCGTCTGCACACGTTATGGAAACCCCGCGGCCCCCTGAAAGTTATAGATATGGATCATGAGTTCTATCTGGTGAAATTCATGGACGAAACTGATTATCTTACTGCGCTGACTTAGGGGCCTTGGGTAATCCTCGGCCACGCGCTATCAGTGCAACGCTGGACGCCAGAATTTCGCACGTCTCAGGGCCGCATTTCCCCGTGCGATCGTCTGGATTCGGTTTCTAGACCTACCGATCGCACGGTACCACCCCAGCATCCTTCATGCCTTGGACAATCTCGTCGGAAAGACAATCCGCATCGATGCTCTCACGCTTCTCACCCAACGCGGTAAGTACGCCAGACTCGCCGTGGAGATCAACCTGGAGAAGCCACTCTGACCCACAGTGGCCCTGGACGGGGAAACACTCGCGATCGCCTACGAAGACCTTCCGCACATCTGTGCGCTCTGCGGCGTGGTAGGACATGAGAGCAGTCATGTCCGACGACGCCAGTCACCCCTATAACCACTCCCCTTTAGGCGAACGCCCCTGGAGCGACATCGACAATGCCACAGATCGGACTGGTCGCTCAATCCACAGCGCAGCGCCCGGAGGCGCTCACCGGCAACCAAGGACCTTGGATACAGGTCCAGCGGAAACCTGCTCGAAAATCCGACCGTTCGGCACCCACCTTGGCCCCGAGACGGCCTCACGACGCTGGGGGGACAAGGATCTCGATATGTCGCCTTGTTAGAGGATGCTGCAGAGGACGGCGCAACGGGCAGAAGGCAGACGTTGCTCGCAGACGCTTTCGATTTTCAAGCGCAACAGAAGGAGACAACACCGTATGCACCAGGGAGAAGTCGAGACGCACGCGCACGTGGAGCTGGGCTGCGCAGACAGGCCAGTCATGGGCCCAAAGGAAAAGACGCGGCCCACACGTCCAAGTCCATAGGAAATGGACTCCGCTTCAGTCCCAGAGACCCGGGCCCGTCCACTGGTGTGCGCTTTCAGACCCTTAACTGTTCGGCGGATTCTCTGATATTATAGAGATGTATTTAATCTCTTTGATGTTTGAAGAAGTGACGAAGGGAAATCGAACGACTACTATCTTTT
>JAOSBN010000002.1:37300271-37318480 GCA_027563595.1 Erythroxylum suave | reverse complement strand
GTCGTTGCTTTTTATATTGCAACTTGCAATAACGTACACCAAATGTGATCTCCTCTCCGGTGACGTTTCGGGGACACGCCACCCTCCAACATTTAGGTCCATTGAAGAGCCTTGTAATAAATGCTTGCTTGCCCCAATGCTCGTTATAATTAAAACTCCCAAGTCAACAATGCTCAAATTTAATAGTTTGATTCACCCAATTCTCAATTATTTTTGGCTAATAGAAAACTGAACCTAACCGCTGGTCATATCAAACAATTATAAATTACTCTCACTTAGATCTTGGTCAATCTTTTCGATCAAACAATTATAAATTACTCTCACTTGGCTTGTCTCTAGATCTTTCTTCAGGTCAAATTTTTGAAAATTTCCAAAAATGAGGTTATGCAAACGTTGATATTAAACAATGCAGCTCAAACAAAATTTTATCGTCTATCTCACTGTAAGGTGTTGTTACTTAATTTGGTTCAATTGGAGTCCACTTTTATAAAAAAATTAACGAATTTAGCATATATTTGCTTATGGAAATCAGACATATCAAAAGTGGTCCACTTGACTCGATTTTAGCTTGAATTAATGAGGTTATAACTCGATTCGGTGTACCCTGTAACATAATTGTTACTTTCAAAATAATGTTATTTTATTTAAAATAATATCTATTTAATTTTTTTTTTAAAATAAAATAAATGATTAGAATAGGTCAACCTATGAGCCGGGATAGTTGAGGTATTTATAATACATTAATTAATTTTAATGATTGATAAATTTCATTGTCCCTTTTAGATTTACACACGTGGCAAACAAATTTGGGTCATCGCCAGCGCCCTTTACTTCCACATCTTTTTAACTTATTTTCAGTCACTCAATATCTCACAATGACCTGTGCATGAAAATGACACAAAATCTGATTAAACAAATGAATAAGATGAAATGACCAATTTGGCCAATACGAATAAGTTCACCCGTACAAAACTATGAGTAACTAATACTAAAGATGAGGACAATTGTGTCATTCAATTAATTGGAATGGAGAGGAATGGCTTGCGGAGGTGGCAATGTCTGCTATCCCCAAGTCCCAACACACAAGCATAAACGCAGTCTCTTTGGGCAGTTAAGCCGCTCCAATCCCTCCACCTACCGGCTCTTCGTTTCTCTCTCTCAACAGCTTCCTTTCTTTTATTATTTGTTTCTGTTCCTTGAAACTCCTTTTGCACTATCTGTTGTGCTCGTCTTTGGAAAATGCCTCTGGTGAGGTTTGAAGTGAGGAATGAGTATGGTTTAGGGCGGCCTGAGCTTTATAAGGAAGTTGATAAGGAGGACCCCAAGGCGGTGCTTGACGGCGTTGCGGTTGCTGGCCTCGTCGGGATCTTGCGCCAGTTAGGCGATCTTGCTGAGTGTGTTTTTATCTCTCTTTCTCTGTTTTTCCCCCAACTTTTGAGTTTTGGTTTAGTAGTAATGTTTGTAGAAAGTTCCTTTTTTTTGTGCGTGTGTTAAATGAACTCTTTGCCTTCTAAAATCTGTGCAAAATGAATGGTTATAGAATGTTTTCTATGACAGTTAATTTGCAGTAAGTTGCTTCGATCATTTGATTGAAGATAAGGTCTTTTCTTTTTAGTTTTTACTGTATGAGGCGCTGAAGAAAAATGGCTTCGAATTTGAATTATACGGTATCTAGTTGCGGAGGAAAAAAAAAAGGAACCATTGAGAGAATCCATTTAAAGGTACTTGTGATATTGTTGTTGGAGTTTCTCGTTCTTGGTTAATGCTATGTAGTTATTTGTTTATGTTAAGTGGGTTAGTCTTAGTTTTCTGTTTTATTAAGTTATTTGGCTTTGAAGTAGTCAGTCTACCTAGTTGCTGCAAAACCCAAGTTGTGACGTTGTGGTGGTTGATAACCGTTTGGATGTCGTGAGGTGGAATTCTTGAAACGTCATTCCATGCGGTGAATGGGGAGTTTTTTTCAAATAAAAAAAGGGGCGGAATACGCTATGTTCTCTGGTGGTTTGAATAATTGATGGTGGATTAGTGATTTGGTCGGCAATAGTTGCTGACATGCTAGAATAAGGATGATACACTAATTTTCAGGGGGAAAAAAAAAAAGGAAACCTGGAGAATGTGTTCGTCTTGAGCATGTAACCTAGTATTTCTGAAAGAAATTTGCTGATTGCTCTCGTTAAGAGTTCAAGAGTTTATCATATTTGTGGACCTTTTCTTTTGTTCCGCCAAAGGCTCTTTTTTTTTTTTTTTTATAAAAAACTTTAAGCTAATTCAAACACTTTTTAGCTTGATTGCAGAATGGCCAATTTCAGTTCTAGGCATGACCAGTATATTCATAACTATTTCCTATTTGTGCTTTTATCTGCATCTATCAATATTTTTTGTTGATTGTTGAGATTGAAAATAGCAGTACATATGAATCTGATTTGCCTTTAGTGGACTACTGGCGGTATTTGCTTAAATTGGTATCTAGATTAAAGGAGATAGGAAGATTACTCCTTATGCTCAACTTATTTGATTCTCTAAAATGTCTTATTTGGGATGTTATGAGATTTATTGGGTTAAGTGGCAGCTCCCTGATGAGGTTAATGCTCCATATGTGCATGTTGTACCAAACGGATTTTTCAGACATGCTATTATACCACACCTGCTAACACCATGATGTGAAACTGTGATTGAGAAGTCTATTTGTCTTGGAATATGGCATTTTTGGTTCTTTTCTTGTACTGCTCTTCCTTATCGTTCCAAATTCTGAGAAAAGATATTTCAAACAGTAAACTTTCTCTTCTTTGGACATTGCAAGTTTAACAGTAAGATTCCTTGGCTCCTGTTTATTCGTTTTTGTTCTTCTCTTCTTAGACGTTTAAACTTTCACATGTCTGTGTGAGTGGAGCAAGGCACTTATTTGAGTTGATGCAAATCTTTCATGACTCCTTAAATGCGTTTTTTATAGAGATTAAATGGTTAGTGTATTTGTCGAAATGAAGACTTCATTTCCATGATTTTTCTTTTTGATTATTTATGTACTCTTAACCCAAGTAGCATTTAAACACATTTGTAGATTTGCAGCAGAAGTCTTTCATGGCTTACAGGAGCAAGTAACAATTACATCTTCTAGAAGCCATAAATTGATGGTTCGTGTGCAAAGAATTGAAGTTGCATTGCCTTCTCTTGAGAAGGCTATACTTGCTCAAACAAGCCATATACATTTTGCTTACACAGCTGGTATGACTCTTTTTGCACATATAATCAATTGTTCTTCTACATCTGTCATTTTTCTCCAAGAGCTTTTTGAATGTTTGAGCTTATTTGGCTCTTTAGGCTCAAGCATACGTTTGTGTTTTGTAGTTTATGTTCAAATTATCACTAATTAAGAAAATTGTAATTATTATGACTAGAGTATACAGTTGTTTTATTAGCATTTGCCAATCATTATTGATCTAGAGCAACCTTAGGTTCTACAAATGTGAAAATTTGTCTGTTAATGAGATTTCCCAGTTGTATGAGCATTTGAACATGGTGGATGTTGACAAATGCCTAGTTAAACCTATAAATAATCTAAATCATATGGCCTTTTAAGCTTTTGTTATGGATGAATTGGTTGGTTGAGTAATATTTAAGATAGGGGACTACATTCTGGTTATTTATTTTTTCCAAAATAAGATAAATATGGGAAGGAATTGATAGTGCTATCATAAATCCCTTATACTAACGAGGACGATTGACTTAGCTTGATTTTGGACAATCATTGATTTATGTCAACAAAAATCTTGTTTTGCTTATGGATTTTGTAATCAAGAGAGGAAAAATGATTTTCTCTATACACTTTATTCATAGGAATGATACATATATATTCAAATGTAAACCAATTAGGCCTATAGTTAAGCTTATGACTAAGCCTATGATTAAGCTTATAATTAAGCCTATAATATATGCATTCTATAACACTCCTCATCAAGTTGGAGTATAGATATTAATGATTCCTATAATATATGCATTCTACAGCACTCCTCATCAAGTTGGAGTATAGATATTAATGATGCCTAGCTTGTTATAAATATAATTCACCAAGCCCCATTTAGAGCCTTTGTAAAAATATCTCTAAGTTCTCTAATTTTATATCTTATGGAGATCAAGTTTTGTTGCATCTTTTCATGAACAAAATGATAATCGATCTCAATATGTTTAGTTTGCTCATGAAACACAATATTTGAAGCAATGTGAAGAGAAATTTAGTTATCACACCACAACTTTGTTGGTATTGAGGCTTCAAGACCGACTTCAGTTAAGAACTGGTGTATCCTAATTATCTCACACATACATTGTGCCATGGCTTTATGTTAAGATTCTATACAAGATTGAGACACGACATTTTGGTTCAGTTAAGAACTGGTGTATCCTAATTATCTCACACATAGATTGTGCCATGGCTTTATGTTAAGATTCTATACAAGATTGAGACACGACATTTTGGTTTTTATTTTTCATCAAATTATCTCCATCAAAAACACCATAGCTAGTGGTGGATTTCTAGTCTATCTTGGAACCTTCCTAATCTACATGTCAGAAAGACTTGATATATCAATGGCTTTCATATAGTATTCCTCATCCAAGGGCTCCCTTTAAGTAACATAAAATTTGTTCTAAAGCAACTCAATAGTTAACTATTGGGAAAGAGATGAATTGGTGTACAAAACTAACATAATATGAGATATCAAGACGATTTACTATAATATAGTTCAATTTCAAAACTAATCTTCTATGTTTCTCAAGATTTTCAAATAAGTCTCCATCCTTTGTAAGTTGTAAACTATGAAGTATTGGAGCATTGCATGGCTTAGCCCCCAACTTTTTAGCCTCAGTTAATAAGTCGAGCACATATTTCCTCTAAGATAAGAAAATGCCTTTCTTGTTTCTTGTTACCTCAACTCTCAAAAGGTACTTCAGAACTCCTAAATCTTTCATGTGAAATCTCATAGTATCACTTCTAGAAATGACAATATCATCTACATACACAACAAGGAAAATGATGCTAGATGTAAAATGTTTATTGAAAATCGAGTGATTAGAAAACTATTTCGGTGCCTAACTAAAATTTTCAAATCAAGCATAGGGACCCTGTTTTAAAACGGATGGGGCTTTTGAAGATGACAAACTTTCCTATACTCCCTTGAGCAAAAAACGTTTGGGGTTGCTCTGTATAAACTTCCTATTGAAGGTCACTATGTAACAAGGCATTTTTGATGTCCAACTAATATAAAGGCCAATCATGAATAGTTTATTGAAATTAATAAACTAATAGGTGTCAATTTAGCAATAGGAGAGAAACTGTTAGGATAGTCCACACGATAAGTCTGAGAACATGCTTTTGCCATCCTTCAGATTTTAAGTCAAGCTACTGATCCATCAAGGGTGAATTCGACTGCAAACACCCATTTACATCTAATAAACTTTTTTCATACAGGCAAGTTCACTAAATCCCACATACCATTACCATCTAAGGCATTTGTCTCTTCTATCATAACATCACTCCATTTTGGAGAGATAAAGCTTCATGAACATTTATTGGAAGAGTCATAGAATCAAGTGCGACCAAATATTCAAGGTGTTATAGTAAACAAGGGTTTAGTAATAAAAAGGACACTAAGGAATCTTACCACAAAGAACAAATGAAGACATGCAATTAATGTGGAAACTGCATCGATTCAAAATTGCTTAGGAACGTGCATTTGGAATAAGAGTGCCCTAGTTGTTTCAAGGAGAGGTCTATTTTTCCTTTCAACCTGACCATTTTGAGACACAGTGTGAACACAAGAGGATTAATGAAGAATGCCATTTTGAGTCATGTAAGTTTGTAAAGACGTGAAAAAATTGTTTTTTGGCGTTATCACTTCTCAAAGTATGCATAAAAGCATTAAATTGTATTTTAATTTCAGTACAAAAGGTAATAAAATGAAAAAGCAATATAGAACAATTCTTCATTACATAAAGCGAAGTCACATGAGAAAAATATCAACAAAAGTAATAAAATACTAAAATCTAGTTTTGGCCATAACATAATATAGGTTTCAATTGTTAGAAGACCTAACTCAAAGGGAAAATATCTCTTTTAGTGATACGTGGTATTGAAGATAGATGATGATGTTTTATATACTGACACATGACCCATAATATAAGGAAGATATATCATGAAACTGAGAACATAACTTCTTGAATTGAGGTAAAGAGGGATGTCTTAACAAACAATGTGCTTCAAAAGGGTTAAAACCTGAACAAGTTATGGGCTTGGACACCTAGGTATCCAAAATGTGGAGATTTCCTGATCCAAGTCATTTACCAATAATTTCTTCGTCATGTGATCTCAAAAGGAACAATGACCAGAAAGAAATACAACAATTCCGAGCACGATTTGCTCACAGATATTAAATTAAAAGAAAGTCTTAGTAGGCTAAAGACAAAGGATAAAGAAAGTGATGGGTAGGATTAATAGTGCCAAAAGCAAGAATTTATGAAGTAGAACTATCGTTTGAAGTAATATGAGAAGGAGATCTGTGTTTTTGAAAAGCTGGGAAGAGATTAAGATTACATGTTGTTTGATTTAAGGCACCATAATCAATGAAGTTACCTGATTCATCAATGACAGTGAAAAGATGAAATGCACTTTTTAATACTTCTTGGTACTAAGTGATGGCATTCAACAGTCAACAATGATCGCTGAGGGGACAATGACAGGTGCAACGATTGTGACGTCTCTTTGGCAATGGCAAAGGTTGTGTTCGGTGGCATAAGTCATGAGTACTGACTGAAGATGGCAAGGTGGTGTGTTTAGCAGATTCTAGCGAGTGTGAGAGGTAGGGGACTTGGGCAACATAAGCTAAAGACCTCCTCCTGGCAAATTGCAGCATAACTTGCTTGCTAAGGATTGAGCAAACAGGAGTTGGAGACAATGACTGTTTGGTAAATAACAGATTGCATTAGCTGTTATCAGCGGTTAGTTGATAGCTAATTATATCAGCTGATTTGACCAACGGATAACATCAGCTGTTGATTAAAGATGTTTGGTAAAATTAGCTGTTTAGTATTAACTGTTGACGGGTAAAATGACTTATGAGGCCATGATTTAAAAAAAAACATTATAAGGGCATGAATATTATATTTCTTAGTATTTGGTGAATATTCTTATAAGAATTTAGATTTGAGATATTTAATTTTTTAAAAAATTAAGTTTATAACTTTAATAAAAAACATAATAATAATAATAATAATAATAATAATAATTATTATTATTATAATAATCCAACGTTAAATTCTCTATTAATATGAATGGAGTGAGGTACATCATATTAGTATTTTTTTCCATACAATATGTATGATTTTTATTATTTAATAAATTAAAAATATCTATAATTATAGTATGACACAAATACGATATATAGCAGTTATATACTAAAAATATTAATTTGATGCGACTCTTTATGTTCAAAAACTTAATATTATGGTATTTTTAAATGCAAACTAATATTATTAAATTAAATAAAGATTAAAAAGTTTAATTAATCCCTTTATTATATTCTTCCAAACTTCACGACATAAATTTAAGATTAAAAAAAAGCCAACTTTGAAAATACATAGAGCAAAATTAGAGAGTAAGTGGAGGGCAATACTATCATTAGACAAACAACTAACTTCAAATGCTACACTTAAGGAGCTTTTAAAACATTAACTGGTTGGGTTGAATAAGCCAATCCAACAGCTCATAACCAGACAGATAAATAGCTTTTTAACATTGGCCAAATGGTTACTTTGGGTTAAATAGCTATAAAACAACTTATTGCCTGTTTACCAAACATGCCCAATCAAAATGAATTCTACAAAATCTGTTCATTGTGGACATAACTGAAGTAAGAGAGAGAGAAATTTTAAATAGCTAATTGCTCACTAGGCAAATTTGGCTTTGATACCATTTAATCAAGAAGGAAAAATAATTTTCTCTAGATAGTTTATTTATAGGAATGATACATATATATAGATTGAAGTTATACTAATGAGGCCTATAATATATATGTTCTTTAACAACTTTGTTGACAACATGAAGATTGAGTTCCAAAGAAGGCACATTTGTTTTGGAGAAATCAACTTCCAATTTGGAGTTTTAGCTAGACTTATTGTTGTTGTCTGCAGAATTTAATTAATTATGTTAATATCACAATTACTCTCCTTGGTTATTCTTCTTTCCATCTGGAGTACTCGAGGCAATTCACTGTAGAGAAGTGCATATATGTAAAAGTTTCTTTAGAAAATTGATCCTTTGATAGTCACGAATCAGGGAATGAATGTCATGTTCTTGAGGAAGGAAGCTTTTGGCAATCTGAAATTTTGTGAAATGTAGGAAAGAAGCTGTTTCTTCTTTTTTGACTTGATTACTCTTTTCCCTCCTATCTAATTTAACTCAAATTGCAAGTTATCTATAGTTGAATGTGCATGTATCAGGTATGAATTGAAAATTGTTGTTTCTCAACTGTTTAAACTCTTCAGCATTAGTTATTATCTAGATAAAATCTGCCCTATGACATGCTTAGAATTATGTTGGATACTTCTACAGTTAGAAATCTTATGGCTTGTTTAGTTGATCATGGTCTTTAATAATAACAGATGCCCATTTTCCGTTATGAGACTTCAGCTGTTAATTCTTTTTCCTGTAATATGATGTGCTGTATTCATTTGCTCTTCCACTTGATGTTCTGGAATTTCCAAGTTATTTCAATTCCTTAACTTAAAGCAGCTGGCTTACAGGTTCCAGATGGCATCCTCGCATTCAAAATGAACAAAACCATTTCATCAACAATGACTTGCCGAGATTCATCATGGACTCCTATGAAGAGTGTCCAGATCCTCCACGTTTGCACTTGCTTGACAAGTATGATCACTCCCCACTGTCAGATTTCAATGCGTGATGATGGATGCTCGGGATTTCCAGTTTTATATTATTCATCATTGGTCATAAATAAATTTGTTTTTCCATTCAGATTTGACACTGGTGGCCCAGGATCTTGTCTGAAGAGATATTCAGATCCAACTCTCTTCAGGAAAAGATTGGGCAACTTAAAGGAGCCAGACGTTGGGAAATTCCAAAGAGATAAAAAAGCTCATAAAAGCAAGGTATCTTTAGACAGTACCAGAATTTTGATTATCATCAAAAGTACCATATCTAATGGTGAATTCTGATATTCTAATTATGCCTCTACAGTTAAATTTAATAAGCTGGTTCCCTGCTATAGATGTAATCAAATAAAAATATATGCTCCATCAATTATACTTTTGTTGAACATGTCAAACCACTAATGTAAAATGGACAGAAAAAAGGGTCATTGCAAAGGAATGGCGATTTGTTGCATCCTGTTCCAATTACAAATCATGGTGGCAGGTACAGTTTATAAATGAGCTTATCTGTATTAATATCATAAAAATGGGTTAATTTTACTTTCTTCCATTTGGCGACATTGAAATCTGGGTTGATATTTGATTGGGCAGAGTGCAATTCGCTCCTCCAACTGCCAATGCCCACCCTTCTCCTGTGCACACAGCCTCTACAATTGACGTGGCATTAAAATATGATCTGGGCGATCACACTAATTCTTTTGATACAAGAACTGGTTCATGGAATAAAGAATCTTTCCCTCACTTGAGTTCTTCCTCGCAATTTGAAGAAGAGGAACTCTCATCAAGGTCCATTGAACAGAATGATATGCAGAATTCTAGTTATCCTAGTGGGCAACCTGGGGTTACAGCTGATGACTTTCCACACAGTTTGTCGACTGAGAAGGTCACTGATAGTTCATCATGTGTTGCAAGGGATGAAAAGGCAGAAATAGTGGAGCCTGAAGGTCAACATTGTGATGAAGTTGAAGCTCCAGAAACACACACAACAGACTTTGACCTTGATGTGCAAGAGAGAAAATTCACGAGTCCTGTGCATTCTGATCAACCAGATGCTGTACATGATGAAAGGACTATGAAATCAAGCACCAATATGGACGAGCTTGATGAAGATGAGAGTGAGCCGGACTATTATATGGATGCACTCAACATAATAGAAACGGAATCCGAGAATGATGTCGCACTCAACCCAATAGAAACGGAATCCAAGAATGATGTGGATTTCCAAACAAAACATGAAGTGGACATTGCTTATTCCGATTGTAAAAATGGAGGAAGTGGTAGTGAAGTCCAAGAAGTCACAGAAGATATTTCAGAGCATTTTCTGTCTAAAGCTGATTCTCATACTTCATCTGATATATCACACAATGAAATAGCCTGTGATAAGTCCAAATACACTGCATCAGAGGGTTTTGCTAATGAACAGCTAGCTACAAATTTAGAAAATATAACACACGAATACACTGCACATATTTCTGATCATCATCAATCTACTAATGGGCACCATACCTCATCTGATATCTCCCAAAAGGAGGAAGTCCTTTGTGAAGTTCCCACATCAATCCCCTCGAATAGTTATACCGATGTACAGGCATCACACTACTCTGGCAGATTTTCAAATGCAGGCTATTCACCGTCAAGCGAAGGATGCATAAGAGTTGATCCTCTAGATGGTTCAAAAGTACAATCTCTTGTCAATGCTTCTTCATCTTCTGGCATGGAGAATTCAAATCTTCCAGAGTCATTGAGTACGATGACCACAAGCAATTCCTGCAGGTCTCATGGATCTCAGACTGAAATTTCTAATGTTGGTTCTGTTACATTCTGGACTAATGGAGGCCTTTTGGGTCTTCAACCATCAAAGCCTCCTGATTTTACTGCATCAAATAGCGCAGGCCAGGTTTCCGCATCCAATATTAAAGATGAGGCGATAGGCCCTGTGAATCATACTTCTATGACCAATATGGATGGTGAGATGGGAAAATCAGGCAGATCAGTCAAGGATGGAAGCATGGACCGGATTCCAAGTTCTGTATGCTCTACATCATGGCATAAAGATCAAGATGGAACAGTTGAAAAATCTGGTGATTCTAATTATAGTTATGGACACCATCATGATTATATGCGTATCTCGAATATTAACATTGCAGATGCACCAGGAGAAAAGCTATTAAAAAAGACATCCGTTAGTCATGAGAGAGAGGAAATCTCATCTCAGTCATTTGGAATTGGCCAGAGGTTGCTCGGTAATGGTTTTGGTAGACTTGTTCTTGATGGTAAACCTGAGTTGCCTTGTTCACATAGACCTGGTGTGCTAGACCAGAGTCTGCACAATGGCATTGCACATCAAACAACTGAAGAAAAATCATTGGATGAACTGTTTGAAAATTTATCTTTTGCGGACTCACTTACCTCTTCACCCCCTCTTGAACATATGAAACTATCTTTCCTCCCTATTGACAGCGTTGAGGTGTCCAAAATGAAATTGAAATTTCCTGATGTGAATCATAATGAAAGCTTTGGGGATATGTTTACATCTTTTCAGTTGGTCCCGGATTCTGGTATTCCAAAGCATGTTCTGGGTCATGATTCTGATGACGATACCTTCTGTAGATCATCTCCTTATGTATCTGATGATTACTTGAGTGATAATTCTGATTCAGACAATGATAATTGGGGATCCAACGAATCACCTGATTGTAAGGACAATGAACTATATAGTACTATGCGAATATCACCGATTGAATCTGTTTCAAGGTCTTTGCTGGCTAGGGAATCGGGAAATGATGGTGTTGACTTGGATACAGGCTTTAATAACATATACTCCAAGAATGGTGCAGATCCATCTCACTCTATGTCGTTGATGGATCTTCCTGGTTTGGAAACAGTGAACTGTTTACCACAGAGAGAAGAAAAAGACAATTGGGATCAAATGAATGTCCTAGACGGACAGCATCAAGTACAGTCTACCCCATTGCCACCACCTCTCCCTCCTCTTCAATGGCGTGTTTCCGAAGCTCACTCCTATTTGACAAATGATGGACTCTATACTGTACTTGGAGCTGATGAACATGCTTTTGATCTGAAGCTTTTGGAATCTTCCTTATCACAACAACTTAAGACATTTCCACCTGACGGACAACAGCTAGTTCAGGGAGATATAGCTCTTAATACAAAGAATAAGGTACAATTCGGTAACTAGAAGTGCTATATCTGTTGCCTATTGTATGTTGTGAATTTAGATACTGTTTTAACTTGGAATTCTCTGTTTAATGGGACTGTATGCCTGCTGCAGCAGGAATGTGAAAAGTTGAATGCTCAGAAAGAAGCTAATCAGCCTGCGAATGTTAAGAGGATGGATGAAAAGGAAGATTTCTTGCAGCAAATTCGAGCCAAAGTGAGTGATCATTTCTTTTGGTTTTTCCTTTTTGACATGAAACCTAGACGGCAATGGTGGATTTGCACTCTTTGCCAAGAAACCCATGTTCATATGTTACTTGTTTTGTCATAGCAGTCTTTCACCCTGAGACACACGGTGACAACAGAGCCAACTTTGACATCAGACTCCACTGCAAATGACAAATTAACTGCAATATTGCAAAAAGCAACTGCAATTCGCCAGGTTTAGTTTTCTCTCGTTGCCATTTTGTTTTCTGTTTGTTATCATTGCTTGTTTCTCTGCAATGCTTTCACTCTATAAATTTGACAGTGGAAAACAATGTCAGGTTGTTGCAAGTGATGATGGAGAAGATGATAGCTGGAGTGACACTTGATATTTCTGAGCACCGAGGGAAGACTGTTGTGCTAGTTTAACTAGAAAGCAAATACTTGTGCAGTTTTGACTTCGTAAATTCTAGTAGGTCTCCAGCATATATCTGAATGTAAATAATGCCAGTTTCCCAGTGTAATTAATTTTTAGGCTTCTATTTTCATGCTTGTTAGCATTGATTCGTTCAACGACTAGGACAAAGGTATAAGATGTTAGATGATTTAGTTTTAACTTTTCATTCATCCAAGGCAATCATTTCATCTCGGACTAAAGTGTCTATTGTGTCATATTGATGTTATTTAACATGCCAGTTACTTTACTACCATGCTTATTGAAGCTCATTTCAATAAATATGATCATCAGAATTCCAAAATACTGGCATTAAACATCATCTTTTTTGCTTTTTTGTACATGTTGATGGGTTGAATATGATCACTTGGGTCAACAGGTATCTTCTTTGTAAAGAACAATTTACAAATAATAAGTCTGGTAAAATTCTTGTATTAGGTTTACCTCTTTTGAGTTCTGGAGGTTGATTATAAAAACATAAGTTTATGCGTTTCAAGTACAATATTGAATTGAAACTAAGTCCAAGGAATACTCATTTAACAACAAACAGTAACGATTAAAAAGCACAAGTGAGGCTTTATTTTAGGAATGAGCTCTAGACTCCAATTCAATTTGACAGTTCGTAACATAGATGAAGAATGTAAACTGATTTTGAAGTGATGATAGCAGTTAATTGTCAAATAGAAGGAAGGAAGATGAGGCTTCACAAATTCTTATTGTGTCGTTTTCTAATGTTTTTGACTTCTGTGCACCTTTACAAATAACCATAGAAGCAACAAATCAACAGAAGGAACAAAGAATGAAACAATGAAACTTTGACTAGATCTTCCTTACATGATCCCTTAGGCCTCAACTCAACCCACTGACATAGCTAATGTAGCGGTCTTTTCGATTATGTATGTACAAATGACCAGACTCGGTCTAAGTATTTCATTTTTCTTTTCCAAAGTTCGTCATTGTTGCAGTCCTGCCGTTTTGGGGCTCATGCTTATTAGTACCATATTACAACATGCCGTTTTGTTTTATTAGTTTGTCGGTTCTTTCATGGTAACTAATGTCACCACTGTTGGACGTCGGACGCATTTTCTTACAAATTGCATGTCAACTCCTACGCTATATGTGCTGGCACAGCGATCCAATTAGCGTTCTTTAATTTTTTATTGTGAAAAGGAAAAGGGCAAGTCCAATAACAAATAAAAAAAAGGACGAAAGGGAGACCTTTCCTGCTTCGTTTTGTTAAAGCAACAAATAACCATAGCAACAAGCTACACGATGCTTTCCAACCCTTTAATTAATCAAAGCATAATACTATTTTAAGAACAAGGATTAGAGCACTTCCAAGTTGTTCACAATATTTGTTTCCAGGGGTCAATATGATAGCTGTAAATGTTCTGCTCAACGTGAGTCGATATCTTTTATGTGGATCGCCATCTTATTTTCATGTGGGTTAACTATTTTGATAGGGTAGTTTATCCCTAAACATGGTTATATGTTGGCTAAGCCTGAAATCTGATAATTTGTAGATTGTTAATCATGACCAGCAGCAGATTATACTCACTTTGCTTTTAAAGGCAGTCTCCTAGAGTAGGGCAATAAACAATTAATTAAAAAAAAAGTTACACTAATTTTGATCAGCGATCACTTAGTCAATTTTATATACTAATGAATAAAGATATCTTTGTGATGGAAAAGAGACTTCCAAAGCATCATGTCTGAAAAGTGCACCTGTGGGGATCAAAAGAAAAAGACGAAAATGCTTTTTCATCTACATTATAATATCAGAAAGTTACTTCCGCGAACCAGTCTACTTTTCTTGTGTTAGTTAATAAGTCAGGATTCCTTTATTAAAGAACGGATTAAAGAAAACCTAAATCATATCAAACGACTTTCCTTTCCATTTCCAACAGCAAGCTACCCTTTACACTGCCAACAATTTCAAGATTGAAGAAAAGGAAGCTACAAAGTTATCATTGAATCTAATGAAAAGCCTGAAAAGACGACATGCAATAAGGCCGGAAGGAAATAATGGCAACCTTCATTCGGACTTTTGTAAAGATCGATCATTATTCCCCAGAATAATGCTTCTATGTGATAGAGGGAATATATATATCTCACAGGTACATAACTTTCATTAATAACCTTTTGCATAGCTAGGTGAGAATTTTTTTATACACAAATTCTATTATGCATTTAGGTGCGAAATAATTTATACATGATATTTAAAATAATTTATGTTGATTAATTTGGTATTATTTTAAGTACAATTATTTATAGAAACTTAACTAGCTAAAATATAATTTTGACATAGCCCTTTCATCTTTTGCAAAGCCTTCAGTTTTCATTTTATAATTTCTACGTAGAAAAATGGTAGTTTATACCTTACAACCAATTAATTGGTTGTAGTTTAATGATGAAATAATTAAAAACATTCCCTATGTTATACATATTTAGATATATATGATAAAATTCATGAGATAAGAGTATTTTTTTTGAAAATAAAAAAAATTCGTTTATAAAAGGTAAATAGGCGCAGAACATCAATAACAAACAAAACAAAGAGAGAGATAAGTGCACATTGCAAATAGAATTATGACGAGATTATAATTATGAGATTGATATTATATTTATATATTATCCCTAAATTATTCTTAGTCCTTATTCTATTAAGACTGGACATTAATAGAATATAAAAGACTAGTAAATATTATGTTTTTCCTTCCGAAAGAAAAATATAAAGATACTTAAACAAACGTGTGAGTACCTATTAGAGAACAAGTTCACTGAATTGACCCCATATAAGAAATCCGTTTGGAAAATTACTTGTATGTTTATATAAATTCTTATTGTGATAATTGTATAAGTGATCATTTGACTTGAGATCTCCAAAGTTATCTCATATATAGATTGCTATGTTTTAATACTACTTATGACATGTTCTAGCTAATGATAGCTCAGTCGGTAATTATTAGATATAACATGAATTATATAGAGGTAGTTGAGTGATCAATATATGGTTCATCGCCTTAAAGTAATTAGGGAGAATATTTTTTGTTTTCAGTTGGTATTGATTTTGAAAATCTTTGACTAAAGTGGAATGAAATTTTATAAAATAGTTTATAAATGTTATTAATTGAATTAATTCCTAATGGTGGAGACCTAACATGATTTGACTTAAATAGAGTAGACATTAAACAAAAGATTA
Organism: Erythroxylum suave; assembly: GCA_027563595.1. Classification (NCBI taxonomy): domain Eukaryota; kingdom Viridiplantae; phylum Streptophyta; class Magnoliopsida; order Malpighiales; family Erythroxylaceae; genus Erythroxylum; species Erythroxylum suave. Next base: position 37,302,506 of record JAOSBN010000002.1, on the reverse strand, counting down.
TGGAACAAAACTAAAACAAATATAAGGACAGTTTTGACATTAATAAGAACCAAAATTGTGAAAACAATATAAAAATAAAATTATATAGAAAAACAAGAAATCGAAATTGTACTAAACATATAACTACCAATTATAGTGCACTTAATTTTGAGAACAAGCAGAATAAAATAAAAATATACATGAGGTAAAATTATGTGCCTATACATATGTATATATAAATATTTGTGTAATTAGTATTAATGGTCAGACGTAAATCAAAACAATGAAGTTTAGGATTTAATGTAAAATTGCAACACATATGGAGAAGGTTATAGTTACAATTAATGTACTTTCGAGGCATTACGGGAATAAATAATAGTGGAATACGATATGAACCTAACTACACGCCCAATGCACAACATGCCTCTGTCTGTATTAATTGACAATTTGTCGTATCTCCTTCTCTAGTCCAATGTTCAACATAGATGTAGTTTAGAAGTCTTTGTCTCCTCTCCAACTATTTTCTCTTTAGACATTTAGTCTATGACTAGAAACAAATATTTGAGGTATCCTGTGCAACGAGCATATATGAGATATGCATGAAAGCTGCCGAACAATGAAATGATTCTCTTGTGACATGTTTCATTTATATGCACAAATCTGATCTGTCTACAATTGGGCATCTTTTATATCAGAATAAAGGCAAACTGAAAGTGTGATAAATCAAATTTACAAGCATCTTCACGCTTCTTTCAGCAAGATATATATTACCAAACATCTGTTAATAGCAACATATGTCACGTTTTGGTTGATTCATATACTCACCTTGGAAACACACAACAGTACTAACACATTTTTTTTTTTTTTTCAGGGGCCGCGCGGACACAGGCTCCTCTATCACAAATTATGATGTAGGCTCTTCCACATAATAAGGAAGACCTTAAGATAGCACCCCTCCCAATAGTGCAATGGAAGTCACTAACTTAGGCCATAGGTCTTTTTGATCACCTATTGACCCCATTCAGGTAAGTATACAGTACTAACACATAGTACCAAAATTCCCATGAAAAAATGGCAACAAAATCCATGAAAAGTAAAGGGCTCAGATCAGATGCATGGGTTAAAGGCAATTTCAAAAAGGCATATGCCAAGGCTTTAGCTTTATCTCTTTTAGTTTCTTTATAATTTTAGGTTTAATATGACTAGAACCTAGACAAAGACTTTGATGGTCCCATATGCTCAGAAACTTTGTAAGCGACCTACCTGGTTTTCTACCACTTTCGGACTTTTTCTAAGCCTAGACTTTGATGAGATGGGGTAATGACGTGGACAAAAAGCTCACCCTAACCTTTTCCACGCCACTTACCATTTGCTCCTGGCGGCTATACATGCCCTTTATTCCAACTTTTTAACCCCCGTTTGCATATAAATCTACTATTCTCAAATAACCTCATCACAAACGCAGCTCCCCAGTCTTTCCTTTCTACACCACAAAGTCCTCCTTCAGTACTCTTGTTTGTTCTATCCTTTTTCATGGATAACCAAGAACATGGTATTAAACTATTTGGGACAACGATTAAGTTACATGCTACTGCTGCTAGACAACCAAAAGATGATCCAAACAAAGGGAATCCTACAGAAGACAAGAGACCGGAAAAGATCATACCATGCCCTAGATGCAAGAGCATGGAGACCAAATTTTGCTATTTCAACAACTACAACGTGAACCAGCCTAGACATTTCTGCAAGGGTTGTCAGAGGTACTGGACAGCGGGTGGCGCTCTTAGAAACGTGCCTATCGGAGCAGGTCGCCGGAAAACGAAGCCTCCATGTCGAGATGGTCTCAGTGACTTCCCGCCAGTCTCCTTGTATGATGTCTCTGGTGGGGTGCATCAACTTGAGCTTGATGATGAACTGGTCCTGCAAGGGTTGCACCTAATGGCTCACGACGGTTTCCGGCATGTCTTCCCTTTGAAACGGCGAAGGAGCGGTTCAGGTGATGAAACTTTTAACTTTTCTTTATTATTTTATTATCCTCACCATCGTATGTACCAGCTCAAGTTTCTTTTAAATAATATAAATTGTTCTCTACGTATACAGATCGACAAGATTAATATTAAACTTATGGAGTTCATATCTCAACATTGAAAATGGAAGGCCATCATGTTGAAATGGGTATACTGATTCAATCCAACAACTTCCGGCAACTTAATTAATTAATAATTTAACCATAACGTGTCTATCGATGAAGAAGTA
>JAOSBN010000002.1:37271654-37298060 GCA_027563595.1 Erythroxylum suave | reverse complement strand
AGTTTTGATGATTTACAAGTTTATTATTGTTTATATGTTGCTTAGATAATTTAGTTAGCAATATGAATACTCAAAGTGTATTATTGTTTACATGTGAACTACCTTTGAATGCCTTCTTGCTTGAAGAATTGATTAAATTCATTGTTAGTGTATTCTTCTTCATTATCTGTCCTCAAACACTTGATCTTCTTTCCAGATTCAAGTTCTACCTACGCTTTGTAAACTTTGAAGAATGGAAACACTTTTGCCTTCCTCTTGATTGGATGCACTCAACATCTCTTGAAATATTAATCAATGAAGGACATAAAGTATTTTGCTCTTTCCAGGGACGAAACTGGTGCTTGCCATACATTAGAGTGAATCAATTTTAGAACTGATTTGCTTCTATAATTTGATGTATTGAACTTCAACTGATGCTGCTTTCTTACAACACAATGCTCATAGAAAGGCAGAGATACCTTTGTGAGCCTTAGAATTAGCTTTCGCTTAAGAAGAATCTTCATTCCTTGTTCAGAAATATGTCCAAGTTTTTGATGCCATATTATTGCACTTAAACATCCTGAAACAATTGATGCTTTTGCCTCCTGCAAAGTTTCTCGATATAGCATATATTAATTTGCTGCTATCCTGTCTCCCTTCATAAGTACAACTGCACCTTGAATTATTTTCATGATCTTGTTTTCAATTTCAACCTTGCAACCCAGATCATACAGCTGTCCTAAAGACAACAAGTTATTCTTCAAGCCATCCACATGCCGCACTTCTTGGATAGTACGAAATGTATCATCATACAACTTCAACTCTATGGTTCCTACATCGATGATCTTTAAGGCATGATAATTGCAATTGTACACAAATCCTTCTAAGATAGGCTTATAATGATAGAATCATTCTCTCCTATAGATCATGTGAAAAGTAGCTCTCGAGATAAAAAACCATACATCAACAAATCTTTTTCTACCTTTATTTGTTGTCACTGCCTCAAAACATATGATATTTCCATCATTTGAAGTGCCCTTCATATTTCCTTGAGGATTGGAATTTATCTTATTCCGAAAATCCTTCTTCAAATGGCCCTTTCTACCATAATTGATGCATCTTAAATTCTTCTTATTTCTTGACTTTCCCCTATCATGATTGCAGTTTTCACTTTGGCCACATTCCATTGATCTCCCTCTCATCATCGTAAATGCTTATGCTTATTGTGAAGTTGCTTGCCTGTCATCCTTATTCTTGCATCGATTTTCTTTTTCAAGAATAGTGGCTGAAAAATCATCAAAGACTAAGTGGTCCGTACGAACATTATTTGTTATATTGATGATGAGTTGATCATACGAATTTGGTAGACTTTGAAGTAGAAGTTCAACACGTTCTTGAAGCTTTATTTTATGACCTAATGATGTGAGTTGGGAAAATAGAGTATTCAAGGTGTTGATGTGCTCTGTCACTGAAGTAGATTATGACATCCAAAGAGTGTGTATAGTTTTCTCTTAATGAAAATCTTGTTATGGAGTGACTTGGCCTCATACATCTTAGAGAGATGATCCCAGATCTCCTTTATTGTCTTTTTCTCCTCTATGCTTAACAACACCCCATTTACTAACACCAGATAAAGATTTGCAATGCCATTCTGCTTGATAAGGTAAATTGATAAAGTTGCTCCTTTGTGACCATAAGGTCACAAGTTCAAACCAAGGAAATAGCCTCTTTATAAAAATATAAAGGGAAGATTACGTACATTATGACACTCCCCAGTATTCCGCAAATCAGGGAGCCTTGTACTTTGGATATGTTGACTTCTTCATTTCCATCCATCTCATTCTACTTATTATCATTTGTAAATGTTGCCAACCTTTCAGCAATGGCTGCGAAGAATTTATCTTTTCTTAAGATAGTTTTTAACTTCAATTTCTACAATGAGAAATTACTTCCATTAAACTTCTCAATCTCAAATTTTGCCATCACCACTTCTATCACAAATAGAGCTTAGCTCCCACTATTTTATGTGAATACATATTGCACCAAAAAGAGTAATCATAATTTTCTAATCACAGCTCCAATACCAATTGTTGTGAAAAATTGACCGAATTAGAGTAGGTTCACTGCTAAATATGATTGAATGAATAGTGATAAAGAAATTGACATATAGATTTTTCATGAAAAAGCCCCATATAAATTAGAGTAAAAATCATAAACAGCTTTGGAACGCTATTTTGCACATTTTCCTTTCCTTATAACACTTTTAATGGCCTTCATGACCATGATAATTTTGTTCCCATTCGTACAAAAATTATCTTGTAACGATTTTGGAGGAAGAGGAGTTGAACGTGTTATAAACTTAATTGACTCATTTATAAGAAAAAAGTTGAAAAATTGTTCTAAAATTTAAAGTTGATAAGGAGGACCATCCATTTTTTATAAAAAGAAAAAATTCTTGAAAGTACAAAAATATTCTAATGGAAGGTTTGGCACCATTATTGCTTTATGCTTGGGAATCAAAAGGAGAGTATAATGCTATTACTTTTATCTTGCTTTCCTTGCCTAAACAACAAGAATAGATATGACTGCAACCGTGAAAAGAGGAAAGAGGACGCACATTTACGTTATAAATCAAGAGGTTAGATGCTCAATAATCTTGGAACGTGGAATATTTCTCAACCAAAATACTGGGTTGTTTGATTGATTGGTGGAAAGTGCCAATCTTTTAGTTGCATAAATCACTTCATGCTCTTTCTATTTTCTGAAAAGATTTCTTTTCCGTAAGCGTTCATGGCAGCACTACAAGGTAAAGGGAAACTAAGCGGAGCCAAAAGTTAGGCAGAAACACCACCAAAAATAGAATCTTTGGGCCTTAGTCCTCTTTTCACCCCTCTCTTTTAAGCTTGATCTCAAAATTTAACGTTTAAATCTGATTATAGCTTCCAACGCCTCGGGTGAGCTCTCAAACTTGGAAAAGCTTTTAATTTTTCAACCTTTCTTTAGGTGTTTGCATTAGACAACTCCTTCCACAAGTCATCGACTTTGGATAGCTTCCCTTCATCTATTATCTTGAAAGGAGGCAAAGCCTGTAGGCATATTAAACAGCACAAGCACCTTTAGGTACAAGCAAAATGCTCTTGGTCAATGATGGGCTTAGTGCGTGACGAAAAAGGGGTCAAACAAAAAGTGGCAGTAGGTTTTACGAGGGGCTTTTAGCGGAGATAAGATTCTCTGTCTAAGTTTTATGGTATCTTATTCTATCCTATAAATTTCAGTCATTTATTTATATGGGTCTTATATTTATTTATGTGAGACCCACGCAAGACTTACATGAATAAATGACTGAGATTCAGAGAATATAATAAAACACCGTAAAATTAGATAAAAGATCTGAACTCCTTTTAGTGTGTTATAAGATGCGTCTTTACTCTATAGTAGAACCCAAATCCAAATGGATTTAATAAAATGTAAATATATAATTTCACAATTTTTCTTCTTTTTGTCTCCATTATATTATCTCCGTTTATACAAGCTCACGGTAGATTTTGGGCCTAAAGTTAAAGGTTCATGTTATACCTGACATATAACGTAGCCTAAAGAATGAATATGGAGATCAATTCTATGTAAGTACCGTGCGCCAGACAAGAGGGAAATAATAAAGAGGGCAATGTGTTAATGTACTGGCCTGAATTCTCGGACATAAGTGTAAGATAATAGTTTTCCGGTTTTAAATTCTGATGATTTAGAAAAACTGCTATTGTATGAGGATCCCATGAGCAACAGTCTCTTAGAAAACAATATTCACTCATGACAGCTTTGCGTAAATTAAATTAAAAGTAGAAATCTTTAATCTAGTTATTGCACATTTTCATGATAGTTTTTGAAAACCGTGGAATTCAACATGGAGGAAGTAGCAGAATTGTGAGGGTATCGAAACCTCGTATACATGAGTCAGGTGTTCAATTCTCACAATGATGTCATGAAAATACTAACTGAACGACCGGAATATTTATTCAGTTACTACTGCGTAGTGGAGGTGATGTGATATCAATTGTTAACTAAGCCAGTTGCGGAGAACCCAAGTTCTCTGAGCACTTCTTTGCACTCTGGTTTAGCTTCCTTTGTCATGAAACCAAGAGGGTTGGCTTGGCGCACCCCAGAAATGATGCCGTTGTTGGATGTGACGCTGATTCTTGCAGCTTTCTTAAGGTAATCGTCGTTGCTTACCTCACTGCAGTTAGGGTCGCCGGATTTTACAGGTATAATCTCGCATACATCATCCTCGTGGTCTCCGTCAACCTCGATTATGTAGGTTCCTGACTCGTTGGTCTCTGCTTCCTCGCTGAACGTTAAGCTGCCGCCTTCCATCTCTTTGCATTCCAAGCGCACCTTTGCACCTGCAATGACATGAAAGTTGCTATGATATTCAAAGTGGTAGGTTTTCAATATATTGATGATGTTTTCAAGAAATTTACGTACCTTTCATGAATTGACTGATTCGGGTAATGAACTGGGTACGGCAATTGTCACAGTAGACCTTGCCTTCAACCATGAAACGATCAGTATGTCCATAAGTGGAGCTAAGAAGGGAGAGAAAGCAGAGAACCGAGACCATCAGAAGGGTTATCGTTTTTGCAAGCTTTGCCATTTCTTCTTGAGCTTCTGATTGTTCCTTTTGCAATTCTACCAAAGAAGGTTAATTACTCAGTGAAGGAGGAATAGTAGTCTTGAATCATGCAGTGAGTGGTGTTGCCTATTATAAAGGTGCTGGTTGGTTAGTTCTGTTCTTCAGTAGTTTGGTTTAAGGGGTTGTTATGTGGTCCTGTCCAATACATGTGGTTCTAAGAGTTGCTTTGACCCGCTATTAGCTCACCATCTTTCATCACGAAGAGTTCCAAAGCAGGAAGAACGGGAAGAAGCATAAAAATAGGTAATCATAGAACCGCCTCTTCACAAAAGGAGGCATATGATAAGATAATGCAACATAGTTGTCTTAATGCAGCTATCTACGTTCACCTTGGTGCTATTTCGTTGCCCATTTTCACTCCATTATAGAACATAAATATTGAAAAAATTAGCAAAATACAAGAGGTTTAATTTCATCCTTTGCCAATTATTTGTAAGATTTGAGCTTAGGCAAACTTCTCACTTGCCATAATGGAAAATCAAGAAGTTGGTTTTTCTTGTTTTGTATTTTCTGGCAACTGCAGAAGCTGGCTTTAGACAATTGGTAATGTTTATGGTTTGTCTTATCAGAACTTAGATGCCTAGAGTTGCAAATTAGAAAAAGGGAACAATCGACACGGCCACAGCTTCAAACGGGATTTGGGGTCCAGGAATCAGTCCCTGTTCAAAGTTTGATCACATAGCTGACATTCATTTGTAACCGAGAACACGTGACACTTTAAGATGAACTTGTTAAAAGAATGCCATGGATCAACCAAGCCCACGAACTAGGGGCATTCTGTTTTATTTTTGGTATTATTTTTATATCCTTGGTCTATATCTCTTTAATGAAGTTGCTCACTTGTCGTTTTATTCAATTATTCATAGAAATTGGCAAGCCATATAACGAAGCGAGAACATGGAGGATTTTTATTTGTCATTCTGGGAATGAGCAATTATCATACAACAACTTTGTAGTTGCAGAGCACTTGCTCATGGCAACTAAAGCTACAAGCTAGCAACAATGTATGAGCAGGACTCCTGCTGCTTTAGACTGTCTGCAACATGAGCAATAACTCCAGCACCAGCATTGTGAAACCATTCATTTTTCACCTGAAATGAAGAATACAGCATGTAATAATAATAAATAAGAAACTATATAGATATTGGAAACAAATTGAGCCACACATGAATATTGTTATGAGCAAAGAAGGGCCAGAGCGCCGAGTGGAAGCTGACGTCAACTTTTCTCCATCCTAATTGCTGCAAACCCCGTATCATTTCCTCTGCTAACAAAAGGAATCCAGTTATTACCTTTTCCATAGGACATAATCAGAAATCTCAATGTCGTAAATGAGAACAAATCACACCTTCCATTATTTCATGATACTGCACTGTGTTTTGTGCATTGGGTTCATTTTGTGCTGCCTCCTTTGCCTTTGCAGCTTTTGGAGGAAAATGGGGACCCTCAGAGGAGACTGGCGGACAATACTCAACATCTACAACATGCTGGTAACCATCCAGGGACTTCTGGGGAGGCTGTCAGTTGAGAAAAAGAATATAATTTAGTATCTGAGACAGAGTAGGCACAAATATTCGTACTTAACTTTGTTCTGTAACCGCTGTTTCTAGCTTTCATAACCATAAGAGCAGTTAGAAGAAGAAAAAGGCTGAAATAGTGTATAAGATGATATTCTGAAAACTAACTTCACTTAATAGTCCAACAAGAATCCACAAACCTAAGTTTCAAACAATCAATATTAGCATTTTGTTATGCGCAATGATCTTTCAGAATTCTAAATGACAATCTAGTTAAACTATTGACTAGCATTCCGGTTCATGAACCAAATACTGCTTTCCTTTATGGATGCAGCCATCAAGCGAATAATAGCAAGAACTAGAGTTAAAGAGCGTTACAATATCATTTTCACCTTCACAAGTTCCTTCTCCCTCCTTATGGATGAAGTGCGCCAACCAACCATATCTAGTTTGTGTCAAGGGAGCTCGACTGGATAAAGACGTTGTTTACGGAGATGGTTTATGTACAGTAGCATACAATTATCACACAGATAGTTGGATACGATCATAAGAAACATTTGCATAAACAATGCGACATCTGAATGCACCGAGGGCAGATCTGCAAGTTAGTACAGAAACAGGGATAACAAGACAGGTGAACAGCAAATACTGACTGCTTCAGAGAATAGTATATGCTCCAATTATTTAGAACTGCAGCCTACTTACATGAATTGCCCATCTTCACAATCTGAAGCCATTCTAAGAAGAAGAGGTGGTTTGTTTGGTTGACCATCCGTGAGGAACAATTGACTGCCAGTTTGGCCCACAAGAAAAGGAGCTAATGGTGCAGCAATTTTCTCTAAAAAGGATATGCCCAGGAGAAATGGAAGCTGAGATAGATCATAATTACTCATTAGCAGAAATCTAAATCTGTTATGAGATTTGACTATACTTAATCACTATAAACAATGATATGATAACAGCAGATGAAGTATTTATCTGAGGATAATAATGATGATGCTACTGATGCAGAAGAGATTATCTGCAGATTTAATAGTATAGAATGGAATGACAAGCAACAAATGTAGCTTCTACATTATTTGACAGAAATGGCTATAAAAGAGTTTCTCTTATTCGTATTAACAGCTAAATTCCCACCTGAACTCATCCCATGCACCAATCATTACTTACCACGTCCAGAAGTTTTCTCATGAACACGTTTAGTTTAGAAATCTGAAAGAGGCTAATACATGAGTTTCAAAGTTGTCCTTTTCTTTTTCTTTTTAGAGCTCTTTATTATCACCACTTTGTCCACCTAAGGCGTTTAGTAATTTTATCACAATGTCCCAGGTTTATTTAGATCAGAATTCGGAAGTCACAAAACTACAAAATGGTGAAATTTTTTCATTTATTTTACTATGCAATGCATAAATGAATAATCCCAATCCTGAGAGCCAGTGCAAAAGAATATGACAATACTTAACAATTCAAAAGCAAAAAGAGCAATGAAAAATTATAACTTTTCAAATAAAAGATGGGAACCTCTTTGGAGGCCAATAAGTACCAGACTGAACCATTACTACAAGCTACAAAGATACATATGAGGGAATACCCTTCAGAACAAACCTGTTTTCTTCCTCTAACTCCAAGATGTGGGGTTGCCAAAGTAATAAAATTGATTGGCTCCAACCCGGCAATTGTACCTCGTCTTAAAGAAGCAGCAGGATGTGAATCTGGCCTCTCGGAATCAGTATGATCACCAGATTGACCAGAACTTGAGGCATATTTTGAATAAAGAACAGCAATGGCATATCTTGCAAACAAGCCACCAAGAGAATGGGCTAAAAAGGAAATCTTCTTCAAGTTCCCTGCCTTCTGTACAACTCGGATTACCTGTTTACATATATGAGAAGATTACTACCTAGGAACGTCGTTGATCATACAATGACCTCCTCATAATCCACTCGCCATATCAGAGGATCTAAGAGGAATATGCATGCATATGTTCAAAGAGGTTTCAAGACTCACTTCTTCTGCTAGTCGCTTTCCAGCTTCATCAATCCCAGAGAAGGTTTTAATGTAGCTATTGGATGAACTTGCTGTCAAAAGCCAATTGTTGTAAGCCCCTTACTCTTAAATAATATGTTGAAAACTTCAGAGTCACTTTTGTTTTTAGGGAAAATTTATAGTTGAAAAGATACAGAAGCAGTTCAGAATGGTTCCATCCTTGCCCTTTATTTCCATAGAATTTGTTATCAACCAAAAAAGACCAGTGATTTGTCCCAAGTGATATCTTTGCTGTTCTATCATTTGTATCTAATTTTTCTCAATCAGTAGCCCCAATTTTCTTGCACATTGAAGATAAGGCAATTCCCCTAATCTTTGTGATGTTTACTGTTTAATTATGGTCACGTGGACAGGGCAAAACTAAATAACAGAACAAATTTAAACCTTTAAACTTTGCACACCTAAAATTTACCACTAAGAATTGCATACAATAAGCACGTTAATTGGTTAATGACCAAAACATACCATATATTAGAAAGTTTCTGCCAAGACGCCTTTTCAACTCTGCTTGCACATATATCCAGTCACTTGGGCTGCATTTGAGGAACATGGTCAAATTAAACACAATTTGTACCACAATCTCAAAGGTAAAACGCACCACAAACAGACCTTTCTTTAATCTAAAAACCCAATAGATCACTCCCATGGTGATAAAACTACTGGTTTGTTGCTTGAATTTTTCTCAAGCCATATATAATCTTAATGCACCCAGGCATGTTAGTGTCGCTAGAAGTGCAAACTTGTTGCATAGTATATCAAAATGTTGAAACATTTTAAGTAGTAAAACTGCACATCGCATTCAATCAGTTGAAATTGTCATTTAAAAAATGGTTGTAAGCAATCAGTAGATGACTATCATGAGTAAATATCTAGAACCAAACGAGACTTAGATGCTTGTGATGCATCTGGATACAAACAATACAAATTTATGGAGAAGTTACTTTCAGTTCATTTTGGTATCTACGAGCTGTATTATGCTTCAATAACCATCTTTTCTCAGAAGCCCAAAACAAAGTCAATAGGTGTTCAACTCGTAGGATTACAAGGAAAGAATGAAACGAGGAAAGTGCACCAGGAATTCAAGCATACATACTCTAGGACAATCAAAATCATGAACACAGATACATCCAGCTGACCAGAAGAATTAGCTTCTGCCATTGTCAAGTGAGAACAAATGTCTTGTACTCATTTTCCCTTCAGTCTTAACTATATTTTTTCATTTAATGCAACGAAAGGGAGATATAGAAGGGGAATTTGCTTATAATACTATGAAGTAACAAATACTTATACCTAGCCAAGATGCCATGAACAAGAACAAGAAGATGATCAGGTTCATCTTTGCCATTCTTAGATCTGCTAGATAACACAAGATTGCCTCGAGTAGCTGCGTTCATAGGTTGAGCTCTAAGGTCTTGACGATTCCAAATACTATTAGAACCTGCAATACATAATCATATGTACAAACATGCAGTTAAGGATGTATGCACAGGTGTCTCTACACTTCAAAAAAATTTCCAAAGCATATTTATTTGCTTAAATCAATCAATGTTTGTAAAGAATTCATAAACAATGCAAATAAGGAAAGAATCAAATTTGTTGAATGTATTGATTACGATCAATGGCCAAGGTGTGTATATCAGGTCATGATCACAAAATTTTTTAAAAGCATAGTGATATGGATAGGTTTACAAGGAGGACATTTTAACAGTCAAGTTTAACAATAATATGGTAAAGCTTGCATAGCATGAACACTACTTGTGTCAGCTGCCTAACAGAATAAAAAATCTCAATGAATTCAGGAACTCCAAAGTGATAAACACGTTAATTGACATCCAACATGCGTTTAAGAGGTAAGGGTGAGATTGGTCTGCCACTAAAGTGCAACAACCCAATACCATTTTAAGATGCGTCACGCAAGTTTTGTGCTCATCAGAGGACACCGTCAAATCCAAATTCCAAAAGCATGAGGATAAAATCCCACTTCTATCAAATGATAAACAAGCTTCAGAACTGAGCTAGCTTACTTCAGACAAACCAAATCTCCATTCAAACTAATACATTTCATCTTGCGTCCAAATGCTAACATCCTTAATGCAACTCAACGATTTCAGTACTCCAAAAATCCTTACATTTCCTTTCACCAACAAGACACTTCCGATTACGAATCTCTACCTCTTAAGAGGACCCCAAACTGAAAACATTCGTTCCCTACTTTCACGTTAGGATTCTCAAACCAATGATTCACAACATGTCACCGCTCTGTAATCAAAATTTCCGAAGAACCCCAACAATACCAATAACTCAAGGGGTAAAAATCCAATTTCAGACAAATCATAAACATTCTCAACAAAAGAAAGAGACTGAGAGAGAGAGAGAGAGAGAGATCAACAAGGGAATTTATGAGAATTACCGGAACAGGAACAGTAAGATGATGACGAAGGATGCAAAGTGGAATTTAACGAAGCTCCATTCCATGCATTATTGTTGTTATTAACGTTATTGCTAAATCTCCCAGGATACCCACATCCAGGTTGTAACAAGGAAGCCGCTGCCATGTCTATATGTATATATGGATATATAGGTATGGGCGTATACTTACATCATATATTTATCCATTCCATACAGACTAAAAAGGATATGCGTAAAGAGAGAGACAGAGAGAAGATGGCGGAGCTTAGAGACAAAGTTCCTGTTTCTCGAAGCTTTCAATACCATTGTTTGTGCCCATGTCAATCGATTTTTTGTTATCCTGATCATGACCATGACGATGATAATGATGCTGATAGTGATCTCATTATAAAGAAGCTATATTTTAGGATTATATATCGGGCCTTTGAATAATTTAACCTGTTATAAGACTTGAAAATTAAAATTAAAAAATAAAAAACTTGGATTAATCTGCTATCGTGTTTCTCTCCCGGAAGCATGCGGCATCGGTATTTGCATTCAACCAACCCTCCTTTGGTTAGTTCCACCTAGTTATGTTATTAACTTTGGTTTCGTACCTGTAGTCTTCTTCTTCTTCTGTTGCCACTGAAATTGGAGGACTACATTCTCTGCTCATTGCCCGTGCTCTTTCCATGCTATTCCGCTTATGTTTCTCCTAATTCCCCGACAAATCATAGTCATCACCTCACAAGTAGAAGTCGAAAGCTGAATAGAACCGATCATATAATATGTCAGGATAGAGTATGATCCACGTGCACTAGCATGTGTATTGTCCTAATTTAAAGATACATATGAAGTTAATGGTTAAAGATTTACGTTTAAGTGTGCTTGCATAAGGTTGAGTATACGAATGATTAAGTTAAATGTGTTTAAATTAATTTGAATAGATGAATGATTAAGTTAAGCATATTTAAGTGTCCTTAAATTAAGTATATAAAAGATTATGGCTTATGGTTTTTCTGGTTAATTATGTGTTAAGTTTGAGAATATCAAAAGGTCTAGGAATAGTTATTGGATTACTACTATATACGTACAATTTTTTTAAGAAAATACTTATATTTCCTTCTCCTATACCCAACAAATTAGTATCATAGCTTTAATAAAAAAAACATTGGTGGATGGTAAAATGATTCACTTCCAAGGCCAAAAGCTCACAAAAGATAAGTTTGATAGTTGGTGCATTCATATGAGAGTACAACTTGGTGCATAGGATATTGTAGAAAATGATTACAAGATTTTTGAAAATATAATCACTCACAAACAAGCCTAAAATATTTTCTATGGATCATAAGAAGAAACATCAAAGGGTCATGTCTTTTATTCACCAAGCATAGGATGGGGCCACCTTTGAGAAAGTTTCTATTACTATTACAAAGAAGAATTATGAGGCATGATTCAAATAGCCTTAAAAGCGTGTGTGTAATCGTGAACCAAATAAGAAATATTGATGAAGAAGTAAACAATTTAAGGCTGATTTAAAAAAAAAACCTTTAGATAAGTTAGTGAGAAATTTGATTATGTGGTGACTCTCATTGACAATCAAAGGACTTAGAAGGCATGATGATTTAAGAATTAAGTGGATCTTTGGAAGCTCGTAAAAAGAAGCTTAATGAGGGAGAAAGAGCCCATATAGCATAAAGCTCATTTTGAAAGGAGAGGAGGAAAAAGGAAATCCAAGGTACTAATAAGTTATTAATTACTTTATGTTTTTAGCATGATCTTAAGATCATTAAGTTTTTATGATTTATTTAAGACTTGGTACCTATTTTAATTTGTAAATTTATGGGCCTTATTTTAGCTCTTCAATAAAGAAGTAAATTTGGCCAAGTTAAAAAAAAATTGAAGTAATTTTAAGATAACATGGATTGAATATGGCTCTATATTTACTAGCATGGTACCTACACGATACTGTGTTCACCCCCATATAGCTTATTATTGACTTATACTTGTTTGATAAGTTAACACTTAAAAGAACATGGTCCAAACATAGCTTTGTGTGACACTCGTGTTCCAACCAGGAGAGTTCCAACTAGGTTTATTGTGCTTCTCTGATAACTTGACACATGAATGAAAACTTCTCCAACATGGTCTTGTGCTCAGTAACATGATACAAATACAAACCCATGTTGGTGACCCATATTATTAGTCTTGTTGTAACACTCCACCTCCCCAGGGCACATGCTTCGGAGGATATTCAAGAACATATCCAATGAGGGTGGCATGTTAGAGCAGTCACAGTTACTTAATATGGCATCATTCATATAACACAATTATTTTAAAGATCAACTCCTCATTCTGTTTGAATGATCAACTCCTCATTCCGTTTATAAACCATAATTTACATTGTAGCATTTTACTACATAATCCATATATATATAGTATTAAAAACATATAAGAGTTCACTAGTCTTTACAACATGTTCTACATGAAATTAGGAACTAAACAAAAACATCCTATCTAAACTCCTCATTATCAGCTGACTAGACTTTTGAGCCATTCTTGAGTCCAAAATCGGCGGTTATAGACTTCTTCTAAAATGCCTTAGAAACTAAGTCTCCTCTCTCATACCTAAAAATCAACGTTATAATTTTGATAAGTTTTGCGAACTCAGTGAGTGAACTATCATCGATGTGCTCACTCATATCAAACCACAAAAGACAATTCACCATTCAATTTACAAATAATCACATCAACAAATACTAAATAGGATGGTTCACTCATTTCAAACACAAAAACAATTCAAAATCCAGTTCACAGACAAATCACATCATCACATATCGAATATCACTTCACTTAACATCATATTTCAATAATTACAATTTGTATACATTATTTCACATTTCTAATTTCATAACAGTCTAAATAAACCGTTTCAATCATTCATATCATACATATCAATTTGTGTATGCAATGCACATGTGACTCCACTTTCAATTGTTACTTTGTTGTGACTGAGCGCCTTTTTAACTGTCCTGTATTAGATGTGAATATCAGGCTCATTAATAATTGTCTCGTATCCATTGTGGATACCAAGCTCATTAATCACTGAGCTTTTGGCTCTTTATGCACATTTTTTGAGCATTAAGTTCTTTTTTATTGACCACTCTAATCACAACTCCTTTATCTGATCATGCATATCAATGTGATGCATCAAATCAAAAAATATGTCATTAATAACATTTATTCATGATGCACAATGAGTTTCACATGTACATCGAACCTAAGTCCAACATTCAACATTTTTGTTGAGTACACGTATTTCTTTCATTCAAACCATTATAGCTTGTATATGTCTAATTTGTTCTTAGGTTTATTATTTAAAAAAACTTGATTATTCTAATTTCATTAATCATATATTCTCCAATGCTTTTTTTACATTATAATCACTCAATATCGAATTTCTCATTCATTCTTACTTAATTCTCATCACTCATATTCTTTGGATCATAATTGCATTCCTAAGAACACTTTCATTCCATTAACAACTCTAAATTTTCAGATTTTTAATATATGATATCTAGTAATCCATTCCTTTATCATAACATCAATCATCAACCTAAACATATCAAACATTGTAACCAATTAATCAAGCACCAAACTAGGTTCATTTCAAGCCTCATTCAAGCCTAAATACACCATATGAAAGTACCTTTTCAATAGTTGATTCAAACATCACACAAAAGATAAGATTTCACTTTTCAGGAAATTCCCACGATTGTGGAGGCATTCCCACAATCGTGGGTTATACCATCCAAAAATTTCACTCCCCTTTCTCCTTCCAATTTTCCAGTTCATTTTCTCATCATTTTTACCTTAATTCCATCTAAAAAACATCCATACAATAACTCATAAACTATTATTGATCATTTATACAAAAACAGAACATCCAATGTATCCATTCATTCATCAACGTCCAATACACTTCAACTCCATTATCACTATCAATCCTTCCTTATGCTATCATCATAAATGTTATCTTGCATATATCATAAGAAGTCAATGATTAACTTGTTTCACTCCAAAGCTCCTTAAATCGTGGGTTAACCTAGCCCTTCCAAGCACACACGATCATTAACATACCAAGGTGGAAGAGGTTAGGTTTTTTATCAACAAGAGGAGATAACAACAAAATCATGGAGTGGCTAGTGTTGAATGTCAACAAGACTTAAGGTCATGAGTGTGGGGGGTGAGAGTATCGTGAAATTAAGAGAAGAAAATGAAGTAGATGAGAGCACGTAGTAAAAATGAAAGATGGTTATGTCTTAAGTGTGTATAGAGTGAGAGTTAAAAGCATGGTGAGTGTCATGACACTTACCACATAAAGAACCAAGTTAATGTCTTCTAATTATGATACCCAATGTCATTTAATTACTAGTCCATTTGTCTCTCAATCTTCAAGCGATTTGTCACGTAATTTTCTAAGCCACTTATCAATTAAATCCTAATGTCACTTGTCATTTATTTCTACTACCATATGTCAATTTGTCTTGCCACTTGGCATTTTTCCTAGTCCAAAATTACATATAAATTCATACTTCTCCAAATTGTAACAAATAAATTCCAAATTAAAATTGAAAACCAATAGACCAAAATTCAAGACATAATAATCCACAATTCATATTTCACATCGTAACCATTTTAAATCATTTATACCCAGGAATATGTCAATTGAGTATATATACAGTCTTTGCAATGTGTACCAAATCATAATTCAAGTGTGTGTATGATAATGTTATGCATGTGTTTGCAATGCACCTCTTAATCTCAATGCTATTACATAAGCACATTGGTCTAGTATCCTATATCCTAACCGTTAGTGTGGAAAAGTGGGTTATTATACTTGTACTAAAGGACGAATAGATGACCAGAGGAGATTCAAAAATGCATTAAGGAGGTAGCAACCTTGGAGGAAAGTAAGAAGTCCAAAAAGATTCATCAAGAATATTAAGACCCGAGATCCATAAGAACTCATTCTTTTATGTTTTTGTTTGTTTATTATTGGTTCTCTTTACTTTTTTTTTCATAAACTAAATTAGGTTATAGATATAGGTGGATGACCTTTGCAAATGTTGTATTGAATTAGTTTCTTTAATTAATTCAAAATTTTAGTTTTCTTGAGAATTATTTATGTTTTTTTTCATATTAAATTGAACCAACAAATATAGTAGATTTAAAATCGATTTTTATATATAAGGGTTGAGAAATCATATATATAACTAGATCAAAGTATAAATAGTGAGAGTTGCATAGAACCTAAAAATGGGGCGAAATAAATCTCCTAAGTTAGGGTCACACCTATCATGGGAATTCACAAAACAAATTAATGCATTCTTAGATGTTTTGAATAGAAAGATGATTTGGTCAATCAACTTAAGGAAAGGGGACATATGTCTTAACAAATAATATAGTTAAAACCTTAAATTTCTATTGATTCAAGTAAGTAGGTTTAAATATTAAATCAAGATAAATTTGATCATAGGAAAGGTTCTAAGAGGAATCTTCACTTAGATTTTATTTATTTACTAGTTTTTTATTCTTATTTATTGCTTTGATATGTTGTTTCTTATTTTTATTTTATTTTAGTTAATCTTTTCCTTCACTAAATCCTTCATTTTATAAGATCAAATAATAGAAAGATGGTTAATACTAATAGTTATAATCTTTATGATACTAACACTCGTACTCACCTAAGACATACTAGAAGATCAATAGGTGCACTTACCTAGGTGATTTCTTTTAGTCTTTTAGTATTGTTTTAATGTTTCACATTTATCACATCAAGGTTTTAATGTTGTTATCAAGGACTAGGACATTAGAAAAGTTTTATTTTTATTAATTTAATTATTTTCTTTTCTTTTTACGTTATATCTTTATATAAATCTAGGTATATTTGTATTTTTTTATTTTAGTGCTTTCTTAATCTTATGATTGTTGGCAAAAATTTAGGATTTGGGTATTTGATACTATAATTACTAAACACAATGGCATAATGGGTGGAATAATGTACCGTGGGAGATTATGTTATGTTGTCACTTATATCAATATTGGAAGCTTAAACAAAAGGCATGATAATATGTATTTAATATCTCAACAGACACTAGTAATGTGTTACGATATTTATAGAGGGGGACACCTAAACCTTGAAAATCAAGTGTCTTATAACATGTAACAACTAACTAAGCAAGTTAATTTTATGAGGAACTAGCCTAAAAATAATAACTGTAGTACCATTTATAACTCAGGTGGACAGACTATTGTAACTTTTTATGGAGCAATCAAGCTCTACCTAGAACCTTCAATAACAATATCAAGAAAGAAAGCCAAGTCTTGATGAGCTTATGACAAGCTTTATTACTACAACTAAGGCTTGTTTCTAAAGTACTAAAACATCACTTTAAAATAAAAAAACCATTACTCTAAAATTAAGAAGCCTCCATCCACAACTTGGATATTTAGATTAGATATAACTCATTAAGCTTGTTTATGAAGGGTAGTAAGGTGCTTTGCTTAGCTACACCAAGCGAAATTTGAAGGAACAAATGGACGTAGTAACTTTAGAAAATGGAAGGGAGCTATAAGTTAAAGAAACAAAGATAGAAGAGATAAAGAAAACTCTTGTACAAGAAGAGAATGATGACAAGAAGGAGAAAGAGAAGGAAAAAAAAAGGATGAGGAGTTAGCGAAGGAAGTGATCAAAGACTTATAAACTAAAGATTTCATACCTGAATAAGTTTGAAACAGGCAAAAAGGGAGGATAAATTTGGTATGTTTCTAGAGCTTCTTAAGCAATTATATATTAACATAGCATTTGTTGAAACTCTTTTGAAAATGCAAAAGTATACCAATTACTTAAAGAATCTCCTTTTTAACAAAAAGAAGTTTGAGGAGTTATTGGCAATTAATTGAAATTAAGAGTGATCTTATATCTTATAAAAAGAAGGGAAGATGGACAATCCATTTCTTATAACATGTGAGGAAGGTAATGAGCTTTAATTCTAAGAGTGGAAGCAATCCTTTGATTGTGAATCTAAGATGATTGAATGGTTTAAATAAGAAAATTAGCTTAAAAACTTATAAATAAGTTCTTGTTAAGAGACAATCTAATATTTAGGTATTTTTATTTGAATTTAATAAATTTTAGGATCTTGAATAATGATTTTAGTTTGTTTCATAGCTTTAAAATAATGGCTTTAAGTTTATTTTGATGTTTTTTCAAGATTGGATCATGATTATTCTACTTGAGATGAGATTTGGCAGTGCCCTTATACGCCTAAAGTGAAGATTAGATATTAATGACATTAGACAAGGTTGACAAATTTTTTTTAATCATATAAGTACTAGTATCTTTACCTCTTTTTTTTTTTTAATGTTTTTCATTATTCTTGCATACTTGGTACATTAAGGAAAATATACGAGGGAGGAAATAAATATTATGTTTATTAATTTTATTACAATTATCTTAAAAGAAAAATTATGAGAAATTTTTAAAAATTGATCAAGATGATTTATCATGAGTTTAGATATTATTGTGATTTGATTTGTTTAGGCAATTAGTTGAGCTTTAATGATTAAATTAATTTCAAATTGCTTTGTTAATTTTGAGAATAGATACTGAATTTGTATTATGATACTTTTGTATAAATTATACGTATAATTAAGTTAGATGTGAATTTCTTTTAAGCACATTCACTATCCCCCCACAAAAGAAAATATTGTAAAAAATTTGAGCATTAAATAAATTCACTCTGCTCGCTTCAAACTAAGTAAGAAAGTTGAAGAATGGTGCTAAGAACTAATTGAAATAGTGACCTAATTGAGTAATTAGGAGTATTTATGACAAGTTGTTTACTCTTGAGTCAAAAGTTTATATGACCTTTCAAATAAACTTCTAAATACTCTTATATTAATTATAAAGTTAATGTTTTACTTTTCACTCAATAAAGGTTAATAAAATATTTAAAAATTGAAACATCTTTCTCATATATGTTTATTTTATGTTTTAAGTTAAATTTTATGGATTAAGTTAACATTTGATGGCTTGTAGAGAAAATTGAATTGATTTATGAATTAATATAAATAGTTAAATGCCTAAATTTGATGAACTTTATAATTGGATAAATAGTAGAAAATCTTGATTGACGTGTTAAATTCTTTCCCAGTTGTTATCTATTTAAGTTATGAGTTATAAAATTCATTTACTTGAAGAAAAGCAAATGTGTAAGTGTGGAGGAATTAATAAGTGTTATGTACTCTATATTTTTAGCACAATAGTAAGAGCATTTAACTTGTATTTTGATGATTTCTGTAGGAACTGGTTCTTAATTTAGTTTATATTTTATTTATAGTCCTTATTTTAGCTTTTTAATGAAGAAGAAGTGAATTTGGGCAAGCTAGAAATTGGAGAAGTTTTAAAGTAATTTTAGAGGAACATGAATTAAAATTGCCCCATATATTCACTAATACAACACTTGCATAATATATGTTCACATATGTATAGTATTATTTGGTTATGAAAAAGAAGTAACTAGAATAGTGAAGCAACACGGGATTAGTATAGGCCCTTGTTAGTGTCATGGTCGTTAAACTTTTAGGATTTCTTAAAATAAAAAGGAGAGAGACATAGTGAAAAAGAAAAGAAAAGAGGCATTAGGACTAAAGACTAGTTAATAAGATCCAAGAAAGATCTAAGGATGAGAGGACAACTAGAGAACATTTAAGAACATATTAAGGAGGAAGCAACCTTAGAGAAAAGCAATAATTCTATCAAAATTCATCAAGAACATCAATATTTAAGATCTATGAGAACTCATTCTTTTATCTTGTTTTCTTTATTGTTTATTGATAGTTATTTTTACTTTTTCATAAACTAAATTAGGATATAAATATAGGTGAGATGAAACCTAAACATGTTATATTAAGTTGATTTTTTAATTTAATACAAGATTATAGTTTTCTTGAGATATATATTTGCTTATTATATTGAATTAGAGTAGGAATGCAAAAGATCCAATATCGGGTTTTATAATTGGGAAATCATATGTATTATTAGATTAGCATAACAACTGTGAGTTACATACAACCCTAACAATAAGGCCATATAAATCTCTTATGGTCAAACCTATCATAGAAATTTACAAAACAAATTAATGCATTCATAGGGGTTCTGATTAGAAATATATTTCAATCAATCAATCAACATAAAGATAAGAGCAATATATCTTAAGAAAAATACAGTTATAACTTCATAATTCCTATTTATCCAAGTAACAAGGTTTATATATTAAATCAAGATAAATTTGATTACAGAAAATGTTCTAAGGGTTACTCATTTGAATATTATTTATCTACTAGTTGTTCATATATATATATTTATGATTGATTTTTGTTTTTTATTGTTATTTAATTTTACTTAATTTTTTCTTCAATAAATCAATCATTTTATAAGATTAAATAATAGAAAAATGATTAGCAATAGTATTTATAATTCTGTGGAATTGATACTCAGACTCGTATTAACTATACTATAAGAAAGATAAATGCACTTTTCAAAGAGGACGAAGAGGTGCCTAATTTTCATCTCAAAATAGATATAAAAATTATCAATCTACCTTAAGAAGAGGATATAATAGAGGAAGTGCAAGCTTATACTAGAAAAAAGGTATGATAAGTCTTAAGTTAAATACTACACTTGTTATGAATTTGGGAATTACTTTTAGGAATGCAAAATTAATAATAATGATAATGTAAAGGCTTATAATTTTTAAATCATAAAAATAAAAATAATAATGAGTGGAGTTTAATCTTTTGATTGCTTGCAAGGACTTGCAATAAGGACAGAAGGTTTTATTGTAACTTAATGTTAGAGTTAGTAATTACATGTGTGAAAACGAAGAATTATTCATAAAGTTTGATTAAAAAAATGTTAGTGGCAACGTTACCTTCAAAGAGTCCTCCAAAATTCTTGTAAGAGAGAGGAAAAATCTTAATTCGATTAAAGAATATAAGTCACCAATTTTTTTCAATTTTTTATTATACTCTATATATGAGTAGTAACATTTTGAGTATGAATCAAATATTAAAGAGAAGTTGCAGCTTTTTCATATAATTTTATGACTTGTTATTGAAAAATGGGACGAGAAATATGATTGCTAGAGTAGTGAAATCAAAGAATTCCCTATTTTTAATTAAAAATTGCTACTTAATGTTTAATTGCATGCTATAAAGATCCTATATATTTTTGACATATAAGGGAATTGAAATCACTTTCAAGGACTTTTAAGATTTTTATAATGCACATGAGATTTGTTAATTTATGTCCACCTTAGAGTTACCACAAAAGAATGGTGTTATCAAGATAAAGAGCTTAATGGTTCTTAATTTGGCAATGTTCACTAAAAAACTTAAAAAATGTAGAAAGAATTTCAAGCTCAAGTTGTTGATTGTGTTATATGCTCGTTGAATCAGTGTGCAATGAAAGTTGTAACGAACAAGATTTCCCTTAAAGTATTGAATGAAAAAAAAAGCTAACAATATCTCATTTGAAGATGTTTGGAAGCATTACATATGCCATGTTCTTAATGAAAACCGCTTCAATCTTAGTGACAAGAGTAAGAAATACGTGTTTGTTGGCTATCATTCTAGAGCTAAGGGACACAGGCTTTACAGTGCAAGTGATATAAAGGTGCTTATTAATAGAGATGTAGACTTTAATAAGGAAATCTTGTGGGATCGACAGGTTTAAGGAGAAAGCTACGATTTTCTTCCTCTTTTGGAGAAAGAAGACAATATTGAAGCAAGATGACAAGTTATCCCCCCCTCATCATCACCATCACAATAGTGAAATTGGATATTTTAAAAGAAGTTTAAGTGAAAGTACCCATCATTCGATAAGGGTTGGTGATATTTAAAAGAAGTTTAAGTGAAAGTAACCATCATTCGATAAGGGTTGGTGATATTTATCAAGAAATTTATAGAACTAATCATCCTAGAAAGTTTTGCCTTTTTACAAATGTTGAGCCAATTGAATTCAAATAATTTATTGAGAATGAAAAGCTAAGCAAATATATAAATTAAGAATTGAAAGCAATTGAGAAGAGCAAAATTTGGAAATTAATAGAACTTTCTAATGGACATGATACCATCAATGTAAAATGGATTTACAAAATAAAGAAAAATTCAAAAGGAGAGTTGGAAGACTTGTTATGAAAAGGTATAAGTAACATTAAGGGAATGATTATGATGAATTTTTTTACTCTAGTAGCTCTTTTAGAGATCATATGATTAGTTATTTATTTTGCATCTCAAAATAAATGAAAAAAGAGGAAACAAATGTTTTTAGAATGGATATAAAACATCCTTCTTTTAGGGTTTTAGGGTTTAGGGTTTAGGGTTTAGGGTTTAGCTTAATACACTATGCTTATATCTTTGGAACAGAATGTTGTAGTACAAAGAAGAAATTGAACAATATTGGACATGCTATGAAGCATGTCAAATAGCTCCAAACTTCCTAAGTCCTTATGGACTGAAGCTCTTAAGACGACAATGTATTTATTAAACAAGGTATTAATCAAGGCTATTTCAAATATGTCATTTGAGTTATTTAAAGGTTAAAAATTGAGTTTGTGACATATAATCCACAATAGAAGAAAATTGGCCTAAGGATTATAAGCAGATATTTCATTGGATATACCAAAAAGTCTAAATGGTTTAGGTTCTATCGTCCATTATATCATACAATTGTGGAATCAAGAAATGCAAAATTTCTTGAGAATGACTTGATTAGTGAGAGGGACCAATTTCAAAATATAGTTTATGATAATGATCATTTGGATCCTCAACCTTCCAACTCAAACAATAAGGTGATTTTCATCCATAATGCTCCTCAGGTTTAAATAGATGTTGTATAACCAATTTTCGAAATTCAATAGCCTATAGTCATCACAAATGACAATGAAAAAATTCTACAAGTTACTGATAATTCAATAGATCTAGTTATTTAGGAATTACGTGAAAGCATTTAGTAACCAGTTAAACAATAGAATCTATAGGAGGATGTTGTTTAACATTAAGGAGATATATTATAATAAGGAAATTAGCCATTACTAGTGATCATGTTGTATATCTACAAGAACCTGACTATAATATAAGAATCGAGAATGATCCTGATGCCTTTTCACAAGCCATAAGTTGTAAAGAATCAAATTTATGGTACAATGTCATCAAGGAAGTAATGAATTCCATGAAGAATAACGACATTGAGATCTTATTGAGTTGCCTAAAGGGGAAAAAACTGTAGGGTGAAAATGGGTATTTAAATAAAGAAAGACCCATTAGGCAATATTGAGAGATATAAGGCAAGAATTGTTGCTAAAACAGTCATTAAAAAAAAAGAATCAATCACACAGATACATTTTCTCTTGTGACTAAAAAAGATTCTCTCTATATAATTTTGACATCAGTCACTCATTTTGATATAGAATTGCATCAAATGGATGTGAAAAAGATTTTATTAATGGTGACGTAGAGGAAGAGATTTACATGAAACAACCAGAAGGATTATCCTCTAGTAATGGTGAATATTTAGTTTGTAAGCTTAAAAGATCCATATATGGACTGAAACAAGCATCTTACTAATTGTATTTGAAATTCCATGATGTTATCTCACAATTTGGTTTTGAAGAAAATATTATGGATTAATGTATATACTAGAAGGTTTGTGGGAGCAAATTTTTGTTGTTGTTATATGTGGGTCATATATTACTTGTAACTAATGATAGGAGTTTGTACATGACGTGAAACAATGTCTCTCTAAGAATTTTAAAATGAAAGATATAGGCAATATGTCTTATGTCACCAGCATTAAGATCCATCAAGACAAATTATATGGTATTTTAGGTTTGTCTCAAGAAACATATATTAATAAAGTTTTAAAGATATTTTAGATGAAAGATTGTTCTCCAAATGTAGCTACCATTGTGAAAGGCAATAGGTTCAATTTAGACCAATACCTGAAAATTGATTTTGAAAAAGAACAAATGAAAACCATTCCATATGCTTCTACAGCCCGAAGCTTGATGTATGCTCAAGTTTGTACAAGACCTGTTGTTGGAATGATAGGTAGATATAAGAGTGACCTAGGATTATATCACTGGAAAGCTACAAAGAAAGTATTGAGGTACCTTCAAGGAACCAATGATTGCATGCTTATGTACAAATGAACAAAAAATCTAGAGGTAATAGGGTACTCATATTCAAATTTTGCTAGATGTATTGATTCACGAAAATTAACATCAAGTCATATCTTTATGTTTTCCCATAGTGCCATACTTGTGGAGTGCTAAGTAGTCTTTGACCGCTACTTCTACCATGAAGGCTGAGTTTGTTTCTTTTTTTGAGGCTACATCACATGGTATATGGCTAAATAGTTTCTTATATGGGCTTAGACTCGTGGATTCCATTTTTGGGTCATTAAGAATGTATTGTGACAATTCAACTATCGTTTTTGTGACTAAAAACAACAAGAGTGGTAGTTAGAGTAAACACAACGACATTAAGTTTACATAAATAAGGGAATTGATTACGTTAGCACTCAATTGATGATAACTGATCCTTTAACAAAAGGCAGGACATTAATGAAGTTCAAGGATCATGTTGTTAGAATGAGATTGAGTTCCATTATATAATTTTAATTATATGGACAATGTTGTTTTCGTGAAACTTTTATAATATTTTCTTATATTATGGTGCACGTTATTGAATTTTGATAAAATTGATTATTTTGGACTTGGAATAAACATAGGGTTTATTTATTAAGTAAAGTTATCACATTTGGGTTAATACAAAATGTAGTACATTGTAATATATGGAAGACAATACTTAACTACTAAAAGACCTATCACCATGATTCATATACTATATTTAGATCAGATTAGGAATTGATACCAAGTTAAACATATGGACCAAATAGGAGAATATGAGATATTTTTCCATATTTAAAAGTTTTAATACCCATAAATGGTCTAATGTTATGTAATTAGTGGATATTAATTTTTTAATTTTATGGTAACTATCAATGTGCTTGATGGGAGCATATTGATTTTTTTTTACTTGTAGAGTTTTGGGTCCCTAAACTCTTTTTTTTCCCTTTTGAAAATACATCAACAATTTAGAATTGAGAGTATAAAACAACTCTAAAAACACAGACTTTCCAAGAAAAACATTAATGGCAAGAGGTACATTGATTTCTTCCACATTCAATTTATTTATTATTATAACATATATTAATGCTGAATATATGTTGAATTGGCTTACATTTCACTTTCGTCAAGGATCAAACCTTTGTCCTTTTCCTCAACTAGAAAGATGTATTCGTACATCTCTTCAAGCTTGTCCTTTCTTTATGTATTTTTGAAATGTTGGCACCAATGTGCATCTTGAACCAAAGCATAAGAAAACTTGTAACTGATCGACAAGAATGAAAGTTCAAGCTGGATAGATTCCAATAGCAAGCATAACAACGTTCTCTTATTTTTATGTTTTAAACAATGTACTATGAATGCCTAAGAAACTTCCATGCCCCTATTCCAGTCCCATTCCTCCAGAAGCCAAGAAGTGCAACTTAAACAATTTCTGTTTCCTTTTTTCCTGAAAGTGAAGAAGAATATTGTTGATTCAGAGTTCCTTTTTCTTTTTTAAAAAAAAGTTACAAAACTTAAATTTGAAAAAAACAAAGTTGAAGTTGAGACTATATATACAATGATCCTTATAATTTATATATATTTAATAGCCATTATTTTAATTAGAATTCATTATTATATTTTAATAATTATTTTTATATAATTTAAAATTTATTCCTATTTATTTTATAAGAAGTTGATTATATGGAAATCTTATGAAGAAAAGGGTAAATTTCCCTTTAATATCTTAAAGTTAAAAGAATATATAAAGAGAGGTTAAATTAGTTATTCCACTTCTTAAACTTCTATAACCTATTACGTAATTCTTAATAAAGATATAAATAGAAGGTTGAGTTGGCTGCTGGGAAAAAAGTGGCCACCTTAAAAGATAAAAAAAGAATTAAATTAGCATAGACTTATATGACGAGTTAGATCATATAGGCTTCCTGATATAAGAACTAGATATACAATACTACGATTTTAACAAGTATATTTTTGGAAAACTTTCAGATATATCATTACTTTAGTCTATATTGAGTTTGATTTAACATTGGATGCACCCCCACCTATTGGAAGAAGATTGGTTCCACAGGTCGCTATGTAGATTTGTGATTGTTGTCTCATTAAAACTAGATTTTTATCCATCCTTCCAACTTTATGTTGATGCAACTAAATTTCATTTTAGAGCACATAGTTGTTATAATATTTGTTTGATCAATTTTTATACTTTAAATCATATTGATTTAAATTCTATCGCGAATAATATTGTTTTAACTCATGTTTGATATTAATAACATAATATTTTGAAACAAGTTTATGATTACCATATGAGTGGCTAAAACTTTTATCGGTTAGGATTAAGGGAATCCTTAATAATGTAGTTTTGTACTTAATTTAAGTTTTAATATTTTTTTATGATGATCAAGCATGTGAATTCGTAATTTAGATGATAACAGTGTACTCATTTTGTATGAATAAGTAGATATTATGCTATTCATGTTTTATATTTACTTATATGATATGAACAAATTAAATAAATACCATGTAGCTTAGG
>JAOSBN010000002.1:37248197-37271554 GCA_027563595.1 Erythroxylum suave | reverse complement strand
CATTTGGAGGCCGGATAACAAAATTATGGCCGAAAGAATCAAACAAGATTTGGTCCTCAATCATGTTGAACTTGTCTTGGGACAAATGGCATAAATTTCACTAGAGATGTTGAATTAAGATCATCTTAGGACAATTTAAAAGAGGACTTCAAGATATGCAACTTTCATGTATACCTCAAAGATAGACTCTATTTTTGAAGGGTCAAAAAATGGAACAGAAGATAGGTACAGACGAAGCCAAATGAAAAAGCAGACTAATGGAAAAAGACAGACAAAATGGGAAATTGCTATAACTTTCCCTAAAGATATATGATTAAGGATTTCTTTACATGGTTAGAAAGAGTATTTCAGGATCTACAACTTTACTGAAGACCTAAAAGATTGATTCTATCTTCTTAAATGTCAAAAATGGAATAGAAGATAGGAACAGACGAAGCCAAATGAAAAAGCAAACTAATGGAAAAAGACAGACAAAATGGGAAAATTACTATAACTTTGCCTAAAGATATCTGATTGTGGTGTTATATATATGGTTAGAAAGAGGATTTCAAGATCTACAACTTTATTGAAGATCTAAAGACAAATTCTATCTTCTAAAGAGTCAAAAATGGAACAGAAGATAGGTATAGACGAAGCCAAATGAAAAAGCAAACTAATAGAAAAAGACAGATGAAATGAGAAAATTGCTATAACTTTTCATACAGATATCAGATTAAGGTTTTCTTTATATGATTCGAAAAAGGAATTCAATACAGCTTTAATGAAGACCTCAAAGATAGATTCTATCTTCTGAAGGGTCAAAAATGGAACATAAGATAGATACAGACGAAGCCAAATGAAATAGCAGACTAATGGAAAAAGACAAACGAAATGGGAAAATCACTATAACTTTTCCTACAAATATCAGATTAAGAAGTTATTTATATGATTCTAAAGAGGACTTCAAGATATATAACTTTCATGCATATCTCAAAGATAGATTCTATCTTCTGAGAGGTCAAAAATGGAACAGAAGATAGGTACAGACGAAGCCAAATGAAAAAGCACACTAATGGAAAAAGACAGATAAAATGAGAAAATTGCTATACCTTTTCCTAAGATATCGGATTAAGGTGTTAACTATATGGTTAGAAAGAGGACTTCAAGATCTACAACTTTCATGAAGACCTAAAAGATAGATTCTATATTCTGAAGGGTAAAAAATGGAACAGAAGATAGGTTAGGCGAAAGAGTAGATGAAGTTTGTCAGAAAGTAGATGAAGTAAAAAGTAAACGAAGTTTGTCAGAAAGTAGATGAAGTAAAAAGTAGACGAAGTTTGTTAGAAAGTAGACGAAGTAAAAAGTAGTAAAAAGTAGACAAAGTTTGTAAGAAAGTAGACAAAGTAAAAAGTAGACAAAGTTTTTTCAGAAAGTAGACGAAGTAAAAAGTAGATGAAGTTCATCAGAACGTAGACGAAGTAAAAAATAGAACAAGAAAAACACAAAAGAAGCAAAAAGTAGAAGATACATCTTCCTTTATAAAGACCCTAACTTTTAGCTTAGATGTGCAAAAATTTCATGCTATATATCGTTGAAAAGATAAAAGAAATTTCTACAACTTTCCTGAAGGCATATTTGCCCAAATCAACCTAGATTAATTCAGAGTTTCCCTCGAATACAGAACATGAATTTTTACATTCATCCAATGGACTGCACCCAGTTCTCAACTTCATGACAAATTTTTCAATTCTTTAAGACAAAATTTTAATTCGATGTCTTCATAAAAAATGCATCCATATAATTCTAGTTTAATCTAAATCAAGAATCATCTCGTTTGGATAACTAGAGAAAAAGTTGTGGCTAAAGGACTGAAGCATACTCCTTAAATAATTTTCCAGATCAACCAACCATTTTGTTTCACAATCTTTCTTTAACACAACTCATACCAAGATCACTCTTTCTACTCCCTCTAGTTCTCATTTTCAATAAAAAATATCACATTTGAAAACAATCATATCCAGAAGTTGTCAATGAATGCATGTACTCTTATTTTTGTATGTGCAAAGATTCAAATTCACATGCATGTACGCTGACATGAAATGCAAACTTTTCTAACTCTCACATTGCTATTCTCTACATTAATGAAATCTAGGTTCTAACCCTTAATATGGGGATGGGATGTTACATGAAATCAGATGTATAAAACCATAAAGAAATCCCTAGTCTCTATAAATACATTCGAAGTTGACAAATAAGGACTGACTCTTTTCTTGTTCTTGTATCGGACCACATCAATGGCTGTTAAATTTGACATTATTACACTACAAAGAAAATATCATTTTATGACGGAGATTACCAACCAAAAAATAAATATTCCATCAATAAGATATATTACTGACAGATTTTACTGACAGACAACGGCGTCGTAGAATTAGCCGTAGGTAATAATTACTAACAGTCAAAAGAGTTACCGTCGGTAAATTTACCAACAGTACATTTCTTACCGTTGGTAAATATACCGACAGTTTACTCTGTGTTTGTTCATCGGTAACATTTAGCGACGAACGGTTATATTCCATCGGCATATTTACCGATGGTAAGAAATTCACTGTTGGTAAATTTCCTAAAAGATGACAGAACGACCTCGTTAAAAACTGCGAGGGAATTGCTTATTCGTTGTGTGATTACCGACCAATGATCACGTAGACCATCGGTAAATAGAGGAGCACGTTACCAATGGATATTTTTTCCGTCGATAAATGAACAACAAAATTTTTTAAAAAATATATAATGTATACCATCATTATATTTAAATTATGATTAATGCATAATTTTATCAGTTATAAATTTATAGTATACATGTAATTTACTTAAATAGAAATTTTGATTGATGATTAAAAGTTAAAATATCTTAATTGAAAATAAAAACATTACATTGTACATAATAAGCATTTGCAATATAAACTAAATGATCAAAAGTACACTATTGATCTTGAGACGGCGGATGCTTTGGTTGGTGCGATGAGGTGCTACTCCTACCCTTCAACTCATTCATCTCATAATAGATCTAAGTTATGTACTGCACT
This sequence comes from Erythroxylum suave, assembly GCA_027563595.1. Classification (NCBI taxonomy): domain Eukaryota; kingdom Viridiplantae; phylum Streptophyta; class Magnoliopsida; order Malpighiales; family Erythroxylaceae; genus Erythroxylum; species Erythroxylum suave. The sequence goes on along the minus strand of JAOSBN010000002.1, from coordinate 37,268,489 downwards.
GACTGTTCCAACTGATCCATGTTCTATTGCATCTGAGTTTCCAATGTTTGCATCGTGCTCCGAAGTTTGTTCATTGGTGATGGACCATCTACTAGATGCTGCCGTACTAGACATGGAGGATTGCAAATAATAGGTGTTCGCAAATAAACTTAAGTTGAATATTCTCCCACGTCTAAACTGATGGTAATACAACATCATAAACTAATATAAGAAAAAAGACAGAACACTCAATAATTGTTGTATAAACTCAAAGCAGAAAAAATATAATCAACTTTAGTTCGACGACTAACCTGGATGGATGGACGATTTCAGACTACAACAAAGAAAGATGAGCGATGATATTCCACACAATAGGTCCTGCGAAAAAATGAAATATTTAATATAATACAATTTTTTGTTACTAGGTGAAAGCAAAGTACAAAAGTAAGGACTTATAAGGGAACCACAATGCTATAAATAACTGTATTATATTAAATATAAAAATAATTATGATTACTAAAAATTAAATTAATAAGAACAATAAAACTAATAATAATAGTAATATTAAAAAATTAATGACAATAACAACAACAACAACAATAACAACAACAACAGAAGCAACAGCAACAACAATAACAACAACAAGAACAAGAACAAGAACAACAACAACAACAACAATAACAACAACAACAACAAGAATAATAATAATAATAATAATAATAATAATAAATAAATAAATAATAAATAATAAAAAATAATAACAATAATAATAAATTTAATAATAACTAGAAAGTTAATAATAATAATAATAAATTGAATAAGAATAATAAATTTAATAATAATAATAATAAATTTAATAAATAGTAGAAAATTAACAATAATTGTTATTATTACTAATAATACGAATAATAAAATTAATAAGATTAATAAAACTAATAATATTAATAATAATTATTAATAATTAATGACAATAATAATAATCATAAAATTAATTATAATATGAATAATAATAAGTAGAAAAGTAATAATAACAATAAATTTAATAACAATAATATATTTAATATTGCTAATAATAATAATAAATATAATTGATAAAAATAATAAATTTAATATTAATAAAATTAATAATAATTAGAAAAAAATAAATTTAATACACACTTCAAATAGACAATCTCAAATGTACACTTCAATTCAAATACACAATCTCTTTTCTTCAAATACAAAATTTAATATCAAATACACACTTCAAATACACATTTTAATTATACAATCCCTTCTCTTCAAATACACAATCTTAAACGTACACTTCAATTACACAATCCCTTCTCTTCAAACACACAATTCATATACGCACTTTAATTACATACAATCCCTTCTCTTCAAATACATAATTCAAATGCACATTCAATATCAAATGCACACTTCAAATGCACAATTCAATCTCAAATCCCTTCTCTTCAATCTCAAATACACACTTCAATCTCATATTCCTTCTCCTCAATCTTAAATTCATACTTCAATCTCAAATCCCTTCTCTTCAAAACTTTAAAACAAATTATTATTACAACAATTACAACAAAATATTACAACAAATTACAACAATAATATGTATTATCTAAGGGACATTTTATCGAACAACTCATAGGCAATATGTATTATCTCTAACTAATCACAAAACAAATGCATTTTTCCATTATTTACTAACAACAATATATGTAAACAACAAATAAACCAACAATGACACAAAAAAACGAATACACCAACAATAATCACATAAAAATTGACCACCTAAAACACTTACGGTATACATATATGTAACCATATAAGAGTTGCATTTTTTTGAGACAAAATACACCTAATAGAGAGCTTGCCGGAAAATGATGCACGATGGGCCAAAAAACACGTAGAAACCGACGGTGGAAGTAAGGAAAATTGCCTAAAACCAACCCAAACGACGGAGCAGAGAAGAAAAAAGTAGAAGGGGAGGGGGGTTAGGTTAAGATGATAACCAAAACAACGTCGTTTGGTTTAAAACCAAACAACATCATTTGATTTGTGAACAAATCGTGATTTACCGACGGAACATATTTTCTGTCGATATTTAAATTCACCAAATAACGCAGCAGGTCTTGCCACCTTATTTTGCGACAGATAAAGCCGTCCATCGATAAATGAGACTGCTCGTTAATGACAGATTTTATTCCATGAGTAAATAACCGATGCTAATTATTAAACAAAGAAAATTTCACCAATGGAACTATTTTTGTCGGCAAATGTCCGATGCTATTTAATTGTAGGAAGTATTCCCGCAATTTTTACCAACAGGAATGGTTAGGTCGTCGTTATATGTCGTCGGAAATTTTGCATGAAATGCTTTTCCTCCACTTTTACCAACGACAATTATGTTTGTCACAAAATGAAAACTTTCACGACATATTTACTGATGTATAATATTATTTGCCGCTAATATATGATTTTTTTAGTGTAAATAAAAATCAAATAGTTCCATGGCTTTGAATATCATTTCATTTCTTCACAACTAAGATTCACATGCATAATTATGAATCAAATGACTTTTTAAGGTTATAATATAAGAAAATGTTAAGGTGAAATGCATTTAGGTAATGTAGCACAAAAGCCATCAAAGCTAGTTAAGCAAGCAAAACACTCAATGTAACATCAAACGTAAAAGCATACATTCACTCAAAACTAGGTACCAACAACTATTATGAATATAAAAACTACGTTTTACAACTTAGATTCAATCCTTCACACCATAACCATATGATGCATAAGTCACTCACAAAAATTAATGATAAACAATACAATGTAATTATAGGGAGTTACTCTTCAAAACAATATCTACCTTATTTGCATCATAATCAAATCACCCTTTTTATACAACTTTAGGATGACAGACTAATCATGAATAAATTTGCAACACAAACGCATTCTCACCTTGATAATTTTATTTAAACATATTTTTCTCTCTTCTTTTTTTCTTTTTTAATGTAAAAATTGAAAGAAGTGACATCAACATTTGGAATGCATTGATAAAAGATAAATGATATTTCAGCAATTATAACCAACTCATACATGTGCACACCCCACACTTATACTCTTGTGCATCCACAAACATCAATAGTTGTAATGCCCCACTAGCTTTCAGGCTTGGATAGGACATTTGGTTAGGTTTAAGGCATGTATGTTAGGGTCATGTAAATATAGTTCTCTGGAAAGCAAGTGTATGCAAATTTAACTTAATGTTCTTCCAGTTTCAATATTGTAATGAAAATATTTATTATTAATAAAACAAAAGGGGTTTGGTTTTATTTTTATGAGCATAATAAAACTAGTTGTAAGGTATCAAGGTTCCTTTGGAACTAATATACATATACATGGAGATGTATGGGAAACATGTTTATTATTAGAATCTAAATTAATTGATTCACAATTGAATAATCAAGTTGATCGCTTGATTATAGTTTAGACTATAGTGTTGCTATTTACCTCCGTGTAAGTAAAGGAGTTTACTTCAAGGGAATGATAAGTTTCAAATCATGATAGTAGTTGATTTACATTAATTTTAAAACGAACACTTTAGCATTCGTTTATTACGAACCACAATCTTAATGATTGGTGAATTCATCCGTGTTTTGTATAATTCTTGATATAATTGGAATAGATTTTTACAAGGTATCAATCCAGTGTCCACATGTTGGAATTATTAATTGAAACATGCATCAAGGAACATTCACTCAAATAAAGAGTTTGTAGTGATATCATCACTTCTAGATGTTTTATGGGGATTGTTGATTAAACTAGCGCCAGTATTTTGATCATCAAGTCTCAAAACCAAGATTGGATCTTGTGTGTTAATCATCATGTAGAGTGAAAAGGGACATCTAGAAGGAAAAACCATCATAAGGATAAAACGGTAATTTTACCCTTTATTGTGCAAATGGCTGTAATATAGTTCATAATAGAGTTTGTGAGTGGACATCATATTAATAAATTGAAATACATTTTCTCATAATTTTAAGTAATTCAAGAGTTCAACCAATTGTCTTTAGTGGAATGATATCTAGTTAATAAGTCAGAATTAATTCTAATGAGATCAAATTAATTCTGGGCTTATTGGAGCTTGAATTATTTAAGTCCAATTAGATTCCCCACTTGGCTTCTAGGAAGGTTATCAAGGAAAGTAACAAAAATAAATGGAGGTTATTGAAAAGAAAATGGGAGTTTGGAGAGAAATAGACGAATTAGATTTAGGCCAATAAGACCAGAACAATTTAATTAAGAGTTAATTAAATTGGGCATTAAGCCTATAATTAGATGTTGGGTTACACTAATTAATTATTAATATTGGGCTGGATTTTGATTTAATTAATTAGAGTAATTGAATTAAAATTAATAAAAAAGGAGGCAAAATTGAATTCTACAAAGATGTAGGATTCTGCTATGCTCTTTATTAAAGAATGAAATGGTTAGTTTTAAAGAAGAAAATGTCCAGCCCTTTTAGCCTTCTTTTTATTAAAGAATGAAGTGGTGCATTTTTTATTTCTCTCTCCACTCTCTCCCCAAAGCATTTGGTTATGTTTCTCATCATTGAATGGTTTTAATGGGTGGTTTTTGAAACACCACACATGAACACATTTTGATGAAAGATAACATAAAAGTGTTGGCTATGGAAGGACTAATTTCAATTAGCTTTGATCAAATGCATGGCGCATGAAGCTTAGCTCTCCGTTTACTCCAAAACTGTACAAGTGTTGTATGGAAGTGCATCAGGTTTTTTAGCATTTGTTTTGCTAAATGAAGATGGGCATTTAGCTTGGCTCTCCACTCTCTTCCAAAAATGTTGTTTTGGATATAGCAAAAGAACCTCCCTCCATTTGCTGTTTCAAGATAGCTGAATACAACAAATGAGAATGTCTCATTTTCTAATTCTTTTTTTTCAACAAGCCTAAAATAAAAAATTACTAAGGAGTCAAAATTGTAGCAAGGAGTCGGTAATATTTCGATCTTGTTCTTATTATATTTATTTTCCTTATGTCATATAATGTATGGATTAAAAGCATGTTGATTTGGTGTATACGCTTCCGCTGAGTTTTGATTTCGATTTTTTTTTTGAAATCTATTGTTAAGCCAAACCAAGCATCAAATTGTTTTCAATCCAACAATTGGTATCAGAGCCAGTCTTACTATGCACAATTCAGTTCCTATATATGGCATGGGTTGTCAATTACATTAAATTATGTATGCTGCAAATTTTTTATGTGATAAAAATATATACTGTGTATGTTTTGGTTTGCTCTTTTGGTTGTCCATAGAAAATTGATTTACTATGTAAGATTTCTTTGTTTGGTTTGTAACAAGGAGACTGGCCTATCATTGCCATGTTTCCTCCTTTTATTATTTTTTCCTACTTGCAAAAGTCTATAATTTTGAAGACAGACCAGCCATAGATAGAAGAAAAGAAGGTAAATGTTTTTAGTTTTTGTTTTATGTTAATGGTAGCTTTTATTTTGATTAAATTATATTAATTTTTGATTTTTCAAGTGCTACTTTTTTTTTCTATTTACAAATCAGTTTTTTTAAAATTGCCATTAACTAGTTTTTACTGAACAGGTCGGGACGTGCTAGCGAAGATTTTGAAGTGGAAGATCCAAGTATAAAAAAAAAATTTTGGGCCTAAAGGCTTTGTAATTTTCTTTTAATTTTCGAGGATGGACAACCAAAAGTAGTTATTCAATTCATAAGATGATAGGAAGCAAATAATATGCGATATTATGTGAATGTATACCATTTAGAAAATTATCAACCCTAGGATTTTCCATGCATTCATTATGTATGAGATATATAATGAAACAATATAGGATGGTTAATAAATTGCATCTAGCAAGATGATATAAATTAAAACTTAAAGATTACAAAAGATTGAGTGGGAGATGAAGCTTATGTGAGAGTCCACAGTTTCTATGCGATGGCCCATTTTCATGTGGTGAAGGGTTACTCCCCACTAGAGGACATGAGTCCTAAATCTTGCATGGTTTGGGTCTTTTAAAGGATAAGTCTACTTATTGGTAGCAAATGTGACCTCCTAACAAGGTATAGTTTGCAAGTATCTTTAGTGGATGAATCAAATGGTTGCACCTTCACCATGGTTTATTAATAACCTACCCACTGTAGCTTTGTTGATAAATGCATGGACCAAATTATGGCGCTTCTCAAAGAGACAAGCATGAAGATGCTTGGTAGCTTTTTGAGTGGGAGGGTCCTAGTTTTTCTTTTAATGGATAAGATGACCCACTGTCACTTAGTCCGTTAAAGATAAGAAAAATAACCGTCATTTAAAAACTTAATTTTTTTAAGTTTTGTTAAATCTATCATCATACATACATGCATCATGATTTTATACAAAGTTCCAATATTTTTGAATAGTATGCTCATTCTTGAATAATTTATATTTTTAGTCATAATCACCATAATATGAATCCACTCACAATGCTCTTGATTAATAAAAAATTGGAAAATGGAGAGAAATTTAACGAATTGAGACATAACCTTGACATCGTTCTCCAATATGAACGAATTTCATCGGTATTAACGAACAATGAGCCTGCACCTCTGGGTGACAACAACATGAGCGATGGTAGAATGCCAATAAGACTGTAAAGTGCTATATTCAGGCTTCTGTCAGTGCAATGTTGTAGAAGCAACTTGTCGGAATACAACATTCTGGTTCAATGGTCTCTTACCTACTTGAGATGTTTTGTGCTAGGACCAAGTCTACAAGGGTGAATTCTATCCAAACCTTTCACAATTTCAAACAAAAAACCTAGTGAACCAGTGCAGGATTACATGCTTAAGGTAATCTTTGAGGTTAGTGAGGCCGAATTGCTTGGGGCAGAAATGGATGTGAAAATGTAAATGATCATGATCATCAATAGCTTAAACTCTTCTTTTAGCATTTTAAGTTGGACTACGAGCTCAACACTAAGGATTACACCTCAAGTGAGTTGATGAATACCCTCTAGAACCCGGAGGAGATATTTAATATTAGGGCCAATGGGCCAGAGGCTTATGTGGCATCTTCTTCTAAGCCCAAGGGTAAAGGCAAGAAAAAGAAGAAGGGTGCAAAGAAAAGGAAGGCTTAAACAGGTCAAGGAATAACCCATGAAAAAGAAGGCCAAAGACGACACCAAGGGAAAGTGTTTCCACTGTGGTGAGAAGGGCCACTATAAGAGGAACTGTGCGGCTTACCTTGAGACCTTCAAGTGCAAACAAAGTATGGGTTTCCTAAGTTTGTTAGGAACTAGAAATGTGACAAATTCATCTGATTCTTGGATATTAGATTTAGGAGCCATTGACCATGTTTACAATTCTATGTAGGGGTTCCAACAAAGGAAAAGACTACTTAATGGTGAGTTTCAAGTTAAGATAGTGGATGGATCCTACATTTCGGTAGAAGCAATGGGAGAAGTTATCTTAGACTTTCTTAATGGTCATAGGTTATATTTAGAGGATGTATATTACATCCCAACAGTTGTAAGGAATATGATTTCTATTTTTTGTTTAATAAAATCTAGTTATTCCTTATATTTTGAAAAATGTTGTTTTAATACATGAGAATAAGGACTTTATATGTAATACAGTAATTAAACATGGAGTATTCTTTATAAAACCTATGACAAGCTCACTAAACACCATATAATTAATAAAACCAAGAATATCTAATGACTCTAACATTAATTCAAAATATTTGTGGCACTTACGGATTGGTTATGTCAATTAGAAAAGACTTTGATAGGTTAGTGAAGGATGGGATCCTTACGTGTTTAAACAATGGTCTATTACCCACCTGTGAGTCTTGTATTGAAGGAAAGATGACCAAGGCCTCATTTCCTTCTAAAGGAAACAGATCTGAATCCATGTTAGACCTAAAAGACACTAATGTATGTGGGTCTATAAACGTACAAGCTAGAGGAGGTTATGAATACATCTTAACGTTTATGGTTAATACCTTTAAACATAGCTATCTGTATTTGATGCATAAAAAGAGTGAGTCCTTTGAAAGGTTCAAAGAATTCAAACCTGAAGTTGAGAAGTAGCTTGACAGGCCATTAAAACAACTTTGATCGGATTGAGGTGGTAAGTACTTATCTGGAGTGTTTGAACCATTCCTAATTGACAATTAAAATGTTTCCAACTTGTCAGCTCCCAGATAGAATGGTGTAGCTGAGAGGAGGAATAGGACTCTATTGGAAATGATAAGATCAATGATGTCCTATGCTAGCCTTCCAGAATCGTTCTGGGGATATGCAATACAAACGAAAACTTATCTTTTTAACTTTGCTCCATCCAAATTAGTGCCTAAAACACCTAAGGAGTTGTGGACTAGACGAGTGCCTTCATTGTGGCACATAAGGACTTGGGGCCACTGAGCCTATATTCTATGGCCTGAATCCATAAAGATGGAACCAAGGTCAGAGGTATGTTTTAATATAGGATATCCTATAAGTAAATAAAGGTACTATTTTTACAGTCCTTAGGACAAGAAGGTATTTTTGTCAACAAATGCAACCTTCTTATAGGAAGAATTTGTGAGAAATCACAAACGAAGAAGTGAAGTAGTATTAAAGGAGTTAGCTATTTTATCCAAACCAAGAGTTGATTTGAATATAATGGAACAAAATGTTGAAATGGATTCAAAAGTTGAATCGAAAAAGCAACCTGAACGTCAAGTAGTGCCTAGATGAAGTGGGAGGGTTGTGAAACAACCATATATGTATCTAGGTCTAGAAGAAGGCATAATTGCCATTTTAGACCAAGAGGCAATGGATCTTATTACCTATACACAGGCTATTAATGAAGTTGATGTAACAAAGTGGCTCAAGGCAATAGAATCGGAAATAGATTCCATCTATGCGAATGAAGTCTGGATCCTTATAAATCTACCACCAGGTCCAAAAACCATTAGGTGCAAATGGATCTTTAAAAGGAAGAGAGGATTTAATGGAAAGGTGGAGACCTTTGAAGCTAGATTGGTAGCTAAGGTTATACTCAGAAGGAAGGTATAGACTATAAGAAGACTTTTTTCTAGTTTCCATGCTTAAGTCCATCAGAATTCTTTTGGCCATAGCAGCATGTTTCAATTATGAAATATGGAAAAAGTGTCAACCAATCTTGTGTTGCTGATTCAACTATAGAGGTTGAATATGTTATTGCTTGTGACGTAATAAAGGAAGCAGTCTGGCTCCACAAGTTCCTAAAGGATTTGAAGGTAGTTCCTGAGGCAAAAAAGGCTATTACACTTTATTACGATAATAGTAAGGTAGTGGCAAATTCTAAAGAACCTCAGAACTACAAAGTTGCCAAACACATTGAGAGAAAGTATCATCTCATAAGGAAGATAATAAAACGTGGTGAGGTGGATGTGGTAAGGATTCCCAAAGATCACAACCTTGCTGATTCGTTCATGAAGACACTATCACAGTAGAGCTTTGAGGGTCACCTAAAAGGCATAGGAATGAGGGATATGTCAGACTTGCTTCAGGGCAAGAGGGAGATTTTTAGGGTTATGTAAATATAGTTCCCTAAAAAGCTAGTGTATTTACATATAACTTAATTTTCTTCCAGTTACAATATTGTAATGAAAATGTTTATTATTAATAAAATAAAAGGGTTTGTTTTATTTGTATGAGCATAATATACCTAGTCATAAGGTACCAATGATCCTTTGTAAGTAATATATGTATAGATGGAGATGTATGGGAACTATCTAAATTATTAGAAACTAAATTAATTGATTCACAGTCGAAAAATCAAGTTGGTCGCTTGATTATGGTTTAGACTGTAGTGTTGCAATTTACCTTTGTGTAGGTAAAGGAGTTTACTTCAAGGGAATGATAAGTTTCAAATCATGATAGTAGTTGACTATCGGTAATGGCACTATTAAATGAATCTATAATATCGTATGTTTTTAAAGAATAAAGTAGGCCATTACTTTAATTTTAAAACAAACACTTTAGCATTTGTTTATTACGAACCACAAGCTTGATGAGTTGTGAATTCTTGTGTGTTTTCTTATAATTCTTGATATGATCGGAATGGATTTCTACATGGTATCAATCTAGTGTCCGCATGTTGGAATTATTAATTGAAAAATGCATTAGGGAACATTCATTTAAATAAAGAGCTTATAATGATATCATCACTTCTAAATGTTTTACAGAGATTGGTGATTAAATTTACACCAGTAGTTTGATGGACTAGTTACCCACACAGTCTTAACACTAAGATTAGATCTTGCGTTTTAATCACCATATAGAGTGAAACTGGAGATCTAGAAGGAAAAACCATTGTAAGGGCTAAACGGTAATTTTACCCTTTATTGTGCGGATGGTTATAATATTGTTTGCAATAGAGTTTGCGATTGGACATCGTATTATTAAATTGAAATACGCTTTCTCATAATTTTAAGTAATTCAAGAGTTTAGCCAATTTGTTTTAGTAGAATGACATTTGTTTAATAAGTTGGAATTAATTATAGTGAGATTAAATTAATTTTGTGCTTATTGGAGCTTGAATTATTTAGGTCCAATTAGATTCCCCACCTGGCTTCTAGGAAGGTTATCAAGGAAAGTAAGAAAAATAAATGGAGATTATCGGAAAGAAAATGAGACAGTCTAAAGAGATGGACGAATCGGATAATAAGAAGAGTTAATTAAATTAGGTCTTAAGTCTATAATTAAATGTTGGGCTTGCACTAATCAATTGTTAATTATAAGCACAAAGGAACTTTTAATATTGGTCTTAATTTTGATTTAATTAATTAGATTAATTGAATTAAAAATAAATAAAAAGGAGGCAAAACCGAATTTTACAAAGATGTAGGATTTAGTTATGAATGCTCTTTATTAAAGAATGAAATGGCTGGCTTTAGAGAAGAAAACGTCCAGCCCTTTTAGCATTCGTTCTATTAAAGAATGAAGTGGTGCATTTTTTATTGATCTCTCCACTCTCTCCCCAAAGCATTCAGTTATGCTTCTCATCATTGAATAGTTTTAATGGGTGGTTTTTGAAACACCACACATAAACACGTTTTGATGAAAGATAACATACAAGTGTTGGCTTTGGAAGGCTCATTTCAATTAACTTTGATCAAATACATGGTGCGTGAAGCTTGGCTCTCTACTCACTCCAAAACTATACAAGTGTTGTATAAAAGTGCAGCAGTTTTTTAGCTTTTTTTTTTTGCTAAATGAAGATGGGCTTTTAGCTTAGCTCTCTACTCTCTCCCAAAAACGTTGTTTCGGATATACCAAAAGAAGCTCTCTCCATTTGCCCTTTCAAACTAGCTGAATATAACAAATGAGAATGTTCGATTTTTTGATTCTTTTGTTCAAGCTAGCCGAATATAGCAATTGAGTATGTCTCATTTTTGGTTCTTTTTTTCAACTAGCCAAATATAACAAAAGTTTGCTATACATTTTTCTTCTCCTTTCCCACCAAAGGATGTTGATAACCAAGTTGTCCAAGGAGAACAAGTCTTAGTTTGGATTGGTTGAAGACAAAGTAGCGAGGAGTCAAAGCTATAGCAAGGAGTCAATAATATTTCGATCTTGTTTTTATTATATTTATTTTCCTAATACCATATTATGTGTGGATTAAAAGCATGTTGATTTTGTGTATATGCTTCCGCTACATTTTGATTTAAGAAAAGGTTTTTGGAATCTACCGTTTAGTCAAACCAAGCATGAAATTGTTTTTGATCCAACAATATAACATGGTTAGCACAAAAAGAAAAGGCAAATAAAGCTCAAGGGGACTTATCAAAAGGAAAATCATAGCGATAGATAGGTTATTTGGCTAATGTAACCTGTGGAACCAAGAATGTTGATTCGAGCCCTTTTGTTCTTATCCTTAGAGGTCAAATCAAAATTTTTAATTCCAAGGATTGCAGTATAGAATGTAACCTCGGGTCGTTTCACTTAATCAGAACCTGATGAAGGGAACTAAGATAGCCTATATATCATTATAAGCAAACAAAATTAGCAAGTAAGAGGGGTTTAAATCTTTGAAAATTCGGAAAAAATAATCTAATTGTAAAAAAATGTAGTGAAAAGTATTTTTGGATTTTGGGAATAGAAAAGCGATAATATGAAAACAGTGATCAAATGATGATAGTATCCTTTTGAAAACAAGCTTTGGCTATCATAGTTCAAAACGAAATTTTATGGGAGTGAATCACTAAGTTTCAAATGGTAAACCTTAAAGAACTCTTTAAGTCCAAGGTTTTAATCAATGAACTCCATTTCTTAAAACCTTATTGAATGCTCTTAATGTGAACAATGGGTAAGTCAATGCAATAGGTCATTTTAGGATCTAGAATCAACTCAATATCAAACATAACTAGGCAGATAAAAGAGAATTAACCAAATCACAAATAGACATACATGAGACTTCACATATTCAAGTTTCGAGTTCTACATCAACAAATTCTAATAACACATTGAATGTTCAATACTTGATTAAACTCTATTCAAGAATATTCAACTATAAATTACAAATCCTAAACCTATGAGTTAATAATAATGTAGTTGAACATGGAATAAACTACTCCCCTTTGAAGGCCATTAAACTCTAGCCATTGCTACATTTTCAAGAGGAAAGAGGTGCTTAGCCAAGCATTACTCCAGGAGAATTCACAATCAGGAACCCACTGGAAGCATCCATGGTAGCAGCTATCAGGTGAGGAGTTGACGGTGAAGTGGAGGAGAGTGGATGGTAGAGTGTCTGAAGGTTTAGAGAGTGAGAGTGCTCTTCTGTTATTACTGTGTCGGCTCTCTCTTAACCTAAAATGGTAGGTTTTTAAAAGAAATGGTTTATGGATCAGGTTGCATAGTGGGTAAACTTCTGAAAATGGTTCGGGTATTCGAAGGTTCGTCGCGGCGAACTTTTCCCGAATGTTTTAGCTCCATTGTTAGTTCTTCCGCTGCGGTGACATAATAAATTTTCATTGTGGCGAACTTTTCCCAAAAGTTCTGTTTGAAATTCTTCATATTTCACCGCGACAACACATCCATTTCACTGCAGCAAACTTCCTATTGCATCTGTTCACTTGTTGATTTGACTTCAGCCTTTCCTTGACTCTACATCTTCTTTGAGTCTCCTACAATGAACAAATGGTAGTTTGCAGTATCAATTGTTCTCATAAAATTAATTAGTATAATTAATACTAGTTTGTGACAAATTTTACTCTCAAACTACATAAAATAAAGGTAGACACTTAAGATTCAAATTAAGCATAAAGTCTAGAAATAGAAGCCAAGAAGTGTAATAAAAGTCATGAAAATATCACCAATTTATATAATAAACTTAGGCTAAATCAAATTCCCCCACACTTAGACCTTTGTACTCCAGGAAAAAGTTTATAAGAGTCAAAGAGACACAAATGCAAAAGAAAATCCCAACCATGCTTAAAATAAAAGTAAGAATTGGTAAAAATCACTTTCTCAGAAATCAATTAAAGCAAACTGAAAGAGTGCTAAGAAAATAAACACTATAAGAATTTAATCGAAGAGATTGAGAAAAAGAGATTTCACTTAAGGAAAGGTGTTTGCTCTCATCTCACTTGTTTTTGGGATAATTTCACTCTAAAATCTTCTTAGTCCATTCTCTACCATAAGCTTGTGATAGTTCTACCTCCCCACTACAAGAACTATAATTTCGAAAATCAAAAGGACTTTTCAAGGTTGTAATGCACGGAAGGCTAGATGAAATGGATGGAATAGACAAAAGAAGAAAGAAAAAATATGAGTACATGCACCACAATTATAAAATAGATGTCAACTATAAAACTGTAAAACAATATTTACACAAATGATAACATAATCTTTTTTTCTTTTTTTTAGACTGAGAATCTTTTCTTTTGAGAATGTATATACACTTTTTCTTCTTTTATCAGTAACCAATTTCTTGAGATAACTAGAAGAGAATGAGAAATAAAATATTGACACCATAAAAAGATGTGTGCATGTACTCAAAAATATGGCTGAAGGGCCTAGCAATAGATAACTGTTTATGAGGTTTGTGTTTGGTTTAACAAGGTTTTGAAAGAATGCTTCTATCATGTTAACAAAATTCTAGTTCATCATGCTTTGATTAAGAATTAAAACAAGTTCTAGAGAAATATGAAATTAAGCAGATACACACAACAATGAAACAATCCAGGCCCAAATATCCTTTCAATAAGGTTAATATCTTAATTAACAATCTTAAGATTTAAAAACAGAAAGTGCTATTTTGTCAGCATACCCTCACTTACTTTGTGTTGAAAACATTGAAAATGAAATTAGTTAAAACCGACTATTATTTGAAGAATAGAAAGTATTTTAAAAAACACAGGACCGCTTTGAAACTTATAAAATCTTTAAGAAATAAGAGTGACAAGAATCTAATTAGGGAAAATTGTTGAATAAGAGCATGGCGCCATGGCGAAACCAAGAGTTCGTCACGGTGAAATATTCAGTAAGCAAATGTTACCACGCGAAAAGAACTGAGTCCGCATGTTACCGTGGCAAAGATAGAGTGCACCACGAAAAAAAATTATAGAAAAATTTGAAACAATGATTGGCCTCAATCACCAAGTTTAAAAGTTGACATTATGCACAATTGACTTGCACAAGCAATTAAATGGCCGAAAATGATGCACAATGGCAAATTGAAACATCTCCCACACTTAAACATAACATTGTCCGCAATATTAAAGAACAATTAACAAGAATATGGAATCAAAGGAAAGTAGAAGTTTTATTTTGCAACACAACGGAATTGCAAAGAGAATTATATAAAAATTGCGGTGAAAAAGTTTGGACATTACAAAATTGAACTGAGCATCCGAAAACTCGAACTATTCCATTGGGTAATCATCCCCAGTGTCAAAAGGATCTGCTCTCGATGGGCCAGCATCGATAAGCGGGTCATCTTCATCAGAAGGGAGTTAGAAGTGCAGGTGCTTGGCGAGCAAGGCATCCATCAGCTGATGATACTGCCGATCTCGATCTTGCCGAGCGATTGCCTAAATTAGGGTACCCCGGAGGGTAGCCAAGTCTAAAGAGAGGTCATCGACTCAGCTAGCGAGGGTGTATAAAGTGATGGGCTTAGGAGGGGCCAGAGCTGAAGGATCATCCTCGCTTGGTACTGTAGCGGCATGGTTGGTAACAACACCATGAAGTGGGGTGGATGGGATAGGAGGTTGGATTTAAGGTTGTTTAAGGCGGGTATAACGAAAAAGAGAAGCCGGGTCAAGATAGTTGTCATTGTTGAATTCTGAAATGTTGTGGCATTGGTGAGTTTGGCGGTGGTCATGGAGTCATGGAGGGTAGAGACAATGGCATGAGCTATGTCGACTGGTCGACCAGTCATCAGAAGGTAAAGGTATAGTGCTTGTTGTTTTGTTACGTAGGCTAGATGGGAGGTTGGGATGATGTTGTTACTAACAAGGTGGAGCCAATGACGAGCTTCGGGTGGGAGATCAGAACATTTTAGATAATCTTGATAGATCCTTGGTTAATGCTAGATGGCACCCTCAGGACAGAGTACGAATAACATTGTACCATGGATAATGATGGATCAACTGATCATAGTGGCAACAAAAAATAGGAGGGAGGTTATAATGCTCGCGGATGCTTGTTGTGGTGAATGCGTTGGGGGCTTTCACTCCATAGAAATTAAGTTCTAAGGTGTTGTGGAGTCAGGCATAAGTGTAGAAATGGTGAACAAATTTATCGTTACCCTGAGCCCTTGGTTGGACTAATCCCGTAAGCTGAGAGAGTACCAGTTGACGGACAAAGGGATTGTTGTTTGAACTCAAGGGAAATGAGCACTCTCTAATGAACAGCCTAGTGTCTATCTTTTTTGCTAAGTCGGCAAATCAGAATCAGCGCTATTGGGAGGAGCAGAATTATTGGAAGAACTTGATGAACTAGATGAGACAATGGGGGAATGACGGGTAGGGTTTCTAGTTCGAGGCATATTCCTGCAAAAAAACAAACACAGAAAAATAAACAAATGAACTAAACAAAATTTACTAGAATTCAAAACCTATTAAGTTCGCCACGGTGAACTTGATGTGTCACCGCGGCGAAAGCTACACTTACCATGCCACGACAAAAACTACAGCCTACTGCACCGCAGCAAAAAAAAATTTCTTCACTGCGGTAAACATGCCCTAACTACAATGAAAACAAAGAGATATGAAGTGGAAAAAAGGTGAGTTACTTATGAAGGAGACGGAGAGATGCGCACGTATGAATGATGAACGCGAAATGGATTAAGGAGAACAAAAGGAGAGGGATTTGGTGAAGGATAGTTTGGATTGCCGCGGTGAATTTGAGGGAAGTATATGAAAAAGAGGAAGGGAATGGTGGGTTGATAAAGAAGTGGAAGGGAAATTACAAAGAAGGACAGAGGGAAGATGAAAGATCAGAAGCGAAATAAGGGTAGAAATGTAATTTTACTCAGTATCTTCGTGCAGATACATCTTTCGCCGTGGTGAAGGTTCCCTAAAGTGAGCTCACTGTGGAAAAAATTAATTCTGTCACTGCAGCGAAGGTTCCCCAAAGTGAGCTCACTGCGGCAAAAATTAATTTTGTCGCCATGGCGAAGGAATTATTTCACACTGTAGAGAATGTTGCTCCTAGGTGTTGAATTGGCCTGAGAGATTTTTAAGGAACTGTTGCCATAGTGAAGTGAACCATACCACAGCGAAGTTTTCTCGAGAGAAAAATAAACAAGACAGACTATGAAAAATTTCATTGGAAAAGATTAACCGGATACTCATCTCATATGCAAAGTCCTTAAGCATTAGAAAACAAAATGCAATTCATCCATTTACACCAATTTCGTCAATCATATAAGATGGCTCATAAATCAAGCTAAAACACAGTGAATATAAAAAAGGAGATTAATTATTGAATTAAAATTGCATAAATTGATAACTTTACCTATAGTGCGTGAAAGATTTAGGGTCTTGGCATTTTACGGGGATTTGAGGCTTGATTAAGGCGAACACATTTAAGCTTACTTAGACTCTTTCAATTGGTCTAAACTTCCTCTTATGGGTACATAGGTCTTTAAGGTATTTGGCATAAGCAGGAACCCGTTTCACAAGATCAAGCAAAGGAATATTGACTTCCACTTTACTAAACAAATCAATGATATCTTTTTCATGCTTAATGTCAGTCATTCGTTTGCTCATCAAATATGAACTAGGAAAGAAAGGTCTTGAAGATTTACCTCCTTACCATTGGCTTCACTGGCTCCATGCTGGCTTGATTCCATATACTCCCATGTTGTTGCTTGTTCCTTGTAGCTCTCTGAATTAGCTCCCTTGCCCCTTGATTCGGACTTCTTTTCAGTCGAAAGTGATTTTTCCTTAGAGCTTTTGGATTTCTTGATTTTTTCCTTTGTTAAAGGCAATTCTTCACTCTCAATCTCCTCTTTGCCTAGTTCCTCATCTTGATTTTCAAACGTCACTTGTTTCCCACTTCGGAGAGCTATTACGTTTAAACTTTTGGGGTTAATAATGGTGTTTGAAGGGATAGCTTCACTACTTCTTGCTTGACTCTCACTCATGTTATTGGACAATTGGGTGACAATGGAATTGATATTTTCAGCTTTGTTCTCCATTGCTCCATTCTCTTTTCTAGAGCATTAAACTGAGCAGCATTCTTTGAAGAGTCTTGCTAAATTAGAGAAGCTACGACATTGAACTGATTATTGTTAGAATTCCTTTCCTCCTTTATCTAAGTCATCATATTGCATAGCAGTTGGTTGGTGTCCTCCTTGGGTGGGACGGTCAGGGCTTACTGTTGGTTGGGAAACTGGTTAGTGGAAGTGCCAGCTCCTCACCCTTGTTGAAATCTGTTTGGTGCCCTTCCATCTTCATTCCTCTAACTGAACCTAGGGGTTTGCCTTCCATCCCTCGTTATAAGTGTTGGAGTAAGGGTCCCATTTTTTATTTGTCCGCCCTAGATACACTACAGACACCTCTTTATACTGTCTGGGGCAAACACTGGTTATGTGTATGACTGACCCACAAGTATCACAACTGGGTGCAGTAAGATCCATAGAAGATGTCAGGTGATGGACATTTATATTCTTCAGTTCTGTGGTAATGAAGGATAATTGTGAGGTCACTCTACTCTCCAAAGAGTCAACTTTTGACTCCAAACTCTCCATTATGTTGGATTGGGCTATTGTGATGCCCAACTCATGCACTCCTCTGGTCTCCTTAACACTGTACTATTGATGATTCAAAGCCATCTTCTTGATCAAATCCCATGTCTCCGTAGCTGTAAGATCAATTAAAGAACCTCCCGATGCCACGTCCAACATACCTTTATCTTGACTTTACAACCCACCATAAAATTACTAAACTAACTGCTCATCGGGTATCTGGTGATGGGGCCATCTAGACAATAGATCTTAGAAGCGGTTCCAATAATTGTTAAAGGATTCATCATAATCCTGCCATGTTAAATAGATCTCCTTCCTCATCGATTAAATTCTGGAAGCTGGAAATTTTTTTCAAAGAATGCTTTCCTTAAATTTGCCCAACTATGCTAAGCATTTTCCACATGTCTCGAAAGACTCATATGCCACTCCCGGGCTTTTCCTTCTAGTGATAAGTGAAAAGCTTATAGTACTTGATCAAGTGAAGATCCCACCAGCTTCATACTCTGATAGATTATAGAAAAAGATTGCAAATGCATGTAGCGATCCTCTCCTATCAATCCATGAAATTTAGCAAGAGAGTTAATGAGTAATCCATTAACTTCAAAATTAACATCAAAGTTAGAACAAGCAGTAGTAAATGGATCATAATTAACATCAGAAGCAGTTGCTTCCCTAATGGTTCTCCTTTGTTGATTCCCATTATTCTCTCCAACCCGTTCATGTTCCCCATTACCTCCATTATCACTATTCCTAGGTTGGTTAACATGAAAGTTAGGGCTTTGCAAAAAAGCTGGGTTCTTAGCCATGATCACTCTGTCTATTGACTCACTCTCACTCTTTGGCTGACTAGACTCTTTTTCTCATCTCTCCTTTCTAATCTTTCGCAAACGTCACTCAATTTCATGGTAAAAAGGTAGAAGTTTGACTTTCTTGGGCATGTACGGAAACAATTTTAAATGGAACTAAAATAAAATAAAATGTAACAAAAATTTCTTGCAAGCACACAAAGTCAATTGAAAAGGAGAAATGTGAAGGATGCAAGTGTGTGGTGTATGAAAGTGTGTGCAACAATAAAGTGTGCAAGTAAAGTATGTATGTATGAAAAAGCAACAAAGAAATGTTCAAAACTATGCGGTGTAAAATTGCTAAGTATGTAGCGTGCAAAAAGTTTGATATCCTATTTGCTTGAGTTTTTAAAAATTTTATGCTAATAAAAGACAGTGAAATCCTATACTATTGAAAAGTATGATGCTAAAATATCTAAGATGCAATCTAAACTAAGATTCCTCACCTTACTTAGCAGCAAAGAAAATGACAACAGCTAACTTAAAGAATCAATTGCTTGGTTCCCCAGCAACGACACCATTTTTATTCGAGCCCTTTTGTTCTTACCCTTAGAGGTCAAATAAAAAATTTTTAATTCCAAGGATTGTAGTATAGAATGCAATCTCGGGTCGTTTCACTTAATCGAAACCTAATGAATGGAACTAAGCTAGCCTATATGTCATGATATGCAAACAAAATTAGCAAGGAAGGGGGGTTTAAATCTTTAGAAATTTGGACAAAAATAAGTGAACTGTAAGAAAATGTAATGAAAAGTGTTTTTGAATTTTGGGAATAGAAAAGCGATAAAATGAAAAAAATGATCAAATGATGATAATATCCTCTTAAAAATGAGCTTTGGCTATCATAGTTCAAAACGAATTTTTATAGGAGTGAATCACTAAGTTTCAAATGGTAAACCTTAAAGAACTCTTTTAAGTCCAAGGTTTTAATCAATGAACTCCATTTCTTAAAACCTTGTTGAATGCTCTTAGTGTGTGCAATGACTAAGTCACTGCATAAGTCATTTTGGGATCTAGAATCATCTCAATATCAAAAACAACTAGGTAGATAAAAGAGAATTAACCAAATCACAAATAGACATAAATAAGACTTCATATATTCAAGTTTCGAGTTCTACATCATCAAATCCCAATAACACATAGAATGTCCAATACTTGATTAAACTCTAATCAAGAATATTCAACTACAAATTACAAATCCTAAACCTAGGAGTTCATA
>JAOSBN010000002.1:37209161-37226819 GCA_027563595.1 Erythroxylum suave | reverse complement strand
AATCAAGTATTGGAAATTGTGAGCTAAATTTGGACATAATGAAGTCCAAGACTCCTAATTTCAAAGGAAAATTTGGCGTGAAACCATTTTGACCATTATAGAAGAAAATATAACTTATAATGTTATTTGTTACGAAATGAGATTTATGAAAAAAAAATGACTAATGCGAGTATATGTACTTTTTATACATGCCACTCAATAGCTTTTGAAAGCAGACGAGGAATAGAACTAGAAGTCATACCTAGTACCTCTCAAGTTCAAGAAGATTAGAAAAGAGATAAGAACCCCTAAGATAGTCGAGGTGAGTATAATCATGCCACTATACTTATGTAGTAATCCTTTTTATCTTGCGGCTTATTGCATTGTTCTCGAATCTGTATGACTTATTTGATATATGACTCCCAGTGATTGAGCCTAGCATGTTTTATGCCAGTTTGGCCAGATGATATTCATATTCTTTTCATCTTCTGGCTCCCTTGTTGTGTTGAACCTATTGATTGCAATTCCTTGATGAATCATGTTTTTTTAAGCCATGATTGATGAGTTCCTAGGATATCTAGCTGATGGGATATATTATTAGACTATGTGCACATAGGTAACTTGTCGGTGATGGGTCAGAACTGGATCCTATCTGGAGAGGGCAAGCCTTCAGGGGCAAGGTTAGGCCAACCTTGTCTAGAATCAAAAAAGGGGAGATATGCCGTACTAACATGCCTCTATCTCTTCCTAAGAAATTTAGAAAATCAGAACTCATAAATGAGAAAACTAAGAATTAGAAATCTTGGAACTCTATTAAAGAAAGAACCCAAAACTCAGAAAAAGAACCTAGAACTCAGAAAAGAACCCAGAACTTAGAAAAGGAAAAAAAAACATATTCTTTTTATAATAGAACAATCCATATTAAGACTTATTATTGATATTCATGTGATTACTGCATTTGAGATTCCTACCTGTTTATTTATTGATACCATGTATTGTTGTTTGGAATGCAACAGTCCATCCTAGTAAAGCTAGCCTTGTATTTCCTAGCCTTACAAACATGGTAGCATGTTTATAACTCCCTAAGTCGTGTTGTAGATTCACCTCTCACTATTTTGATTTCAAGCTACGAGAGAGAAATCCAAGCCTTTTGAGACTAGCTTGGATAATCAGACAAGTAATTTTTTGACATGATATTAATTGCAGATGCTTATAGCTACTCCATAGTTTGTCATAATCATATGTGCATGATACATGTATAAATATGCTATGTTATTGAGAATGATGTTAGTTGATGTTATGAATGATCATAGATTGGCATATTATAAGTGGATAATGTATGTTAGAATTACAGATTGAGATCCTTACTTCATTCAAAACTGTTAAGCAGGTATATGGGTGATTAATCAGACAAATGAATAGGTCATATCAAAATTTTAGTAGAGTATAGGAAAGTTAGGCTTACTACGGGGTTTTGGTGGCATTAAGTCTACCTATCCCCTAGTGCTATCACGGTCCAAAAGGCGGGTCGTGTCAGAAAGCACTTAAAGGTTTCATACTCAAAATACCACATCAAGTTCCTTGAGATGCTTATATGCACCCTTACCTGCAAGTCCATGAAAATTAGGCAACATATGGATTAATCCAAACTTAAGTTCAAAAGTAACATGTTCACAAAATTTGGAAAAGTAGTGCATAATGGTCTTTAAGTTAAGTCTAGTACAACTAACTCCCTTAGTGTTCTTAGATCATCCATTTTTTTTCTTGAAATTCAAGCCATTGTTATACTTTTAAATTTGTTCTGGTTTCCCTTCTTAACAATCGTAATGTCTTTCCAATCTTCGATTCAAATTGTATAGGTTCATTATGAGGAGATCTTGTTACTACCATACACCAACACTAACAAAAATGAAAAGATTAAGAAATAACTAAAAATTTTGACTTTAAATAAATAAATATACAAAACACCAATTGAAATCAAAAGCAAGCAAAAATTAAAGAACCACAATCCTCAACAACAATACCAAAATTCTTGATGCATTTCGAATGCACTAGAAAATAAAACCTAACTCTACACAACCAAATTTACAGTAGTGGTGAGTAGGGATCGTATCCATAGGGAATGTATGTGTAGTTTTTGTAATGAAAGGAATTGATGTTTAAGAAATAAAAGGGGTTTAGTTGGATGCAATTAAGACAATAAAATAAAATTGAATCAATAAAAACAAGTCAAATCAAATAGTTGAAGATTGATAAAATTGATGAATATGTCTAGAATTTGTTTCTCTATTTAATCTCAGTCTACACATAAATAAACATATTCATTGTCTTGTTGTTTCCACACTTCTTTTAGAAACTATTATCATAGGTTAAAAATAAGCTCTATTAACCCTAGTTTTCCTTTACATCTTGTTTAATATAAAAAAGCTGTTTAACTAAACCTAAATATTGAACAACATAAAGTAAGCTCTTTAAATTTAATAAGACTATCACAATATGAACTAGGAAAATAGATTAATCTAGCCAAAAATCACATGAGTTTGGGTGATTTAACTTATGTTATTTTATCCTTAATGGTTTAATAACATTAGTTTACCATAAATGAAATGAAAACAAAATTATTACGTATTGTATTAAAGATTCTGGCAAAAGGCTTATATAACAACAATCTAATGAAAGCATTCAAATCATTCTTAAAAAAATACCCAAGTTAATAAGCAAGGAAAAAAACAATCTCAAAAAAGAAAGAGAGTCAATAATATACAATGAACAGAAGCTCAATTGTGAGATTTGGCTTCGATTTCCCCTATGAACCAAAAGGAAGAAGGATCAACCCTTCATAGATCTCAAAGAAGTCAGAATTTTTCCACCTTTCATGTTCCAAAAATGATTCATGCCTTTCAGTGTTGCTTACATGTTTATTTATATGAAAATTTAGAATTTTGTGAAGATGCACAGTTTGATGCTCGACCATGCATCCAATTGTGCATCTCTAGAAAATGGTACTTTCGAAATTATGCATAACCCATATAAGTGGATACACAGTTGTGCATCTTGTAAGTTATGTTGAATCCTTCTTTTTCTAACATTTTCTTGTCCTATCTTCACTTTAATCCATCTACTTCTTGTTCCAAAAAGATAAATGGGTTTGAACATCAAGAGGATGGCCTAAGGAATCTGCTTTTAACTCATTTTAGCTCTTATGCTTCCAACTTGTACCTAAAACTAAATGTGAACCAAAATAAGTATCTTAAGTATTTCATAATATTAATCGCTAAGTATTAAGGATTGTATATAAATAATCAAGCACAAATCATCTACTCTATCCTTCCGTTATGGGTTGTGCTATATTAATGAATCTAAAAATGTAACAGTAATCGACAAACTTAAGGTTAAAGTAAAGAAGTTCACAAGATGAATAATTGAATAAGTTAAAAAGAAAATACAATAAAATAAAATAGATACAAAAATAATGGTTAGATTAATAAAAATTAGGCTGTCCTAATATCACAGTCGCCAGCAATAGTATCAAAACTTAATTGTCTAATTTTGTGTCAATATTAAAATTTACCACAAGTGCACAGTATAATTGTAGCTAGCACGGGCAAATACAGGTTGATCCCATGAAGACTATAAATATTAGTAATTAATCTTTTTATTGTCTAACCTATGAATCAGATTTTTTATTTTAATTAAAAATTAAACTATACAAATAAACTAAGATTAAAAATACTGAAATTAAAATAGGGGAAAATACTTGGAAAATTCAATATCAAATAATCATGTCTAGGTGATGAATCCTCCCAAGAATCGTTAAATATTAAACCTTTATCATGTCATTATATTATTAATTATTGGACTATGGAAATTCCTATCTTATGTTATTATCTTTCTCAAAACTATTAACAACTAGTCCACCAATTTATTAATAGAAATCTTTCTAGTTAAAATCCTTAGGATTGTATTATCGATTTTTAAATTCTACTATTAGGTTTGATCATAATCTAGAAGATTTATATTAACCTATCTTTGATCATAATCTAGAAGATTTATATTAACCTATCTCTAGGTTTACATGCAACTCCTTTCAATTATGGTAGATCTATTCGTACAATAAGATTTCTCAAACTCATTCATATGGAATCAAATTATGCACCAATATTTCAGATATATTATAACAAAAACAAAATGTATAATTGAATCACAATAAATCAATCAATATAATTGCAATAAAAGATTAAATATACTGCTATCGCAAACTAGATTTCATCATACCTAGACAGTAAACAGTTTAGCTCCTATCCATAGAAAACAGAACCAAAGATAAATATGCAAAAAATATAATAGAATACAAAGAAATCATAAATTTAAATCTCCCTTTCTCTTTTATTAAATCTTCTTGCAAGTTTAGATTTTATTTTGTTATCTAACAAATCTCTTGAAGTATTCTTCGTATTTTTTTATCCCTTGATCAAAATCATCGCCTCTTAATGTTGCTTATAACATAAAAACTCCTAAAAATTTGTTTCTTTAATTTACCTGTGTTCATGTCCTTTTAAATTAAGGCTTTTGGTACAAATGGTCAACTTATATGGGCATGTGAGCGATTGTGTATCTTTAAAAACACTTGAATTCATGATTTCACATAGACACAAGAGACTTGCACGGGCAATATACATGGCCTTGTATATCAAGATACACAAGTATGTAACTCCACACAACCAAAAACAAAACTTCTTCAATCTTCCCACATTTACAGAGACTTACACAGTTATTATACATAGTTTGTGCAAGTCCTTAGTTACTTCAAATCTTCATTCCATACTACTATTTTATCTGAATTCATTGCCTTTAGGTTTATGAAGCCAATTATTATCTAAAAATGCACTTGAAGAGAATTAAGTACCAAATATACAACAAAACTATAAAATATCAAGCAAATATGCATTTATTAGGTACTTAGATTGTACTTACTATATTGGAATTTTGACAAGCTACCATTTCAACATTTTTATAATATTTAATGAAGGTAATAATTAGCTTAAAGTGTAAATTAAATTTTGATGGCTAATATTATACATTTAATTTTGGATCTGTATTAAGCTAGAGATTTCAAGATTGACCAACTTTAATTGTGATCTTATTACTACAAAAATTTGATCATTGACTGACAAAATGATGTTATTTTTTAACCAAGTTCAATCAAGTCGAGCTTTAAATCAAATTAAGATTTAAAGTCTAAAAGTTTATTTTCTAGGTCTAAGTATAGCCTAAAACCTAATTAGAATGGGCTTTACCCCTTGATTTTAAACCAGGTTGAGCCTTAGCCATTTTGCTAATGTTAACCACCACTACTTATATAATCTTTAGAAATATATAATGGAGATAATAATACAATATACATATATCAATAATATTACTAAATAATAATCACCACTTATGCAGCAATCAAAGGTTTTAAGTAATTATATAAAAACTTGTACATGGTAAAAGATATAAGATAATTAGTTAATCCTAACCAATAGAGTTTTACTCATAATGATCTAGTCCAAAATAATCCATTCCAGACAATAGACTGTATATAAGCTATTCTAGCCTCAATTAATAGGCAGCCAATTATTGCTCCATGTGTAATATGAGCCATTCTAACTTCGATTAATAACTCTCATTCAACTATCTCTCATTATGGAATGGTACATGTCTCACTTTAGCCATCACATTAAAAAAAAAACATCTCTAAGGTTCAATTATAATCTTATTATGCATATATAATTGCAATCACACTCTAATCATACTCTAATTACACACATGGCACCTACACAATGAAATGCAAACATCTAAATTATGACTAATTATCATTTAATGCACATCTCCCCATGTAAACTATCAGTAAAAAAAATCCAAAACTATCAAATTAGTGAAATTATAATTCCATTATAACCCTTATGTGAATTTTTTACAACTTTAATCCATTTTTAAACAAATAGAAGCATGAAAATAACTACTAATGATACTGTATATCAATAATAAATAAATTAATAAACCCACATCCTAAAGATCATAATTGATGCATATTACATAGTAATCGTACAATATGTACCTTAAACCCCTTATTTGTTCCAAAAAAAGTACTTTCTTTTTACTTGAATCCCTTCTATTGTGAGAAAAACCTACCACAAACCCCTTTTCCCTTTGTTAGAATCCCTTATTTCAGGCTTCATTATTGCTTTTTTATTCTCTTGCTTTCTTTCATTCAATTTTATGAAAATAATAATTGAAATTACCAATAATTATAATTAAAATGTTCTATCAAACGGTTTTGATTAATGGATAAGTTCATTTTATTAATTGATGCTTTTATTTTAAGAAACAACATTATAGTTTGGTAAGGAACTCAGTTATCTAATCAGGTATTAAGTTGGGGGTTCAATTAATCAAATATAAAAGCTTTTTATTGATATCAATTAATATCTTCTCATTAATTATAAATAAATCTCTTAATTTTATGACCTTTTGATTCAACTAGATTTGACATTCTTATCAAAAGTTATGAATATAATTATCAAATAGTACTTAATTGTGATACTGAACTAAAGTGACATGTTTCTTCCACTAAATTCTTCTATTTGGATTAATTACAGATATTGGCAATTACAGATATTGGCATTTGTTCAAAACTGTAATTATTTCTCTTATATTTTTGTAATCTCTTGAATTTCCGAGTGTGTGTAAGAAAATATAAGAATGTTTATGCTCCAAATGTTGATCATTAAAAAGGTTTTTATAGGATATTATTTCTTTGACAAATGAGCTTTTTCATGTAAACCATGAATTAATTATAACTTAATAACTTAGCACACATATAAATTGTACTTAATTTCATAAGAGAGATATCTTGGTCATAAAAGGTGGATTTCAACCATGTCTAAAGTACAAAGTAAAAATATTATACAAATTAAATATATTAGATATTTTTGTGGTTAAACTTTTTTTCAATTTTCATCTTTTGAAGTGGTTACTTATCTCATACGCATCTCTAAAACACTATCATATTAAAACTAAAATTTCAATACTATGTCATTTTGGGTAAAATAATAGATAAAAATTTTTAAAAAACAATGGAAGGAGTTATATAATAACTAAATAAATATTCGATATATGTGGAATTTTTTAAAATATAAAAATAAAAATAATTAAACTATACAAGAGTCTAATATAATTAATATTATATTATAATATTTTAAACTTGAAGGACTAACTTAAAAAATCTTTAAGTCCCTGAGGTATCTAACATATTTAACCTTTCCTAGTATTATTATGTGCTCCTCTATATGAGCACAAGTTTTTGATTCGTAAGCTATTGAGTATCTATATATGTTTTTAAGAAAAAAATATCAAGAACTATTATTTTAGTGGTCATCTAATTTATACATAATAAATTATTTATATATACTAATAAAAAATTCCTAACATTTAATGTTAATTTATTTAATATAAATTATGATAACAATGAAAGTCACTAAAATAATTACTATATAATTTAGTCCTTTTTTTACATTTAAAAAGGATGTGTTTTCACAAACGTGTTTCATAGTCAGATAAAACTCTTAATATGTAATAAAGAACCATTAAAGTTGACAGTAGATTGTAAAAAACTAAAGGGTTAGTCAAAAAGCATATATGCAAATAAACAACTAAAGAAATTCTTCTTATAAGACTTGTTAATTACTCTAGGGCACCAACCTATGATTAGTTTTGCAATCCATATGTTGATCGTCAAAAGGGAATAATTCCAAACTCCGATTTGGTTAAAATGATCATTCTTATATAACTTAAAAGGAACTCATTTGTTGGGGAGAATTATTACTAGAATGCTCCTCTTTCTCTCTACAACCTTTTTCCATGACTTTTCAAGCTTCTTCCTCCCTCTTTTTCCACTAGATAATCTAGTTCCCCTTATCCCTGACAACCTCATCTTCTTTCCTTTTTAACAACTATGACTTCCCTAATTTAAACCCCAAAATAAACTCAAAAAAACAACAACCCAAAAGAACAATAGAGAGAACTACATGGAGCTTAGTAGTAGGAGACTCAGGGAATCTGGGCAAGCTTAGGTATGTAGGGGATTTTTTCATTCCATGAAGTATAAACGGAGTCAAGATGGATAGGGCATTTGCAGATTTGGGAGTCCGTATCAACATGATGTCCTACACATTTAGTCAGAACTTGGGCTTAGGAGAGCCAAAGACCACTAAGATATTGTGAAAACGGCCAATAAAAGTGTCCACTAGCTGAAGGGGATCATTACGAACGTACAAGTGCAGATTGATAGATTCATTTTCCCTACAGATTTCTACCTACTAGATATTGGAGAAGACGTAGAGACCTCTACGATTTTTGGGCGATCGTTTCTGGCTACTTCTTGTTCGATCATTGATGTTGATGGGGGTGAATTACTACTAAGAGTAGGAAAGGACCAATTAATATTCAAGGTATCAAAGAAAGATTATTGTTGGCTACTTCTCGTTCGATCATTGATGTTGATGGGGGTGAATCACTACTAAAAGTAGGAAAGGACCAATTAATATTCAAGGTATCAAAGAAAGATTATTGTTCCCCATTACCACTAATAGATATTAATGAAACTAAACCCCAAGGAGGATAGGAAGATATTGAGGACCCTAAGAATGCGTTTAGGAAGAAACAATCATACAAAAAAAGGTGAAGGAAAACCACAAGGAAGGTGGAGTCCATTCCAGTGTAGTTCATTTACAGAGTTTGAGCTCAGCTTCTACGTTGTCACCTACTAGCCATTTGAACCACTTTAAGCAAAAGGAGATTTGAGCTATCGACGTTAAAAGAAGCAGTACATGGGAGGCAACCCATGAAATTCTATTCCCTTTCGATTGCCTTTATTTATTTTTTTGTTTTATTTCTTAGTTATGATCATGTTTGAATTGAGCTGGATTGATATTTATTTTAATTTTATTTGAATTTCAACTTGTTTTCTTTTCAATTTTCTTGTTGATGATATTATTTTGATGTGTTTGTAAGTTGTGGGATCATGGAATATACATGCTAAGGTTGGAAGAAGATTTAGAAGTGGAAGAATCACCCCATCTCATGATCGTGGGAAATCTTTCCAAAAGTTTCTGGATAGAATCACATGATCGTGGGAATTCCATCCGGAGGGCAATTTAAGTTTCCCTCCCCTTTCCTCTTTTACTTATTCTTCAAAAATTTTCACACCTTCTCTATCTAACCAACGAAAACTCTCTTCCCACTCTTTATTTTCTTCTAGATTCTTGGTATTTTCTTCATCTCTTTCCATTAATTTTACAATCCTTTACACTTTTTATGCATTAATCATTCAAAAACACAAGGATTTGGGTAAGATTTTTCTTTCTCTCTCTAAAATATGAACTCACGTCTGTTTCTCTATTTTTTGCAGGTTTTCTTCCTAAAATGGCACCAAAGAAGCTAATGGCTCGGAAACCGAATGACGAACTTTGCCTTCAAGTCTACAGTGAAGGTAAGCTCGATTTAGTGGCATCTTATCATGCTCCATTTCCAATTTATTCAGAGGAAAAAGGTACACATTTCCGAGACCATAGGACTAGAGAAATAGTCACTTCTTAGTATTTTGATTTTGAATTATTAGACAGCATAGGAGTGAGGTAGAAAATTGAGCGACTAGCTGTGAGCATAGGATGGAATAGGTTCATTCGGTGTGACGTACCTATTTACCCTATAATGACCATAGATTTTTTCACAATTGTTCGATATAACCCTAAAATGGATTTTTTTTGGTTTAAGTTATCCGGAAATGTTTATAAATTGGATTATACCGTCATGCGTGTTCTTTTTGATTTGTCAAACACTAAAATTATAAATGATTATGATGACTTTAATGTCCATAATTACTGGAAAACTCAACGGGTGAGAAGTATTTTGACTCTAAGAATGCACCCAACTCTTTAATCTGTAGTGTCGAACATTTACTTTTGTACAATTTTATATGTTTAACTATGTTTAATAAAATTGAAAGTAACAAATGCTCGGTT
Organism: Erythroxylum suave; assembly: GCA_027563595.1. Classification (NCBI taxonomy): domain Eukaryota; kingdom Viridiplantae; phylum Streptophyta; class Magnoliopsida; order Malpighiales; family Erythroxylaceae; genus Erythroxylum; species Erythroxylum suave. Next base: position 37,216,776 of record JAOSBN010000002.1, on the reverse strand, counting down.
AAAGAACTTTTCTTTCTATGGTGCATGGATTGAAAAATTAAAATCAATACATCTTATAGGAATTTTCGATCAATATTGAGTGTTGTGAATAAAAGTAGTTCTTGTTTTAGGATGTCTCATCTTGTTATTGCTTTGGCTTTGTTTAATAACTTTAATGTGGAAGATGTGTGGATAAATCCACACGATATGTTTGACATGTCTTATTTGAGGCGCTCTAAGATTTTGAAGTTCCAATCTATAAAACTTCGAAATCCTCAAACGTATACTAAAGTGAGGAACAGGAGGGGCCAAGATATAGCCACTTCCTATCCCTCCACATCCCAAGTAGTCTTAGAGTCAGAAGAAGAAGTAGTAGAGGAGGAACCAAGTGCACCAACGAAGGTCGCTTGGTTTCAACAAATCCTTGACCAGATGACCTCTAATCAGCAGCAAATGACATCCCAAATCAATGAGCTCAGCACCCAAATGTAGCAAGTCCACAAGGAGTAATGCAGCTTGTAGAAGAGGTTCCTCAAATTTTGTTAGAGGAATAATTTTGAAGCTCCTTCGTCAACACCATCGCCACCATCATCTCCATAAGCCATTTCTTACCTTAAACTTTTCAAATTTGTTATTTCTTTTGTTTGGTTTAATATATTTTGTTTGTGTTATGTCTTTTATTTGGTTTGGTTTCTTTTGTTTGGTTTTATGTCTTTGGTCTAATTTTATTTCTTTTGTTTCTTTTGATGTCATTCATGTTATTTTTGTTTGGTTTGATGTCATGTTATTTTTGTTTAGTTTAATATTATTTGTTTGTTTCAATTTATTTTGTTTGGTTTGATGTCATTTTCCCTTATTTGATGGATAACTTATCATATTGAGGATAATGTGACCTTTAAGTGTAGAGAGGTGACATTTACTTTCTCAATTGCATTGTTCGCATTTTGTTAAATAAGATGCATGTTTAGGCATATCATGTGCTTTGTGTCAGCAATGAAACTGCACTTGAATCATTCTGATGCATATTGCCATAATATTCTATCATGCTAGTTCGAATTAGATTGAATGCATGCTTGAACTTGGATCATTCTACTTAAGTAGAAAGTGAACCATGTTGAGTGCTGAATAGTAGTTAGTTTCATAAGCTTATTCACAAATTGACATTTGAGCAATAAGGTAGTGAAGAGATACATAATGAATTTTCATTTGAGCCAATGTGAGGATTGAGCCATATGACTCCATCTATAGTCCTTCTATTTCTTTGTTGAGTGATACTTTCTTAGGTTGTTACCTTCAGAACTTACTTTGAATTAGTTTGAGTCTACTGGATGCATGTTTAATAGAGATGATTAAGACCCTTTTTATGTTAACCCTTGGCTTAAATGACCCACTTTTGATCCCTTGCTACCCCCGTTGAGTCTTAATCTTTTGTTTCTCGAAAATACCCAAAAAAAATTTCAACTTGGAACCCCTATTAACCTACCCATTCACAAGCTTAGTAAAGTATTAAGTAATAAGTTAGTTGGGATCGTTGTGAAAAATTTTATCAAGATGATTTAAGGATACTTCTGCTTGTGAATTATATTTTATATAGTGTTATTTTGATTCATAAGTCTTCCATATATGAAGAAAAAGAAATAAAATAAAAAATAAAAAAGAGAAAATTTGTTGCAAATAAAAAGAAAGGAAAAGAAAAAGGAAGAACAATTGAGTAGCATCAATGAGAGCAGAGTATTAGTTACATTTGTGCATCTCAGAGTATATTTGTTATCCTTTTTCATTCACTTTCTATTTTACAAATGCTTGTGCTTAACCATTTTTTCCTCTTTACCCACCTTAACCATTACCACATTACGACCCTAAACAAGTACTTTTCATCTATTTATGCATGCAATCATTGTAGAGGAGAATTGGTGTATTAGCAAGCCTATGGTAGTGTAGTTTCTTATAGGAAGTTTGAGCAAAACGCTAACCCTTAAATACTTGAGAGAAATGAGTGAAAATCAAGGGGAAGATTCATTTTGCATCTATACTTATCTTTGAGTGATGGTGCAAATTATTGATTTTGCTTATGTATACTAATGAAAAAGTAATCATAATATGTGTATTAACTTGATCTTTGAGTTAGCTAAAATTTGAGGGATTGTATGCTTTGATTTTTGTGAAGATAAAGTGATATAATTGATTAGTTGTATTTATTTTACTTGAGGACAAGCAAAAATTTAAGTATGGGGATGTTGATATTTGTGAATTAGTATGTGTTTTTTATAGTAATTGACATGTGTTTCTTGCATAATAGTTTATGATTGTTACATTTTAGGATTCATTCTGTATGTTTTCATTTAGTTTGAACATTCATTGTTGTTCTTTTATGTTTGACATTAATTTAGGGTAAGAATTGATTATTTCTATGTAGAACTGAAGATGAAACAACTTGGAGATTGAGGTAGAGATCAAAGAGGAGAAGAGAAGAGGAGACATTCTATTGCAAATTCCCACGATCGTGGGAATCATACCAGTTCCCATGATCGCGGGAAATATAATATGAGAGATTATACGGGACTCACTTAATCTTGAAGTTTCTGGACTATAATATAGAGAATTAAGCCTCCATAGTGGGGAGGAAGAAAATCATCTATAGAAAAGAGCCTCTTTGAGTGAAGAATACAAGTTTTGAGTCTTAACGAAGGATTAAAGTAAAAGATTATCATAATTTCCAAATTTTGGCAAAGAAAAGAAAGAGTTTCTTTATTTAATTTTTTGTCAATTTTACTTCTTCTATTCTTTGTAAAATGGATTATTTGAATGTCAATGATGTTATGGAGGATTGCTTTCATCATATTTTGTTAAAACTGCTATTTTATTGAATTGAATGAAGTTGTCTTTCATGATTGTTGATTATTTTTGTATCTTGCAATAAATCGAGAGAGTGAGTAAGATTATTTATGTAGGATTGTACAACAAGAGTTGGCAACCTATAGATGTACAATCATCATGTTAATTGATTCATCAAAAGAGAGATCTCGACTAGGTCTACTAATCACTTATAGGATAGTTTAATAATTAATTAAATTGGTGGAGTGATTAGGTAGGTTGAGAGATCGTCCAATTGATTTAATTTAATTTGATTAGGGAAAATTGATTATACCTTGAGAGAGGGTAATTAATGCATTCAGAAATCTTGGGTGAGACATAATTCAATTAACAAAATAGGAGGGAGACAAAAAAGAGAGAAAATAGGTTATAGTCTTTAAATTCTTGATTCCAATTTTCTGCATCTTGGTTTTATCTATTGTTTATTATTAGTCTTTTAATTTTAATTTAATTTTCCATATTAGTTCCATTAAACAATTTTCTTTCTTAAACACAGTTTGATCTAAATTAGGTAGTGTCTGGGCATCAATCCCTGTAGGATTGATATCCGTTTTTTAATTACAAGTCACGATTCGTACACTTGCAGTTTTTTAGCATAAAATGAGTAGATTGTTGTGCAAATTACACTCAATCACTTTGTTTTATTAATTGTTTTAATTTATGATATTATTTTCATTCAAATCACATCCTGAATACATTAGAAAAAGTGAGGTTCAAATTATTTTATCTTATTCCCCATAGGAATGATAACCTTATGTGCTATGAGATACGATTCGTATACTTGTGGTGTATTGATGATTTGTTAGATAAAAGACTTGCTCAACAAGGAGTGCCACTGCCATCAAACCTTTGCCACCATAGTGTCTCTAAGACAACACCGTAGCCATCATCTGGGAACATGAGCTGGATCACCACCTTTGGATGCCTCTCTTATCATCGATGGTGCTTTTGTCAATTTCATTTATAAGAGACACCTGAAAAAATATGTTTATGTTTACACATTTAAACTTTGGACCAAATAGGCCAATCATTAATCTAACATAAATAAGCTCCCACATATACCTATGGCCAAGAAAAAAATAAAATGGTCCAATTTTGATATAAACTACAGAAAACATATAAGCCACTTATGTTTTGGATTCTAGGATAGTATATATGGAGAAGTCTTGTAATGTCTTGGGTTGTAAAATAAAATAGGATATTGATCACTTTGGGCTTTTATGTTAATTAAATTCATAAACAAACTTCTAAATTCATATATACTGTGCTTATAAATTTAACGATAATTAGCAATAAGTTTCCAAGTAAATTATAAAATTTAAAATTGATTGTCTTAATCTTAATTAGAATTGAGTTTCTACTTAAACTTAAATTATTAAGTTTATAAGTTTAAAAATAACAAATTAGAAATAAGTTTCTAATTGAAATAAATTAATCTAATAAGACAATGTACGAGATTAGAAATAAGTTCTAATTAAACTGACAATATTGATGTAATGAGAAATTAGATAAGTTTCTTCATTTAAATTTTCAATTTGCTATGTTCCTATAATAATTAGAAATATGTTTCTAATTAAAATAGTGGTTTGATTAATGGATAAGTTCATTTTATTAATCGATGTTTTCATTTTAAGAAACAACATCATAGTTTGGTAAGGAACTCGGTTATCTAATCCGGTATTAAGTTTTATCAAATATAAGAGCTTTTTACTGATATCAATTATTATATTCTCATTAATTATAAATAAATTTGTTAATTTTCATAACCTTTTGATTCAACTAGATTTGATATTCTTATCAAAAGTTATGAATATAATTATCAAACAGTAATTAATTGTGACACTAAACTAAAGTGACATGTTTATTCCATTAAATTCTTCTATTTGGATTAATTACAGATTTCGGTGTTTGTTCAAAAATGTAATTATTTCTCTTATATTTTTGTAATCTTTTGAATTTCCAAGTGTGTGTAAGAAAATATAAGATTGTTTATGCTCCAAATGTTGATCATTAAAAGGGTTGTTATAGGATATTATTTCTTTGACAAATGAGCTTTTTCATGGTAAACCATGAATTAATTATAACTCAATAACTTAGAACACATATAGGTTATGCTTAATTTCATTAGAGAGATGTCTTGCTCACAAAAGGCAGATTTAAACTATGTCTCAAATGCAAAGTAAAAATATTATATGAGTTAAATATATTACAAAATTTTATGGTTAAACTTTTTTTCAGTTGTCATCTTTTGAACTGATTACTTATCTTATACGTATCTTTAAAACATTATCATATTAAAACTAAAATTTCAATACTATGTCATTTTGGGTAAAATAATAGATAAAAGTTAAAAAACAATGGAAGGAGATATATAACTAAATAAATATTTGATATATTTGGAAGTTTTTAAAATATAAAAATAAAAATAATTAAACTATACAAGATTCCTATATAATTAATAATATATTATAATATTTTAAACTTGAAGGACCAATTTAAAGAATCTTTTAAGTCCCTGAGGCATCTAACATATTTAACCTTTCCTAGTATTATTATACTCCTCTATATGAACACAGGTTTTTGATTCGTAAACTATTGAGTATCTATATATGTTTTTTAAGAAAAAAAAGATTGAGGACTATTATTCAGTGGTCATATAATTTATACATAATAAATTATTTATATATACTAATAAATAATTTCTAATATTTAAAGGTAATTTATTTAATATAAATTATGATAACAATGAAAGTCACTAAAATAATTACTATATAATTTAGTCCATTTTTTACATTTAAAAAGGTTGTGTTTTCACAAACGTGTTTCATAGTCAGATAAAACTCTAAATATGTAATAGAGAACCATTAAAGCTAATAGTAGATTGTAAAAAACTAAAGGAAGCCTATACGAAAATAAACAACTAAATAATCACTCTAAGATACCAATCTATGTTTGGTTTTGCAATCCATATGTTGATCGTCAAAAGGGAATAATTCCAAACTCCGATTTAGTTAAAATGATCATTCTTATATAACTTAAAAGGAACTCATTTTTTGGAGACAATTACTACTAGAATGCTCCTTTTTCTCTCCATAACCTTTTTCCATGACTTTCCAAGCTTCTCCCTCCCTCGTTTTTTGAATAGACAATCAAGTTCCCCATATCCCAATACCTGACAACCACATCTTCTTTCCTTCTTAACAACTCTGACTTCCCTACTTTAAACCCTAAATTAAACTCGGAAAAACAACAACCCATAAAAGCAATGGAGAGAACTACATAGAGCTTATTGGTAAGAGACTCAAGGAAGCTAGGTAAGCTTAGGTATACGGAATCCTGAAGAGGCAAAGCCAATCCAGGTGCCATTGGATGTTTTACAACAAGGTGCCATAAAATGGAGCTCTAAAACTTACGGATTTCCTTACTGGAAAAAAGGCTGGCATTTCCATTAATCTAGAGATAGGTTAACGCAACTTGGAAAACTTTATAGAGCATAATGGTGAACAAAGATGAGTTTTTCATCTTCAAGTTTAACACTGAGGAGAATGCCCAAAAGATGCTCGATACTAAGCCCTGGCATGTGATAGGTAACCCAATCCTCATCCAAAAATGGTAGTTAAAAGTCTCCTTGGATAGAAATAAGTTGAAATCTATCCCTTTTTAGATTAATATATATAGGATGCCTCTGGAATATTGGCCAACCAAAGGATTAAGTTATATTGCTAGCAATTTGGAAAACTACTGGAACTCAATGAAAATACAGCTTTAATGAAAAGGATAGGCATTGCAAGGGCTTTTGTAGATATAGATATTACAAAAAAAACTTCCAAATAAAATTAAAATCATGAAACTTATGGAGAATAGAGAATTAGAGGAAGACACAATAGAGATCACATACATGTGAAGACCTAAATCCAAAGAAGAAAAGCAAATTTGAAGGAAAAAAGAAGTGATTGTAGGGAATTAGATTACGAAGGAAACACCAGAAGTCATGTAGCGTAACTAGGTGCACAGTCTGGTACTAACAATGAACGAGTGGGAACTCAAGCTGAACATACTAGGTTAAACAATGAACAATAGGAACTAAATAAGTCCTTAAAGGAAACTCAGATAGAGAAAGACTAATGTCTCATAGACCGGAAGGAACAGGACAAGCTTGAGGGGGTTACTAGCCTGTTAGCTAAAGGGAAGCACATGACTGAGGGGTTGGAATAGGAAGCAAAAACATAAATGGAAAACACTATAGTGAGGGAAAAGGGTGAAGCATTTAGCTCTAAAAAAGATACCGAAATTGCTTCTACTAGAATGAGTTGAAGAACAAGAAGGAAGAGTTCTAGGAAGAAGAATAAAGGATGAAGTTAGCAATATGGAATATGAGAGGGCTTAATAGCCTCAATAAACAGCTTGCCACCAAGGAATTTGTCAAGAACAATAAACTAGATTTTGTTGGTTTCTTAGAAACCAAAATAAAGCGTGGGGATAACCCAGAGAGAAACATATGGTTCCTAGATAAGGACTAGAAGGTAGTCACTAATCATAACTATCACATAAATGGAAGGTTGCTGATCAGTTTCAATCCTCAAAAAATTGAGATGTTCAGTAAGTTTGAAAATGATCAACTCTTCCATTGTGTCCTGCTTCCCAAAGAAGTTGTTTTGGAACTTTAGTTACAACAATATACACAGATAATAACCGACAATCTATCCACCGTCGATACTACAGTATCATCTACTATTTTTGCATTCTTCCAAAACTCATAAAC
>JAOSBN010000002.1:37199020-37209061 GCA_027563595.1 Erythroxylum suave | reverse complement strand
TGCCCAGTTGAGACCAACAGTGGATATTTCGGTGCCTCCTGATGCAGACTTTGTCCGTCCAGAGCTGCGCCAATCTGGCAATTAGATATAAAAAAGTTTTGTTACGCCTAATAGTATTAGACTGAACCCTGAAAACAAAGACTGCGTGGCGAGAGGAGTTTGCTTAGTTTATCGAATTTTTTCTTTTCCTAGTTGTATTTCTTGTATGACTTGTGTAAGGTTGCTGCTCCGTACTTTTAACCTTTTAGCTTTATTTTATGTTGAGCTTAAAACCGCAAGTTGCACTTGTTTCTTTGCATGACAATCTTACTTAATCTGTTTAATTAAGATTTTAGTTTTTCCATATTTTTGTCGACCATTCTCTATTGTCTTATGCGTGTTTAATTATCACGCTTTTGCAAAGATTATTGAGAAATCACCAGATTTAACAATAAAAGCACCAAAGAGATACGATATATGTTAAACCTTTATTACTTCCTTAAATATGTTTTCTGAATCTATGTTGTGAGGAGTTTCACTTTGGTGTATGGAGTTTCATTACCAAAATGGGTGTATGGAAGCCGAAATCGGATATTTTACAATCAAATGTCCTAAGATTTTTAATATTAGATGATACTGTAGATAATCTTATGTGATCTTTATTGGATAAGCATCACCTCCAGCAGCTGACTCTATCTGCAAAACGAGTCTTCAACATCCTCATCAACAAACACAATCTACTTTCTAAATTCAAATTACCCAATTGATATAATCTCCCTTTTAAATTCAAACTTGAGATAAGTTGATAACTCTTTGTATCTACTTCTTATCTACGATCTAATCCTTTTTCATATATAAATTCCACCGTAAATCAATAAAAGATTTAGGCTTTCCTTATGCAACTTTACACTTTGACATGGTATAAAAGATTTAGGCTTTTCCTTATGCAACTTTACACTTTGACATGGTATCAGAACATCGGTCGTCACCCTCCCGCCCAAATAACTGATCAGCTTGGAATTCCTCACCTCCGTGCGACACTACACCAGCCACCAAAGATCCTACATCAACGTGATTTCTTCCGTCAATCTTAAATTAAATTAAAGATTGAGGGATATAAATTAGAATTTATTAGAACCTTATTTTTTATATTTAATTTTAATGCATAAAAATATATTGAGATAAATAGAAGATATCAAAAATTAATTTTTATTATAGTTTAACAGAGAGAAATTGAAACCGACAATAGATGACAATTTTCACTTACGTGAATAATAACGTTAAATGTAAAATATAGGTAATTATATTAAAAATATGTCAAAATCACATAAGATTATTATGGCGACCTTAGGACATTCGACTTTTTTGGGATCAAGGAAGCCACGCTCTTGAAAAAGTATAGAAAGTCCAGACTGCAGTATGCCTCCCATTCCTGTTTCTAGTTGATAATCATACAAAGTTTTCCTGTATTTGTAAAAGATAAAATGAAATACAAAATTCATATACATGAATTTGATTCACAAAGCAACTTGGGAGTTTGAGGTTGAATAAACTTGTTATACTGAAGTCTTTGTTGCAGCGTATTATTTCAGAACTTCAATGGAGTTTCTACAGAGAGAAAACATACAAATAGAAGAAAATCTGATTACCAATTTTTCTTATATGTGCATACTTAGTCCAACTATTACGTAGACATATTTGTTTGAACAGTTGTACAATTGAATCATTTTGTGGGTTCTAACGCTTCGAAAAATGACACTTCAAATCTGATTATTAGTGCCAATATTTCACATTTACATACACCCATTTACAGCTATACCAAAGCAAAACTCCATACACCCGTTTACAGATATACATATATAGATTATTAGTGCCAATATTTCACATTGAACAAAATATAACAGAAAGTGACTGGTACTTTAACAGTGGGGAAGATAACTTCCTTTTGAGCTCTCGTTTTATTAGATATTATTTATATTAGAAAAATTTAAACATTATTTATAAATATCTAGATAAAAATAAATAATTTGTGGTATAAAAGTAAATATTAAAATACATGGCAATTATGACAAATTGAAATATGTAGATGTATTTAGTTTGATTCACTTATAAATATTCATCAATCTTCTTGTTTCATGTATAAAGAAGCAAATTCAAATATTAACGAGTAGAGCTTGTGATAATTCCAATTTTGTAAGTTATTAACTTGTGATTTATAATTAGAGAGTATTTATATTGTAGTTCTACTTTTTACTCATAATAATATTTTGTGCGCTCTATTTCTTTCAATCTTAACTGAGTTGTGATCTTATTCTATCCATCTAATCATTCTAACAAGTGGTATCGAGACATAATTAGCATGTATATAACTATTTATCTTATGCATGTAGTTTATTTATTCTCTGCATAAGAAAATATGTTAGATATTATTCACTCTTTAAAGGTACTAGGTATTTTATTTACATACACAATTATTGTTTACATGAAATAATGAGACCTATTTTTTGAAACTCAAAACAGTTTGGGATAAAAGTTATGACAATTAAAATTAAGATTAATAGTTCAATGAGAATAATATTTTGTTATGAAAGTTGAAGACAAAACCTATTCTCATATAAGTTAATTGCCTTATAATTATTAGTGGAAAGTTGATGGACTTCACAGACGACGTTAAACAAAATGAAATAGATGCGATACAAATCTCTATCTAACTTTATAAGTTGATAAAATTTTTTGAGCATAAAAGAGAAGAAAATAGTAAAAGAGATATTAGACCATCTCACAAAGCTGTACAAAGTTAAGTCATTCCATAATAATTTTTTTAAAGAGAAAACATTAAATTTTTTGGATGTCAAAATCCACTTCAATGATCAAACACCTTTAATTTGACTACTCTATTCTCTCAACTCACATCATTGGGTTGTAAAATAGAGTCATATAGACGTGCCAAACTTCTTATTCAAAGTCTACATGATTCCTATGATCAAATCATCATCAACTTATCTAATAATCTTTATAAGTAAGTTGCCACAAGGTGAGCTAATTCCTTCTCATAAAGCAAGAAAACCACTATTTATATAAAAATATAGAAACTTAGTCAATCCTTAGAGAAGGAAGCTCTCAATTCTTTAGTAGATTAAATTTCATAATATTTCATTAGAATATTAGATCACTACAAGTCAAAGTTACATTGAAAGTGCTTTGGGGAAGCCAATATACCTTGATGCTCCATCAACTAAGTTAAAGAAGATATAACCACAGTGTGCCTAGAAGTGGAGAAAGAAAAAACGTTGCTGGATACCTTGAGAATTATAAAACTAAATGATGAGGAAGCATTGAAACTAGTAGAGATTTCAATATTCTTGAATGGAAACAACAAAACAAGGAAAAAAAATACTAGCTTACAAGTAGAATTTTCATATTAGGAACCACTAGAAGAGCTACTAAATATTGACTTGAACAAGTAGCAGACTTTGGAAGTAAAGAGAAAGGTGAAGATAAAATAAAAGACTCAAATGTAGATGCAAAACAAAATGAAAAAAAGAAAGAGGAACATACTCCCTTTATAAGAGTTAATCCTTAAAATAACTTAACCGAAGACTAAAAGCTAGATGGAAGGCAATTGATCAACTTAAAATCATTATCAACTAATGCTGTGAATTTGGAATACCCTCAAGAAAATTAGGAGAAACTAAATGTGGAAAATTAAGATATACCATCTATGTTACAAGAAACTCCAAAAGTGAATAAGAAGGAGGAAACTATTTTACCCATGGGAAAAAGAGGCTAGGGGAAAAGGCTAGAAAGAAAATCATAGTAGGTCCCTTCCTATCCACTTCTTAATCTCTTTCTTATTTTAGAATGTTAAAGTACTTAATAACCTTAATAAAAACTTAGTGATAAAGGATATTTTTCTCAAGAAAAAGACTAGTCTATTAAGCCCTAGAAACCAAAACAAAGGAGAAAAAAAAAGAATGCCTTTTGGTTTTCGGATAAGAATTAAAGAACTATTTCAAATCATTAACATTATTATAATGGTAGTATCTTGGTAGCTTATGATAAAAAAATCACCAATTTGCTATGTCGGATCCAACCACTACTGGCCATATCAACACTCTTTCGGGTCCCACGATTTAGAGATGGATAGAGAGAATCTTTGAGATACGAGTCTCTCAGTCTACTGATCTTGTCCAAAGAGCCCATCCTCCCTGCCTTTGCATGGTTCTTTCTGATTAGGTAACCAAATGGGAACCAATGGATGTGGGTGACTGGTGTAGCGCCCAGTTGAGGCTTGTTCATTTGGACTGCTAAACTAGATGGTAGTGTGATCGAAGCCCAGATTGCGTGATTGTTCGAACGGGGTACCGTGATGTGGATAGGTCCATTCAAACATCCATGTTTTCCGACCGATGTCCGCTTTGGTAAGAGGTATGGCTTGCCAAGGTTAGGGGGCATTCCACTCAAGGAATTACGTATGTGAATACGAGTCTTGATAACCTTATAATTTCCATGATCAACATCAACTTGCAGATTAATATCTCAATTGTTTATGCATCTAACTTAGTATTTTAGAGAAGCATCTTATGAAAAGAACTTTAGACATTTCAAGTCAGGAACTAACTCCTTTATATTATAATGTGACACTTTAACAACATTGTATATTCACAGGATGTTAAAAGTTTTAAAGGAAAGGTAAGACAACTAAATGATGATTGAGGGAATGTGTGGAGAAAATATAAACATCATATTTAATGATTAGAGGCTAATCCTTAACTCGAAATAATAAATAAGGGAATTAGCGAGCAAGAAGAAATTGAATCATGCCTTAGTGAACAATAAGTGGACAACAACCTTTCCTAATAGTTAGCCTTCTTTGGAAACTCCATCCCCTCATATTACTTTTATATAGAGGTCACCAACCAAAGCAATGGAAAAACTTTTAAAGCTCCTTTTGGATTCAATAACTACCTACCAAACATTATAGGTTATCATGAATCTGTTAGGAAGGGAATGGAGAAGTAAGTTATAAGGTATAAATCTTATATTTTATGCAAAAACTTAAGAGCATTAAGGAAGAGCTTAAGTTACTCTATAAAATATCATTAAGGGTTTTGAGGTGTACAATATCATATTGAGATAAAGATCTATAATTTTAGGGCTTAAAGAAGGGGATAAGAACATAAGATTCTTTTGTAGTTCAATAACTGTCAGGAGGAATTAAAACAGAATTGCCATTATGCTTAATGATTTAGGTAAGCCTTATAGGTGAATCCTCATTTATTTCTTTTTCATCCCCTCAATACCTTAGGCATCTTATCAAGAATCCCTTGAGCTAGGATATAGTTGCTCAATTTAACAAACTATTCACCAAAGTTGATATGGAGGAAGTTATCTTTAGTCATAAACCTAAAGAAGCTCATGGACTAGATGGTTACAATGCTCTATTTAAAAAAAAAACTTAGAATAAAGTTACCAATCTAACAACTCCTTTTGATTTAGGTCAGTATCTTATTGCAATGTGATTTGTAAGACCATTTCTATTATGCTTGCTAGAAGACTGGAAAGGGAATTAGGAGGATTAGTTCACCTATGTTAAAGTCCTTCATCAATGGTTGAAGCATTAGGGACAACTTTTTAATTATTTATGATCTGTTCAAGAACTATTATACCAACAAAACTATACAAAGTAGTGCACTAAAAATTGACTTCCATAGGGCTTTTGCCTTAGTGGACTAGAGGTTTATTATGATTTCCTTGAAGCATTTAACTTTCCAAAAATTTTCATTAAATGGATACAATAATGCCTCACCTCTACTTCGTTTAAGGTGCTTGTAAATGGATAATCTACTTCTTTTTTTAATATAGCTAAAGAACTTGTGCAAGGAGACCCTATATCCCTTTATATTTTTACACTATATAGAAAAAGTCTTCTCAAAATTGATAGCTCACATTATATAGCTAAAAGGAGGATTTAGATATTGCATCAAGTGTTAAAAGACAACTTTTTAACCTTGTCTTTGCTGATGATTTTTTGCTCTTAAGTAAGGCTAATAGAAGATCAATGTTAATTATGACGAGCTCTTTGCATGAATTCTAAAGGTAGATCGGGTTGAATATAAATTAGATTAAGAGTAGTCTTTATGTCTGAAAATTAGAGGATTTGGCAAGAATCTCTAGTTACCAAGTAAACAAATAAATAGTTACTATCCTCTATGTTTTGCACATGAAGAATCCAGGGATCACCTGTTCTTCGTATGTTTAGTGGCTAAGGATATTTGGGAACATGTGAAGCACAAATGCCTTTGGAATGTTTCCGAAAATTCAATAACCAATATCATTCACTGGTTAGCTACACAAAATTCTATCCCTAATATTGAGAAGTAGATATACTTAATAGTAATGGGTCTTTATATTTAAATAATCTGGAAAGAGAAGAATGCTAAAAGGTTTCATGCCAGGTATAAATCAACCACAAAACTTATCCCATAAGTTATCGATGGGACTAGAGAAATCATTATTCTAAAGAACATGGCATCGGATGGCAAAACCAGTACATTACTTTGCTAAAAAATCTAAGCAAGGGTTTACATTCTTGAATTAGATATGTGACCGTGAGTGAAGAAAATCTCTTACCCTAAAAACAATCCAACTTTGCATGGAGAGGTTGATCACTGACTCTTTTTCTTCTCTACTAGTGTTGTGGTGTATTTGAAGCTCTGAACCTTTGTGAAATTTTCTAAAGACAAAAAAGATTTAAGATTTAGACCTACATGAGCAAAAAGTAATGAGCCTTACCCTTTAAGTGTTGACACTATGAATACCTGTTGGAGACAACCCAGAGGAGGGAAGCCCTAATTTGGTTATCTTTTTTGTAGGAGTAGAAAGATGGTTATGAGGTTACTGTTTGTGGGATCCCTCAATGGGGAGTCTTTCAGTTTGCAAGCCTAAACTACAACATTTTAGGATGGGTATCCTTTGTAAGACTATCTACTATAAATGTTTTTTTTATATTCAATTAATTCCTTTTTATTTTCAAAAAAATAAACAAACTCATACTTTCAAGAACTTAGGCATTCCAATAACATCTAGGAGACCTTATTACATAGATTGTCTAACTCTTCATGAAATTATTAATTAAAGAATAGGAAGCTAGCAAGTATAAATTTCTATTATATGCTAGGAGATTACATTTGGTCATATTAGTGCTTAATAACCTGCACAATTGTTGGAGCTCCCATTTCATACTCCTTAAAAGCTTAGTAAAAAAAAAGAAATGAACTTTCTTTGGTTAGTAGATGTAGCCAATGGCAGAAGATCTAAGGTAAAGTGGTCTAACATATATGTTCCTAAAATAGAAGGAGGTCTTAAATTCACTAGAATACATATCATGAATAAATTGCCCATTCTTAAAAGAATATAGAAATTGTTTAGTGATAAGGAGTCCGTATAAGCGAAATGGATGTATTCTTATAACCTAAAAGTAGTCAACTTCTAAAATCTCCAAGAAAAAAGGACAATTCTTGGAATCTAAACTGAATGCTAAAGTTAAGGAACCTTATAAAAATAGGGCTTAAAACAAATATAGGTAATGGGAAAGACACCTGATTCTAATATGAAAATTGGTATGCTTTGGGTCCTCTAAACTTAATTCTTGAAGCTCATTATATCAAGTATTAGCTAACCAACAATATAAGAGATAAAGAAATAATACAAGGCAGATAATGTTCTTACAATTAGAAGGGATTTTCTCTCATCAAAGATAACTTACTAGGGTATAAGCCAAATTTTGAATTTGTAAAAAATAAAAAATGGAATAAACACAAGTTAGGAAAATTTATTAATAGATGTTACATAGATTTAATAAGAAAATATAGATAGGAAGTGTGCTAGACCAAACTTGTTTAGGTAGCTCAAACATTCACAAAATTGCATTCATTATATGGCTTGCAAATAAGAAGAAATTAAAAATAAAGGATAAAATTAAGATCAATAATGGTTTGAAGTGTAACATATGCAATCTAGAAGAAGAGAATATTTCAGATTTATTCTTTGACTACTAGTATTCCAAAACTCTATAGAAGTGAGTTAACTTAGGTGAAATATAATCTATAACATTAATAACTAGGATAATTTGATTGTATAGGCACGCAGTAATTCCTTTAAGAACAAAGGAGAGCGTTAAATATTTAGATTACTCCACTGTATTGTATATTTAGATTAATGGGAGAGAAACAATAGGAAAATAAGGAAAGACCTTATAACTATTAACACTTTTTGTCTCTAGGGCCATTAATTACATAAGAGATTGATAATGTCAAACAAAATAAAAGAGGAAGCAAGTAGAGGAAAGAAAGAAAGATGTTACTTATTAGGAGATACATAAAGTTGGAAAAGATATAACTTAAGGTTTTATAATGTCAGTCGTTAGAAAGGTGAAACCAAATAAGATAAACTATCACATTGGAAGTAAAAGCTTTTGAGAATATAAATTACTCTCACTTAATTTGTAACTTCTTAGATATGGTTACGTTAGGCTAAAATCACATTTGCACAAGCTGGTTGTAAGACTTTTGCACTTTCCTTTAATCAACGGTGCTCATAATCACAAATTCACTTAGAGCAATATGTAAAAGAAGTTTGCCTAGCTGGATGCTTACTTTTATATACCGTAAATACAAAGTTTTTTGGTAATCTCATTGTATGTACTTTCCTAGCTAGATGTTTTCTTTAACAACTCTTATCTTGGTTATATTATGAATGTTTCCATTACTCTTGAATACAATCCTTTAATTTCTAAAAAAAAATAGTTATAATTTTGTCGGAAAAATTTTGGCACAAAAATAAGAAAAGACATAATCCACAATAAGTTGAAACCTTAATAGTGATAAGACAGAGATGAATAGAACAAGGTTTAGATAGGAGCCAAAATTATGGTATATCAAAAATTAAAGAGTAAGAAAATTTAAAATGCTACAATTATGGTGAGAAAGGTCACTTAAAAAATGATTGTTAGAATTTGAATAAGAAAAATTCTGTCCCTTAAAGAAATTTTACAAGTACTTCAAAAGATCATAATGCTTTATGTTGTAAAGAAAAGACAAAAATTTAAAGTAGGAATTCACTACTTAATATATAGTTCTTTTATTCAAAAGCTATTTTCACATGTCCTCTAGAAGAGAATGATTCCATCATTATGAACCTATCTCAAGAGAATTTATGTATAGTTATAAATGATTATCCTTTATAGGTTATTAGTATTGAAGCCATCAATTTAAGGATATATGATGGTATAATTTGTCCTATTCACGAGGTATAACACCTAGAGGGATTAAATAAGAATTTGTTTCTCTAAGACAAATGGATGATTTTGGGTGCAAAATAAAAATTGTCAACAAGATTTTAGGATAATTTGATACACACTTAAACTTATAAAGGGAGAAAAGATATGTGAAAATTTGTATAAAAGCAATGCTAGGAACAAAAGCATGAATTGTTTTAAGCAATCTAAGTTAAAGATCTTTAATGTTATGTCATTTAAAACTTAGAAGTGTATCTAAATAGGAAAAAAGATCCTTGCTAAGCAAAAGCTAATTTATAAATTTACAGAGGTACCACTACCCTTTTCTAAGCACTATGTTATATGTACGTAACATGGTACAAAATTTAACAAACCAAATTTAAGAAAAGTAAGGATGTGCTTGAGTTGGCTCACTTTGATGTGTGGCAAGCATAAGTTCTATCCCTAGGAAGAGCAAAGTTCCAAAAGATGTTAGCTGTATCATACCAAAAGGAAAGGAGATGTCTTATTAGTTTTTCAAAGTTTTTAAAGCATGCTTTAAACTTAATTCTAGTAAAAAAATCAAGTGTTTAAAGATGGACAATGGAGGAGAATACACTAGCAATAAATTTGATGTATTCTGTATGCACGAAGGCATCAAAAGATAGTTCACTGTTGTATGTACTCCTTAATAAAATGAAGTGATATAAGTTTGTAATTTGTTAAGAGTAATTTCTTAGATCCTTAATAGAAACATTGATTATGGATATAAGATATAAGTATAA
>JAOSBN010000002.1:37173881-37194058 GCA_027563595.1 Erythroxylum suave | reverse complement strand
TAAAGAAGTTGGAAGCCACTTTGCTCGATAGTTCGAGCAATATGTAAGTTTCCACTTCCAAATATATTGAAATGATTTAATTATAACATTTAAGTGATTATATAACATTATAATGTTTAATATGATATTTTCTTTTCTGTAGGCCTTAGAAAATTCAATAGACAACAAGTTCTTATGCGATCTTGCGAAGGGACCTTTGCGAACTATTAAATCATATTCGATGTATTTCGTTAATGGATACAAATATCATACAGAATGTCATGGTCATAGCATGGCGACAATAAATAGTGGAGTTTGCATACAAGGAGAAATGATTGATTACTATGGCAAAATAATTGAAATACCTGAAATTGAGTACCCTGCATTGCCAATAAAGAGAACTGTGATATTTAAGTGTGAGTAGTTTGATCCAACTCCAAATGTCGGTTCAAAAGTGCATAGTCAATACAATCTAGTTGAAATCAACAAGCAAAGAAGATTTCGACATTTTGAACCTTTTGTGTTGGCAATGCAAGCGATTCAAGTGTATTATGTCGCTTTTCCCAGCTTATGACAAGATAAGTTAGATTGGTTGGCTGTTTGCAAAGTTAAAGCAAGAGGTGTTTTTAAATCTAGTGAAAAGGAGAACAGAGAGTTGAAAGTGATGCGTTTCAGGAAGAGACTTATGAAATAAATGCATCTATCGTATATGAGGATAATGAACCTTTGAATGATCCATGTAATGAATTTGTTGAAATTTTTTCTAGAGACGATGAAGAGGGTCAGAGATCTGAAGAAGAGCCAGATTTTAATTCAAATTCTTCAGAACAAGAAGATGATTTTTCTTTACAATTATGTGATGATAGCGATTAATTTGTGTTTGTAATTGAAAATTGTATGAACAAATCAATTATTTCCTTATCAATATATTGTATAAATTATTGAAATGAAAATGTATTATTTCTATAAACTTCAATCAAAATTTAATTTCAGGTTGAAATATGACGCCAAAGAGAAGACAAGACAGTTCGCGACCAATACTTTTTAGACCATGATTCGGAGGTTTATACTATAGAGGTGAAGGATCTCGTGCTGCAGCACCTATAGATGAATCACCTCCACCCCCTCCACTAGCAGATGAGGCTACACCATCTACCACTCCTTTATCATTTAGTACTCTTATATCGACAGAGATTTCAGGGGTAAATAACGCGGATCAAAGAAACGGCCACCAGCCTAGAGCTGAGGGACCCGATGGAAGAAAATACATCATAATAGTCAATAATATGTAAGTGAAAATACATGAACCATTATATGTTATAATTAAGTTATAGGTTACAATTTAAAAAATGGTATAAATTTATTTATTTTTATATTATAGGTTTTTTTCCATCTGGATCCTGTTCAAGAAATATGACATCAAAATTCAAGGAGAAGCTTGATCCTGAGGGCTATTGTTGGAAGAATATCTCTTAGGTGACAAAGGAATTTTACTATCATAAGTTTGAGGTACGATAGAAATAATTATTTCCTTTTTTAATATTAATTTTTTTACATTAATTTGATAACTATTATTACATCAAAAGTATTTATCAAATATATTTCCTTTTATTATAGAAAGAATTTTTTTGGGATTCTCAATTAGACGAGATCATATATAAAGTATGGGAGTCGAGTGCGCGTATATGTTATCGCGACTTTGTTGGTGCGATACGCAAAACGACTGTACAACCGCTTTATATTTCTGAAGAAATATGAAGTCGTTGGCTGCAATATTGGACATCACCTGCGACGATGCCGATTTTATAGCATAATTTAGCCAACAGACGTGGAGGACCCGAGGGAGAGAGTCTTCTCGTACATACAAGAGGATCTATTACCCGCCAAGAGCATGCACAGAGACTTGTATGTATCTACAATTAACAGTTATATTCTCATCTCTTTGCTTTGCTGTATTTTAAATGAATTCCCTGCCAACATTTTTGTAACTTCTAATTCACTTTGTATTTCTATTGAATTTTATGTGTGAATTTTGGAATGAATATATGTGTTTCTTGTTGATAATGATAATGTTATACTGGTGCCAAATATGACTGTAGTTTTAGTTTTGTTTTTTGTTCAACAGGGGGTTGATTTAATAAAAATAGGGGAAACTCTGCTAAAATTTTTATAAAATCTAATTTACTTATAATTAACATTTTATTCATATGCAGGAAAAGTCTATAGGCGTGGCACCTACACCCCGTCAACTATTTTTGCACACCCACACTAAGAAGCATGACGGGTGACATTCGTCAACGGTCGTTGTAGAGAACTCAATGTATGTGAAATTTATGATTTAATATTAATAATGCTTAATAATTATCACTTACTAATATATAAACATTGCTTTCTAATAGAACCGAATACAACAAACTATTGAACAGCAGTCTCAGCAATCTAAAAATATTAATGAGGCTGACACTTACCTTGAAGCAGTATGTGGTAGGGATCGTCGTGGGAGGATATTCGGCTTAGGATCATTTGCGAATACTTGTTATTCGCAATCCTCCACGTCTAGTAAGGCAGCATCTGCTAGGCGATCCAGCAACAATCAAGTGCAAGAGCTTCAGAGCACAGTGCAGACATTGTCAACTCAGTTGCAGCAGACGTTGGAACAGTTGCATCAGTTGCAATAGTCAATACAAGTGGTCGATCAGCTCTGTCAGGAGATAGATAAATTGAAGAGTAAGGGCAGCACGTCACCGCACCAACCAGACGATCCACCATCTCCTGATCAGTAGTGTAGTTTTGGTCATTTAGTTTATATCACAGATACTTATTATTTACAATTTAACTCTTTTATTATCAATCAAGATATTTTAATTTTTAATCATTAATCAAAACTTCTATTTAACCAAATTAAATGTATATTATAAATATTTAATTATTAAAATTATGTATCAACTATAATTTAATTTTTTTAATTTAAGCAATAAATTTACCGACGGCAATAAATGTTCGTCGGTAACTTTCTAAATAACTTACCGATGGTAAAGGCTATATTTTGTAGGTAATTTATAAACTATATTGACGGACAACAAATTCCGTTGGTAATTGTTTAGCATATTTACGGACGGAAAACATTTTACTGTCGATAGATTTACCGATGGCATTAAATATTCTGTAGCTAAATTTACATATAGTCAGAGAACTTTCCATCGGTAAATTTAGCGTTGGAAAATGTTTAACCATCGGCAAATTTACAGATGGAACACTTGTTACGGTCAGTACACTTTCGATATATTTACCGACGGTTTATCATTTTTCAATGCTAAATTTACCGACGGAATGTTCTTGTGCTATCGGTAAATTTAACTATGATCGATTCTATGATGTTTTTGTCTGTCAGTACATTCCGTCGATAATATGTTATACTAACGGTATATTTGTGTTTTCTGTCGATATTTTCCGTTGCAAAATGATAGTGTTCTTGTAGTGAAAGAAAGCTCAAGCTTTTGAATTCCAAATTAATTCGAAATACAGAACAAGTTCAAATGCTTATTCAAATTAATTTATTAGATTGTTCACTAATAAAAGTTGAAAAACATGAGACTCTAGGACTACAATCACTCTTTTATTAAACAAAAATTAAGAGTTAATTATATTAAATAAGGAGACAACAACTCTAAATACTTCTATAACTCCATTCAATAAAGAAGGAACATCAATAAGATAATATTTTTACTCGATGAACATAGAAGAATCACCAACAATCAAGATGATGCAAAGTAACTAGCATTTGATCATTTTAAAAGGATTATTAGTTATATAAGATCTATTTAATTCTTTATTGAATATCAAAATGACATTATTCCTGATAGATTAATATGGAGCAAAAGGATTTTTTATTAAACCTTTTCTTAGAAGGGATGTAAAATTAGTTATATTTACTCTTAATTCAAACAAAAATTGAAGTGCTTATTCTCCTCATTTTCAAAAATATTGTTAATTGCATTGGATTTAAATACTACCATAAATGTGGAACTTTAAGATTTTAACCTCTCATTTATGAGAAAGCAACAACTAATTGTCTCTATATTAAATGGATTGTATTTCTATCGGAGTGACAATATTCTTCATCCCATAACAATTCAGATTTTGAATTAGATATTAAAAAAAAGATCGTCAATAAAAAGATAGTTAATCTTTTATTTCTTTGCCTATCTCAAATTGGTTCCTCAATATAATTTCACAATCTTTTTTTTGTGTACTTACACCTCTTCAATAAAATGGTCTACGGTAGTAGGTATCACTAAGAATAGAATAATGCTCCTACATGGCTACATTTTGGAGCTCCTTATACGTTTGTACTTTTGCTTTTGTACTCCAAAATTTTAATTAAAACAAGTACAAAGTTAAAAGAAGATTACAGAAGCCTACAAAGATAAGCAAATAAAATATCATATTTTAAACACAAATTAACATTAAAAAAGATAATGCAAACACCAAGGGGAATAAATTCCATTCAAAGTAACATTAGTCATTTTTCTATTGTTTTATGTCATGCGGTGAAATGAGTTGGAGAAAAGGTCAAAAGAGTAGTTGGACTCAAGGCCCCATGCATCACTTCGTTGTGTTTGATTGAATCCTCCAATCTTCAATACAATGAGACAAAACGAAAATTGAGAATCAGAATATAAAAACATAAAAGGGGAGGAAACATAAAATGAGACAATGGGCCGGATTCATGTGATCATTGGCTCATCAAAATTACGTTAAAAAATAAAAACTTTAATAATTATTATAAGTATAAAATAATATAAAACTTAATAATTATTATAGTTTCAAACAAGCAAGAATTTAGAATTTATCATATGAATGTGTTTTGCTGCTGTTAATTTTGTAAATTCAAATAACAAATTAGTTTTTGTTTTCATTTTATAAATTAGATTAAATTTTTGTTTTCATTTTTTAAATTAAAGATAATTTTGCTAACTTGAAGCGTATTTAGAATACTACCTTAGGATAATGACACGACATTGCACCCCGACCTAACATTTTTCTATGATTAAGGGTCTAAGTTCAAAATTATTCTTTAGTATATTTATTAACTCAGTTCTCGAACTCTTGGAACCAATTAAAGATTAAATTTTTTTAACCTGTAAAACGAGAATTGGAACCTAGGATACTATTTGTGAAGTTCAATTCATTAGCTTGATTCAACCTCTTAGAAGGTTTAATCTTGAGAGTAGATAAACAGACTTCAGCAGCTCCATGAACAGGATCAAAGAGGAAGTTGCTAATAAGGTCCTGGTTGATAGGAGAGCCTGCATCCACTGCTACGAAGGCTTGTTGAGTAAAGACATAATGAAAACTTGGTGCCCATTTTCTTGATCCTAATCTTGCAGTAGTTGAACAATTGTCGACCATGAAAGACACTCCACGGGCATGGAATATGTAACAAGAATATCAAAGTTAAATTCTTAGAAGTAAAAGGTTAGCTAAGGAGGTAGAACAAAAACAACTAACGCTAGAAATTTCTTCAAAGATAAAAGTGCACCATGCATGGAAGAAACCTTAACAGAGTCGGGAGAACATGCCTTGACTACAATATCAGATTTTGCGTCCGCAAGAGAATCCCTCAAATTTTGAGCCTGAGCTGGCGCCTGACATCAAATAGAGAAAATAAAAGAACAAGCGATATCAAGATACCAAAATGCAGCAAGAAATGAAAACATTCATCAGTTCTATTTCAGTTAATACAAGTAGATCGTCGTTTATAAATACTGCTTGTACGGACGGGGATTAATAAAAGAGGGGAAACAGTTGAGGATTTCCTGTGTATTTGTTTGAGTGGTTGTTCTATTCGCGAGAAAATGCTAGGCTACGGGTTTAAAGTATCTAGTGTTTATATTGTAATATGCTTGTTTTAGAAAATCACAAAATTTTCTAAAACAACCGTAACAAATATAAGAAATAAAGAACATTTATATCTATAAAAAGTAAAATTTTAATGAAATCCTAAAATTAAAAAACAAAATATGGGAAACATCTACATTTGATTAATTGCCTTTCTAAACAATAGGAAATTGTAATAAGTCAAAGATGTATGAAAGATAATCATTCTTTTAAAGCAAAAAGGAAACAAAATTTAATGAGAAAATTTTCATATCTATATACACTATTTCAGGTTAATTTCCTTTAAAACAATATGAAATCAAAGTTGTATAAATAATGGTTTGTTGAGAATATCATATGCAATTTTAACATATCAAAAAGAAAAGAAGAGGCATCAAGGAGGAAAATGGCTAGATATGACATGAAGACAACAACCACAATAGTTACGCTGGTGATGGTGAATATACTTATATTTACCAGTTCTAAAGTGCAAGCTGATTGTAGAGACGACTGTAGGAACGGATGCACTATTTTGGGAGAGTTTCTTGCACCATGTTACGTAAATTGTCTCAAAACTTGTCCACCCTTCACATCTCTCCACCATGTTACTCGTGGTTATGTTGATACCAAGAGCAATGACAAGATCCATTAGTTTATATGTATTTGAATAAAGGAATCATAATATTCAAGTTTAAGTTAATAAATTATGTTATTTTATAAAGTTATAAAGATACTTAATACATTTAAGGAAAGTTGCAATAGATTTATATAGTTTAAGGAATGAAAAATCCTTGTATTTTTGTTTGTATTTTGAATAAATCTAAAATAATCAACAAATTAAAAAAGAACCAAGATAGTTAAATTACAAACCATCCAAGTTTTTTAATTGTATTAAATTTATTTACTAAAAGATAATTTCATATCCTTTTTTTATCCTTCATTTCTTTATTGGCTATCTTTCCTTTATACCATGTATGCATAATTGACCAATAAGAATAATATAAGTTAAAATACTCAACTTATATTAGGTGATTATCTTAAAATACCCTTTTAGTTAGGTTTTAGTTTTAGAATGTTAAGTTAATGTTTCTTATTTTAGAATATTGCTAGAATATCATAAATTATTCATTCTAATAGGCTATTTTGGAAAAATGGGCTATTTTTATTCAGAGGTTAAGAAACAAGGAAGGTCATTACAATTATATCAAGATGTACTAAAAAAGGCCACCTTTTTTTTTTATATAGAAGATAGTACCAATTTATTCCTAACTTATGCATATCATTAGACTTTTA
This sequence comes from Erythroxylum suave, assembly GCA_027563595.1. Taxonomy (NCBI): domain Eukaryota; kingdom Viridiplantae; phylum Streptophyta; class Magnoliopsida; order Malpighiales; family Erythroxylaceae; genus Erythroxylum; species Erythroxylum suave. The sequence goes on along the minus strand of JAOSBN010000002.1, from coordinate 37,186,906 downwards.
AAAGTATGTTGGTCACACAAATTATCTTCCAAGTATAAAAATTGAAAGTGTAAAACTTATTGAACCTATCATACGGGAGTAGGAGATGTTAGGATAATCATGGGACACTCGTACTAGGTCCTACTAAAATATATTTTAAATTTAAGTATGTCATATTATAAGCTATTTTCTATTATTAGTTTTTTCATAACTAAGGAACTACTAACTCCCTCTAACATTTCTTTAGCTATTAGATTTTCCTTGTCTAGTTGTTAGTTTTAAGAAAATATTTATTGTAGTGCTTCTTGCTTCTGAAGATTCTATTATTTCCTTCTCTTTAAATTGAATAAATGGAACAACTAAACAATAAACTAACAATAGAGAGATCATGATTTCTTAAACCTGAAATGTTGCAAGCCCATTTTACTATGTCATCCTATTGATTATAGCTACATTGTAGGATGTGGAGATTTCGCATATGGTGTCAAATTATAGATGTGCAGATGCAATTAAAAAAATATGATTGAGGGACTCGTTTTCCTAGTGGTAAAGCAAGAATACAAGATTCATGTTCACATATGAGATGATTTTGTATTTAGTTCTTAGCCTGCTTTTTATGACAAACCACGGTATGAAATAATTTTTTAGAATATTAAATTTATCCATATCAGGTGTCTCCAAAGATCGTGTTGAGGGGGCTTGAATATTTCAAAGCAAGTATTGTTGGTGAAGTATTTTAAGTTGTGGTTGGTCTACTAATATATGTCCTCTAGTTCTTGTTTTAGCATTATCTAGGGTGTTATTTCTCAAGCAATAAGTTATTTGCAAGGTGTAATGGAACAAATTCATGCTAATTACCAGACAAAAACCATGTTATCTTGCACTGAGTTAAAAGACTCAAACTCATCAAGAATAACTTCTTATGAACTTAGTTGAGTGTGAAATAACATAGATTGGGCGTCAAAGTATACTTATCAACATAAACACCTTGATCCTTTATGGAGATAAACAAATACTGCAAAAAGAGTAACCTTTAATCATGGCAATGAAAAGATTAATATTTGGCGTTTTATGCTTAGCAAAAAACATAAACTGTATAAGATGATGGCCTTGTTTGGTGATTGTGTGAAGGTAGTGGTTGACTTTGTATAGTGGCTAGGAATTTATATGAAGATGATAACATCGATTAATTATAAATTAGTCTAATCCAAATTTAGAATAAGAGTTGTTTGATGATTAAGTTAAAGTTGAACTTACACTATTTTATTAAGTCACATTTCCTATAAATTAATTAAATAGTCTACATATTAAATCTTGTCACTAAAGTTAACAGAAATCACTAAGAGAGGCTAGGCTAATATCATGCTTTGTTTAATACAAAATGAGAGTTCACGTACTAAAGTACTAAGAAATATAATTTGAAGTAGTTTTAATAATTTCCTTTGTAGATTAAAATACCAAAATTTTCTTATTATTTTCTGTTATTAATATGGAGCTAGTTTTCCTTTCTCATTAAAATTGTTCAATTTTTTAAAGCATCTTAAAAAATAAAAGTGATATAAAACCTCTTTCAAGTTAAATATATTAGGAAATTGAAGACTTCGTGAAATATTGACGTAATAATAAGATTGGTTTGAAAATATATATTGGTAATATATTTGGCCAAAACTTTTACCAAATAGATATTGATTTTATTATATTTGTTAGAATCTTGATTTTGATATAGATTATATGTTCAAATCACAATGATAATAAATTAGGATATAAAAAAACAAACATAAAATTATTATAGGTGCATAATTAAATGGTTATAGCATTAAATGAAAGAATTAACCTAACAACCAACTTGTTCGTAATTTAAAAGATTAAAGAGTCATTAAAACTTAATCACTAAAATAAGTTTATTATAAATTCCCTTTCATTAATTCAAAATAAAATAATCATTTGATAAAACTAAAATGATACAAAGGATATTAAAAATGAACCCCATATGAGGAAAACATCTGCAATTCAAGACAAAATCCAAAATTTTAAATATTCTCTTTTCACAAGCTCATAAAGATAGGACACTTCTTGCCTCCTAAAATTTTTTATTTTTCCCCTTTTTAATATATTTTACCAAAGCCCTCGTCTTTCAATATCGTTGTTACCCTCCTCCACTAACACTATCATTTCTTTTATGTCTTCCACTTCTCTCTCTATTTTTAGAATCCTTTATACACCTCTTCTTTGTTTGAGCTCTCTTTTTTGTACTATTGGTGCTTCTTCTTCCTCCTCCTCCTCCTCTTGCTATTCGTCCTCCTCCTCCTCCATCTCTTTTACTACTTTGTTCTATAGTCCCTCTTACTATTGTGGGTCCTACCTTTACCTTGGTAAGGTTTTAGTTGCTCGATTCCTTTTTAACCCTTGGTCCTCAAGTTCATCTTGGTTTTGATAGGTTTGGTTTATTTTCCTTGTTCCAATTGTCCCTTAAAAACCTTCTTCATCTCATCCCTAAAAGATTTCTTAACCTAAGGTGGTGGGAGATAAAAGTCCCTCACAAACCCTTTAGTTCATTATTTCATCATTTTGTAACGTAGAATTGATTGTCTCTCGACTTATAAGAGTGCTGAAATTAAACAATTCAAATGGTTTACTATATTGGTTAGATTCTTTATTGATAAAGGTCGTATCTTTCCTTTAGTTTAAAATTGGGCATCTGCTTACTAGGGTTTATATGATTTTGAGCTTATGTTTATTAATAAAACTAATATAAATTCTTAAGAGTGAAACCTCTATGCCTCTAAAAATAGAGAAATGGGATAAACTTGATAGGATCAATAAAAAAGTAGTTTTATTTTAGGTGAATTTTTATAGCATTTATCTTGAGTACTAAAGGGCTAAGTTATCTTTCTAGTTCCATTAGTAAATTGATTTATATGTGTGAAACTACAACTTTATCTAAAAACTTGGTTAAGTTAATTATATTATGATTCAACTGGATAAGGAACTTTTGGAAAAAGATCAAAATTCAAAAGTTTGAATAGGATGATAAGTTGATCTACTCAAAATTTTCAGCGTGAATACTAATGGAAACCTAATATTAAGCAAGAACCTAAAGAATAGAAAGCCATTGACGTAAAGTTTTCCATAGGTGGGTATAAGGAACTGATAGGAATTTTCAAAATTTAACAAACATTTTCCTCTTCTAGTTTTGAAAATGATAATGTTCCTATTAAAAACCATAAAATAGCCTCTCCTTCTTTATCCCACAGATGCTCCATCCATTTTACATAGTGAGCCTCCTTCAGGAGAAGATCTCCTAAAGTTCCTGGTTTCTTCTTTCCAAGATGATGATGGATTAAATCATTACTTAAAATCTTTTTCACCTCCTCTAAAGGCTTGTAACATCAAATAATTATAAGCCTTTCCTTTTTGATATATGTAAGGTGTTAAAAGAATTAAATCCACATAACCTTAGTAAAAGTAAGAAGAAAATTAGTAAAAAAACTAAAGAAAATAATAGCTCCAATAATTCCTAAGTCTTTTTTTGATATCAATTATTGCTTAAAATATGAGCTGCTTAAATTAATCCTCTAAATAATAACTTCTTTTATATTTTTGAAATCTAAAAATATATATTAATTGGGTTTCCTAAAACTAAGATTAAAGCTCATAAGTTAAAATGTTACCATGCTTTTGTTTGTTGCAATTGACCTTTTATAAAAAATATTCAACATCATTATAACTATCAAATGAAAGTGACATATTATCCTTCTAGAGTTAGTTTCTTTGTTTATGAAAATTTTGACCAATTCATTCATCTAGAGCTTATTATTTTGGCATATATGTCGTCAATTATGGTTACTTATGTGTATGCATCCAACAATTCCAACCTTCAAAAGATTATATACTCAAATCTCACAAGAATTAGTTTTATTATTGACTCCCTTTAACAAGTACTTAAGGACTTCGACACTTCTTTCTAAATTTAAGAATTAGAAGGGCCTAAGTGAGGATAAAATAAGGAAACTTGTTTTTTTACTAATTGTATAACTTTTTTTAGTTAATTGCTTTGAGGTTTTAAGGGAATTTCTTCACCTAAAACAATAAGCAAATTGACATATTTATCTTTAGAAAATTGTTTTGATATGGCATTGGTTAATGTCTCTTACCTAAATAATCTTTTAAACTCATGAACAACTATTGAGGTGATTTTATGTCATTTTAAGGAAATTAAGGAATTTCAATGTAACAATTATTTAGTCAATTGCTCTGGGGTTTAAAGATGTTTTGAAAGGTATTTCTAATCCTATCCAAGGTTAACCCCGTTACATATGTGTTGAAACTTAAAGACATAAAAACACTACAAGAAAAAACCATAGCTATTTACTGATGGAATATTGTCCTCCGTCAGTGAATATTTTGTACTGTTTATATATAGTGATAGAAATATATGACTGTCGGCACTACTAGAGGTAATGAATTTCTCGCAAAATCTTCGACGACATGTAGCGACAACACAAACTTTACCGTCGACAAAAATTACGGGAATGCTTCCTGCAATTTAATTGCTTTTGGAGATTTACCGACGGAATGCATTCCGTCGGTAAGTTTAATTCAATGTCTGCTATTCACCGACGGAAAATCTCTGTGTCAAGTTTACCGACGACGTAACCATTTCTGTCGGTAATAGTTATTGGAATGCTTTCCTCAATTAACTAGCTTCGGACATATACCAACGGAATACATACTGTCGGTAAAAGTTATTCAGCTTCTGTTATATACCGACGTAATGTGTTTCGTCGGTATACATTAAATTAGTTTTATTGACGGAAGTTTTACGACAACAAGACACGCTGAAATAATTAGGAAATTTACGTACTAACATAATGTATATTCCATCAGTAAATGTCGACTAGCTAATAAATACAATGACATTGTTTGGTTTAAAACCAAACGACGTCGTTTAGTTCATCGTCTTTAAGACGAACCAGAAGCCCGTCCCCCCACCCCCCGACGGTAAAGTTTGTGTTATCGTTATATGTCGTCAGAGATTTACCGACAGAATGCATTCCGTCGGTAAGTTTAGTTCAATGTCTGCTATTCACCAACGGAAAATCTCTGTGTCAAGTTTACCGACGACGTAACCATTTCTGTCAGTAATAGTTACTGGAATGCTTTCCTTAATTAACTAGCTTCGGATATATACCGACGGAATATATACTGTCGGTAAATGTTATTCAACTTCTGTTATATACCGACGTAGTGTGTTTTGTCGGTATACATTAAATTAGTTTTATTGACGGAAGTTTTACTCCATTGCAAAATGTAGCGACAACAAGACACGCTGAAATAATTAGGAAATTTACGTACTAACATAACGTATATTCCATTAGTAAATGTTGACTAGTTAATAAATAAAATGACGTCGTTTGGTTTAAAACCAAACGACGTCGTTTGGTTCATCGTCTTTAAGACGAACTAGAAGCCCGTCCCCCCCCCCTCAATTTCTTCATCTTCTCTCCTCCCGTCGCGCCGTCTAAATCCGATACCCTTCCTTGCATTTTTCGACCATTTTCCCACTATTTTTTGGCTCATCGTGCATCGTTTAAGGTAAGCTCTCTAATGGTTGTATTATTTCTCCAAAAAACGCATGTTTTTAGTGTTAACTGTGGGTGTTTGGGTGATGAAATTTTGCTTGATTATTTTTGTTGTTTGCGATTTTTTTGTGTCATTGTTGGTTGATTTGTTGTTTATGTGTGTTATTGTTGGTAAATAATGGAAAAATTCAATTGATTTGTGATTAAATTGAGATTATACATATTGCCTATGAGGTATTCGATAAAATGCCCTTTGTGATGTTTGTAATTTTTTTAAATATAATTGTTGTGTGAATTTGAGAATTTGAATGCTTAATTTCGATAAAATGCTTAATTTGAAGTGTGAATTTAAGTGTGAATTTGATAATCGATTGAGTTGATTTAACTCATTAATAGATTTTTTGGGTTGATTTAATTCTCTTAGTCTTAATATATTATTATTATTAATCTTTTACTTATTATTAATTTTATTAATATTAAATTGTTTGTATTCATCAATATTGTCATTAATTATTAATAATTATTATTAATAATAAGTATTAATATTATTAGTTTGATTACTCTCTTCCCTTTAGCTTGCCCTCACTCTTCCTGCTGGGATCTTCTGTGAAACCTGGAGGTCACAAGACCTTGAAAATCATTTACAAAACTGCAAATATACTATCACACGAAAACACCACTAGGTTTGTATTGAGTTAGGTTTCGGGTTTGACTCGCCAAAGATGAATCAACGCTTATCTGATACCTTTCCTGCTCGCGGACTTTACTATGCCGTTCACAAGAACTACAACGATACCATATCCAAGTCTCCGACTTTAACATCGACGACATCTTCTTCCTACACGGCGTCAGAATGAGAATTGCTGATGTCTTTCGACTGGCCGCACTCATCTTCGGTTCTGGTATAGTTTTCTTTGCGCCTTTCCTTCTTAAATTACATTAATGGTTAAATATTTAAATATAGAATAAATCTATATGTAATCGAAAACCTTGCTTCGTTGAGCATTTTCTTGACTAACCTTCCCATGCAATACTTGCGTGATATAATATACATGTGTATACTTGTGTACCGCACTGCTGGTATCTCTGGTGAGGTGCAACTTCCATCTTTTTCAAGTTTCAACATTTTTCGCCCGTACCGTTTTGTGACGGGGTAGCGCAAGCGCTTGGCGACCCACCTGAGAGGAAGCGATGTGAGATCTACACCAGCTACTGGTTCTTCTTCTGGGAAGTTTCTGTAGCTAGGCAACAAAAAGTAGGGCCTCGGTGGTGGTGGTTAAGGAAAGCGGCTCAGAGATGCTAAGCAAATAAAGTTTTAGGTTGAGATAAACTTCTATCTTTTCGCTCAACTTTTCCTTCGGTATCTCCTCTTCGTCGGAGTTGTTACTGTCTCCTTTAGAGCTAGAGCTCTTCTTTACGTGGCTTTCTTCAACGGGTGCAACACCTTTGACGTCTACGTTTAGTTCCCATTTTTTTTGGAGACTTCCTGAGACACTTCGTGCTTGTGGGGAGGATTGTAGGAACGTTAATTGTTTCTCGGAGAATGTTTTACGAGGGTCAGTGGTAGAAGCTGTTGACATAGTAGAGTCTTCATGGTTACTGGAACTGTTTTTCCCGAATACATTGGCCACGCCGAGTGGTAAGAGTGAACATGGTGAAGTGTAACAGGAGTTCCTGTTTGCGTCTCCTCTAACGTCAGCTCGTGTGTCATTTCTTCGTACATCGTTTAAGACGCTCGACACAAGCCGGAAGGAGCCTGAGTTTAGGTTAAGGGATACTACCATCAGGAAGGATTTTCTTAAACTTTTTTTTCCTTTCCATTAACCTCTTCTAGGTTTCCTCTATATATTATTTTGTTTGTGGTGCCACCCAGAAGCTCAGGACAATGCTTGTTTTCTGATGATAAGGGTTTTTCAAAGCCACGGAGGGCAGGAGGTGCTACTTCTGGTGTTACAGCCCTTCTTCGAAGATCGGGAGCCAATTGCATCCTTTTAGGCCTGGAAGGAATGCACATCGATGAGTAGCTCTTTGTGAGACGTTTTAATGGAATGCGCTACATGCAAGGTATGCGCTGCATACGAGGTATACATTGTCAACTTTTGCAAATATTTAGCACTTCAATTGTCTTTTCGGGTAGCTTGCTCGAAACCTCTAACGAGTCTACTATTGAGAGTGTGTTGATTCCCCTAACACGGTATGGCCATCGTATGCACACATTGTCAACTTTTGCAAATATTTAGCACTTCAATTGTCTTTTCGGGTAGCTTGCTCGAAACCTCTGACGAGTCTGCTATTGAGAGTGTTTTGATTCCCCTAACACGGTATGGCCATCTGTCTTTTCCTTTTGTGAGTCGTTGGTTTTTCCTCCTTTTAACTTGCTACTTTTTCTTTCACAGTGTTCCATTTTCCCTCGTAACCAAAGTCTTTTTACAAAGTTTCTCTCTACAGCGTATTTCTTTCGACGCACTGCTTCTCAGGCTCAGCATTTTCTGTTAATTGCATTGCCTTTTTAGTAAAACTCTCTCTGAAAAGCGTAAGAGAGTTACTGCACTACCCTCTTTATTTGCATGATTCTTCAATTACTATTACTGTTTGCTTATAGTAAATTGCGTTTCTGCCTCCCTTATGTATATGTTTTCATGCTTGGCATTTGTTCTCTCCGCTTTCCTTCATTGTTTGGTTTTTTAATTCCTCGTGGTTGGCTCTTGTGCTGAAATTTTTATTATTCTTCATTAGAGGTATTATTTCTATTATTATTATTATTATTAATAGTTTATTATTATTATTATTATTGGTGTTGTTATTTTTATTTTTGTTATTATTATTATTATTTATTTTTCTAATTATTATTATTAGTTCTATTAGTATTATCTTATTAGTGTACTTTTATTTTTATTTTTATTATTATTATTCCTGTGTGTTGCTTTTTTAGTAGTACTTGAATTTATTTTAGTCGTATTCTTGAGGTTTGTTTTTTTAATTAATTACTATTGCTATTTAGTGATTTGTTTTTATTTTATCTTGGAAGTGCGGCTTAAAATATCATTCCACTTCATTATTTTAGTGTTGCGTAACTAGTAGGCGAGGGTTTTTTAGAGGCTTCTTAGGGGTAGCCCTGAGAGACGAGTGACGACCTAAGGTAGGAGGATGTCTTCAATTCGCGTGGTTGGATCTAGTGCGAGTGGGTCAATGCGTGCCGTAGGCTGGGATGAATTCGAAAAAGACGTACTAAGAGTTAGGTCTTGGAACAATGGGACCCTAACGGGTAAGTCCTTAGAACTAGTGGACATTCTATACAAGTATAAGATACAAATCACCTGCATCCAGGAAACAAAGTGTGCAGGAGCTAAACCAAAAGAGATAGGAGGTTTCAAACTATGGTATTCGGGAAGTACATGAAAGAAGAATGAGGTAGGTATCCTGGTGGTTAAGGACCTTATCAGTTAAGTAGTCGGGATTACAAGAATAGATGATAGGATTATGGTGGCTAAAATTGTTTTTAGCCAGGTGGTTCTCAATGTCATTTGTGCATATCCATCGCAAGCGGATTCAGACATTCAGTAAAAACGACTATTCTGGGAGGCGCTAAAAGGGGTACTGCAACAATTCGCTAATACGGAGCAAATCATCCTTGGAGGTGATTTTAATGGTCATATAAGAGCTGGTACGGACGGTTATACAGGTGCACATGGGGGCTTTGGATACGGCCTTAGAAATGAAAATGGGATTGCTTTATTAGACGTGGTCGTGGCTTATGAGTTAGTCATCGCGAATTCCCTTTAAAAAAAACGAAGTGCACTTGGTAACTTTTCATAGTAGCTCCTCCAAGACCCAAATAGACTATCTCCTTGTCAGGAGTAGTACCATATCATGGTGCAAAGATTGCAAAGTCCTACCGGCTGCATGCATATCAACTCAACAAAAATTATTAGTTCTAGATTTCAATGTCAAAGGATGGCGGTCACAGAATGTTACCCAGCAGTGTCACCGAATTAGGTAGTGGAGGTTAAGAGGGGACAAGATAGAACAGTTTAGGTCTCAAGTTAAGACAAATGCCGCATGGTCTGTGAGCGGGGTTGCAAATTTGATGTGGGAGGGTGTCGCCTCTGCAATGCATGCAATGGCAGTATATCATCTTAGGGTTTCCAAAGGAAGAGGAGGAGGGCGGATGGAAGGTTGGTGGTGGTCAGGAGAGGTACAAGAATCGGTTAAAGCAAAAATGAGAGCTTTTAAAGACCTTTTAGCTAGTCCAACGGAGGTAGAGAGGGAAATTAACTGAGTAAGGTATGGATTAGCAAAACGGAAGGCTAAGAAAACTATCGCAGTGGCTAGAGGGGAGGCATATGAGGCCATGTACAAGGACTTAGATACGCTAAGAGGAGCACAAAATATTTTCAAGCTAGCACGAGATAGGGCGTGTGGGACGAAGGATTTCAACCAAGCTGGTTGTATTAGGGATGAAGCAGGAAAGGTACTCACAGAGCCCTAAGAAATCAGGAGGAGATGGCAGAGGTACTTTCAAGGCCTGTATACCGAAGAGATAGTGGGCTACGTGGAGTTCGGAGACCCCTCGAAAATTGGGCATGTTCCGAATAAGTGCACAGGGTAAGGAGCACTAGAGGAGAAATTACGAAGGCGTTGAGAGGGATGGGGAGTGGAAGGGCAGTGGGGCTTGATGAAATCCCCATAGAGGTTTGGAAACAATTAGGAGGTGTAGGTATTGTATGGTTAGTTCATCTCTTTAATCTAATTTTCAAGTCGACCATAATGCGAAATGAATGACCAAAGGGGACATCCACGAATGTCACAATTATAAAGGCATTAAACTATTAAGTCATACCATGAAGCCGTGGGAGAAGGTAATTGAAGCAAGAATCCGGAGAGTTGCGTCTGTATCAGCCAACCAATTTGGATTGATGCCTGGTCAGTCCATGACAAAAGCGATCCATCTACTTCGTCGACTCATGGAATGCTATAGGGAATGTCAACGGGATCTATATATAGTTTTTATCGATTTGGAGAGGGCGTATGACAGGGTTCCTAGAGAACTCTTATGGAGGTGTTTGGAGGCCAAGAGCATTTATGGCAACTATATTAAAGTAATTAGGGATATGTATGATAGAGCGTTGACTAGCGTAAGGACGATAGGGAGGGACACGGAAGCATTTTCTATCAGTGCTGGTCTCCAACAAGGTTTTGTGCTAAGTTTGTTGTTCACATTAGTGTTAGATGAAATTACCAAGCATATCCAAGGAGAGGTACCTTGGTGTATATTATTTGCGGATGATATTGTCCTAGTGGAGGAGACTAAGGAAGGGATCAATACCAAGCTGGACCGTTGGAGAGATGCGTTAGAGTCGAAAGGTTTTAAAATGAGCAGGTCTAAGACGAAGTATGTAGCATGCAACTTTTCTAGGGACCAGTTGGAGCATGAGGGGGCGGTAGCAATTGGGGCCGATGTCATACCACGGACAAGTTTTAAGTATCATAGGTCTGTCATCTAGAGTGATGGTAATATAGATGCTGATATAGTCCATCGTATTAGATCAGGTCGGGCCAAATGGAGGAGTGCATCAGGGGTGCTATGTGACAAGAAGATTCCTTTAAAACTCAAGGGGAAGTTTTATAGAATGATGATTCGTCCTACCGTGTTATATGGGGCAGAGTGTTGGTCTGCCAAGCGTAGGCATATAAGATAGTTGTTGGTAGCATAAATGCGTATGCTTCGGTGGATGTGTAACATTACCAGGAGAGATAAGGTCCGGAACTAGGTGGTCAAAGATCGACTACAAGTAGCCAGCTTTGTCGACAGGTTGAGAGAAACTAGACTTAGCTGGTATGGGCATGAGCGTAGGAGGCTGGCCGATGCTCCGGTACAAAGCTGCGAGGGAATAACTCTTAATGAATGTAAGAGGAGAAGAGGGAGGCCTTACAAGAATTGGCGGGAAGTGATCAAAGAGGATATGTCAAAGTCGACACTGAATGAGGTAGTGGCTAGTTATAGAAAAGTTTGGAGGGACCGAATAAGGGTAAAGGATTAACCGTGTAAAGGATTAACCATACCAGATAATCAAAAGCAGTACAGTAGTTCCTAGGAGCTGCTGGGGCACGTTATACAGTTTACAAGATAGGTGCAGAAGGACACTAAGGGGTCACCCCATTAGGGGTTCTGAGGATGGCCATCTTACGTATTGCGAGACAAGGATGGATTGAATTTGGTAGCCTATTCGACTCACACAACCTGACCCCCTTCAGGTATTCCCCATCCCTTGTTTTTTCTTTTATTTTCTGTTGTTTTTTCTGTAACCTGCATCATTCGTATATTGTCTCATTTGCATATGGGTCCACCGGAAACAACTTCTCTACTGTGTAGGGGTAAGGCTGTGTACTACAGGACCTCTCCAGACCCCACTTCATTGCGGGATTTCGGACTGGGTGATGATGATGAGTTTGATTAATCTTATGAAATTGATAAATATTATTAGTTTAATATTTAATAATTTGATTATTATTAAATTTATTATTTTTATCATTTATCATTTATTATTATTATTATTATTATTATTATTATTATTATTATTATTATTATTATTATTATTAGTATTAATGTTCTACTTAGTATTAATGTTGTTATTATTACATTTTATTATTTGTATCAATTATTATAGGATAATTATTATAATTATTAGAATTATAATAATAATAAGAATTAATAAGAAAACATGTTATTATTATTATTAAATTTATTATTCTTATTCAAATAATATTATTAAAATGTTTATTTTAATAATTATAAGAATGATTCTTTGATGATTTATTATTATTGATCCTATTATTATTAAATTTGATATTCTTATTTCATTTATTATTATTATTGTTATTATTAGTTTTCTTATTATTATTATTAATATTAAATTGATTTTATTTATCAATATTGTCATTATTTAATAATAATAATTATTAATAATAAGTATTAATATTATTAGTTTGATTAATCTTATGAAATTGATAAATATTATTAGTTTAATATTTATGATCTACTTATTAATAGTTTTAATTCACTAAGTGTTAATATATTATTTTTAATTTTCTTTTTATTATGATTAATTTGATTAATATTAAATTTATTGTATTTGTCAATATTGTTATTAATTATTAATAATAAGTAGTAATATTATTAGTTTGATTAAGCTTATGAAATTGATAAATATGATTAGTTTAATATTAATGATCTACTTATTAATAATTTCATTATTATTAAATTTATTGTTTGTATCATTTATTATTATTATTATTAGTATCAATGGTCTACTTATTATTAATGTTATTAATATTACATTTTATTATTTGTACCAATTACAATTATTAGAATAATAATAATAATAAAAATACATATTATTATTATTATTAAATTTATTATTCTTATTCAATTTATTATTAATATGTTTATTTTAATAATTATAA
>JAOSBN010000002.1:37162854-37173781 GCA_027563595.1 Erythroxylum suave | reverse complement strand
TGACAATGGACTATTTTGCAATTTTAAAAAAATTCAGGGACTATTTTATAAATTTAAAAATTACCCGAAACGGTACCCGGTATTGACCGGTACCGGTACCAGTACTGTATCGTACCAGAATCCAATCCGGTACTGAGTCCGGTGTGGTATTCGCAATATTGCTTATAAGTCAACAAGATTAACATCAACAACTTAACGAAAGTCTTGTATATGAGAAGGTCTAGTAATATGTAATATTAGTCTATTAATATGCAATATTACCCCTAAATGATAGAAAAGTTGTTTTTAACAGATTCACGTGAAGAAAAAGAAAAACAAAAAAGAAAATATAAGTATAAATATACGTATACATATTTATATAACAAAATAATAATAATTAAAAATAAAAATAAACATAAAGGATAATAAATATGTATAAATAAATATAAAATAATATCATAAATATATAATAAGATAAAGAGTCAAAATAAAACATAAAACAAGTAAATAAATACATAAACAAGAAATACGACAAGTAAATAATAAATCAAACTAAGTCATTACAAGAAAATTTTTAAACTAAGGAAATATTTAGGCTAACTAATTAAGAGGAAAATACTACATACTAAATGTTTATTTTAAATACAAGACATAAGATTCGAAGAAAAATATTTAAGAGAGTTAAGAGAATGAGAAAGACCTCTTTACGTGAGATCTTTATCCATATCGTAGTATGCCAAATTTTTCTATTAAAGGTCATGTCCTCAACAAGTTTTAGTGTAGCCATATCATTCTTGATCACCTCTCTCCAATTCTTCTTAGGCCTTCATTTTTTCCTCTTATGGTCTCTAACTACAATCTTTTCGCATCTTCTCACTAGAGCTTTAAGGTGTCATATCTTAACATGTTTGAACCACCTAAGCTTATCTCTCTTAATTTTCCATTAATATTAGTCACCTTTAGTTTTTCTTTTAATATTACATTCTTGACCTTATTTCTTCTAGTGATGTTATACATCTAACAGAATATCCTCATCTCCGTTTCCATTAGCTCATGACCATGCACATGCTTAATGGGCCAACACTCGATCCCCTAAAGTATAGTCGGACTAATCTCTAAACAATAAAATTTACCTTTGAGCTTGAGTGGTATCTTCTTATCACATAAAACTCCCGGTATACATCTCCATTTAAATCACTTTGAATCTGATATGATGAGCTATATCTTAAATAATGTCTCTATTGCTTTAGATGATAGATCTTAGATACTTAAAACGCTCTTTTGTGGTATAACTTCTGAACCAGTCTTTACCTCCATATCGGAAGCCACCCTATAGCATGAAAAGTTACACTCTAAGTGCTCGTTCTTAGTCTTACTTAGTTTAAAGCCCTTCAATTCTAACATATTCCTCCAAAGTTCTAGCTTGACATTGATTTGCCTTTTTGTCTGATCCACTAAAATAATGTCATCAGCAAACAACATACCCCAAGACACAACTACTTGGATATTCATGGTGATCTCATCCATCACTACTAGAAACAAAAAGGGGCCCAATAAGGAGCTAAAATGTTCTGTATCTTATTCTATCGTCCTTACTTTAGTCTTTAAACTTTATACATATCCCTTGGAACTTGTATATAGATCATAAAGATTCCCTTAACTTCTAAACACCTTCACTTGATTTCCTTTAATACCTTGTCATATGCCTTCTGTAAACCAATAAAATCATATGTAGATACATTATCTTTCCATCTAATATTCCATTAATCTTTTAAAGAGATGTAAAGTTTCTATTGTGAACCTTCTAGACATGAAATCAAACCAGTTTTTTTAGATAGGAGCATCCTTTCTCACTCTTTTCTCAATAACCTACCCCCATAACTTCATAGTATGATTAAGTAGTTTAATGCCTCTATAGTTGTTAGAGCTTTAGATGTCCCTTTTGTTCTTGTAAAAAAGAATTAGCATAATAGGTCTCTACTCATCCAGTGCTTTGGCAAACTTAAGGATCACATTAAAAAGCTTGGCTAGCTAAGTAAGATTCTTTTTGCCTAAACACTTCCACATCTCTATAGGGTATCTCATCAGGGCCTACTACCCTTTCACTCTTCATCTCCTTCAAAGCCCCTTTTAGATTCTTCCTTTATAATCTATCTATAAAAAGTAAAGTTACGATATCTCCCATACATACTAAGATAATCTAAAAAGATGTTCTCATCTATGCCTTTATTAAAAAGGATACAGAATTACCTCTGTCATCTTTTCCTAATGTCATTGTTCAATCATTAAAACCCACCTTGCTTCATCTTTTATACAACGAACTTAATCTAGGTCTTTCACTTTCTATTCTCTAACTCTTACCTACTTAAAAATATCATTTGCTCCATCTTTAGTTTCCAATCATTGGCATAATTTCTTGTAAGCTTTGCTTTTAGATTCTGAGATTATCTTCTTCACCTCTTTTTTTGCCTGCTTGTAATTTTCTCTATTGACTACTCTCTCTAACTCCATGATGCTATCCAATAGGGCTTTATAGGAACCCTTCTTGATCTTAATTAGTGCTCGCTATGCAAAGATTACTGAAATCTTATAAACACCTACTATTTGGATACATCTACACCATAAGGCATGGATAATGTTGCTCAAACTTTGCAATCTTGCTCATGTACCTACAAATTGGTTTGAGATAGTTAGCTAGAGCATGAAAATCAAGCACACAAAGCATAATGATAGGTGGATATATAGACTAGCTCTCACTTTTCTTGTTACTCATATATTAAATGAAAGGAACAGACAAATTTTCGAGGACCAAAGCAGAAGTAATGCGGAATTCACCAAGATACTAATAAATAAAATTAGATGTCATATCTCTATGTATAATTACAAGCACAAGAGTACTCTACTAGTAAGCTCAAATGGGAACATAACTTGACTTTATAGTGAGCTTATTTTCCGATTAGACTTGAGCATACTTGATACTCGATGTGGATTGTAACTAGTGGTTTAGGTTGTGTTTGTAATATGATCAACTCCATTGCTTATTTTTGGTATACTTTGATGCCTTTGGAGGTTAATATATTCATACTCTTCAAAAAATAACTTAGATAAAATATTAGGTAAAGATAGTTGTACGACAATGTATGTTTTCCAGTTATAAGATATGGAATGTAATTAAATTACATGGTATAAATTAAATTATTTATAGAATATTTAATAAAATTGTATTAAAAACATGACTTTTTGAGTAGTTATTCTTAGTAATATAATATCTTTTAAAAAACCAAATCTTACAAATCAAAATTTGGCAACTTCTACGTTTAAATATGGCATATAAGTAAAGAAAATTAGTTTCACAATTTTTTCTAAAACATGCATAACAAATATTATATCTATAAAAAGTAAATTTTTAGTGAAATCCTAAAATTAAAAAATTCTTGAAAAAAATCTATATTTGATTAATTGCTTTTGTAAACAATAGGAAGTTGTTCTAAGTCAAAGATGTATGAAAGATAATCATTCTTGTAAACCAAAAAGGAACAAAATTGAATTAGAAAATTTTCATATCTATATATACCTTTTCAGGTTAATTTCCTTTAAAACAACATGAAATCAAAGTTGTATAAATAATGGTTTGTTGAGAATATCATATGCAATTTTAACATATCGAAAAGAAAAGAAGAGACATAAAGGAGGAAAATGGCTAGATATGAGATGAAGACAACTACCACAATAGTTATGCTGGTGACGGTGAATATGCTTATATTTACAAGTTCTAAAGTGCAGGCTGATTGTAGAGAAGGCTGTAGGATCGGATGCACTACTTTTGGAGAGTTTCTTCCACATGTTATGTAAATTGTCTCAAAACTTGTCCACCCTTCACATCTCTCCACCATGCTACTCGTGGTTATGTTGATACCAAGAGCAATGACAAGATCCATTAGTTTATATGTATTTGAATAAAGGAATCATAATATTCAAGTTTAAGTTAATAAATTATGTTATTTTATAAAGTTATAAAGCTACTTAATACATGTAAGGAAAGTTGCAATAGATTTATATAGTTTAAGGAATGAAAATCCTTGTATTTTTGTTTGTGTTTTAAGCATATCTAAAATAATCAACAAATTAAAAAAGAACCAAGATAGTTAAATCATAAACCATCCAGGTTTGTTGAATCATATTAAATTGATTTATTAAAAGATAATTTCATATCCTTTTCATCCTTTATTTCTTTGTTGGCTATCTTTCCTTTATACCATGTATGCATAATTGACAAATAAGAATAATATAAGTTATAATACTCAACTTATACTGTGTGATTATCTTAAAATACCCTTTTAGTTAGGTTTTAGTTTTAGAAAGTTAAGTTAATGTTTGTTATCTTAGAATATTGCTAGAATATCCTAAATTATTTAGTCTAATAGGTCATTTTGGAAAAATGGGTTATTTTTATTCAAAGGTTAAGAAATAAGGAAGGTCATTAAAATTATATCAAGATTTATTCAAAAAGGTCCACCTTTTTTTTTTATAGAAGGTAGTACTAATTTACTCTTAACCTATGCATATCCTTAAACTTTTAAAATTATACTAGTCACACAAATTTTCATCCAAGTATGAAAATTTAAAGTGTAAAATTTATTGAACCTATCATATGTGAGTGGGAGACGTTAGGATAATCATGGGACACTCATACTAGATCTTACTAAAATATATTTTAAATTTAAGTATATCATGTTATAAGTTATTTTCTATTATTAGTTTTTTCATAATTAAGGAACTACTAACTCCTCTAACATTCCTCTAGCTATTAGATTTTCCTTGTCCAGTTGATAATTTTAAGACATAAATATTTATTGTCTTGCTTCTTGCTCCTAAAGATTATATTATTTCATTGTCTCTAAATTGAATAAATGGAACAACTAAACAATAAACTAACAATAGAGAGATCATGCTTTCTTAAGCCTTGAATGTTGCAAGCCCATTTTACTATGTCATCCCACTAATTACAATTACATTGAAGGATGTGGAGATTTGGCATATGGTGTCAAATTATAGATTTGTAGTTGCGATTAAAAAAAAATTGAGGGACTCATTTTCCTGATGGTAAAGCA
Source organism: Erythroxylum suave (assembly GCA_027563595.1). Taxonomy (NCBI): domain Eukaryota; kingdom Viridiplantae; phylum Streptophyta; class Magnoliopsida; order Malpighiales; family Erythroxylaceae; genus Erythroxylum; species Erythroxylum suave. The sequence goes on along the minus strand of JAOSBN010000002.1, from coordinate 37,168,691 downwards.
AGAATATAGGATTCAAGTTCACATATGAGATGATTTTGTATTTAGTTCTTAGCCTCCTTTTTATGACAAACCACAGTATGAAAGAATTTTTTAAAATATTAAATTTATCCATATCAAGTGTCTCTAGGGAAATTGTTAAGGGGGTTTGAAGATTTCAAGGCAAGTGTTGTTGGTGAAGTATTTTAAGTTATGCTTAGTCCATTAATATATGTCTTCCAATTCTTGTTCTAGCATTATCTAGGGTGTTATTTCTCAAGCTATACAAGTTGTTTGTAAGGTGCAATAGAAAAAAATTCATGCTAATTTCCATAAAAAATCATTTTATCCTACACCAAGTTAAAACAAGCAAACTCATCAAGAATAACTTTCTTATGAACTTTGTTGAGTGTGAAATCAAATAAATTATAACACACCTTAAGTAAAGGTGTCAAAGTATACTTATCAACGTAAACACCTTGATCCTTTATGGAGATAAACAAATAGAGTCAAACAATCTACAAAGAGAGTAACCTTTAATCATAGCAATGAAAAGATAAATATTTGGGGTTTTAAGCTTAGTAGAAAACATAAACTTTATAAGATGATGACCTTGTTTGGTGATTGTGTGAAGGTAGTGGCTGACTTTGTATAGTGGCTACGAACTTATGTGAATATGATAACTTTAATTAACTATAAATTAGTCTAATCCAAAGTTAGGATAAGAGTGATGATTGAGTTGGACTTAAACTATTTTATTGAGTCACATTTCCTATAAATTAATTAAATAGTCTACATATTTAATCTTGTCACTGAAGTTAACAAAAATCACTAACAAAGGCTATTGGAGGCTAATATCATGTTATGTTTAATACAAAATGAGAGTTCATGTCCTGAAGTACTAATAATTTCCTTTGTTGATTAAAATACCAAAATTTTCTTATTATTTTCTATTATTGACATGGAGCTAGTTTTCCTTTCTCATTAAAATTGTTCAATTTTTTTAAAGTGTCTTAAGAAGAAAAACTGATATGAAGCCTCTTTTAACTTTAAATATATGAACAAATTGAAGAATTCATGAAATATTGACATAATAATAAGATTGGTTTGAAAGTATATATTGGTAATATATTTGGCCAAAACTTTTATCAAATAGATATTGATTTTATTATATTTGTTAGAACCTTGATTTTGATATAGATTATATGTTTGAATCATAATGATAATCAATTAGGATATAAAAATCAAACATAAAATTATTATAGATGCATAATTAAATGGTTATAGCCCTAAATGAAAGACATTAACCTAACAACCAACATGTTCATAATTTAAAAAATTAAAGAGTCATTAAAACTTAATCATTAAAAGAAGTTTACTATAAATTCCCTTTAATTAATTCACAATAAAATAATCATTAGATAAAACTAAAATGATACAAGGGATATTAAAAATGGTTCCTATGTGAGGAAAACATGCACAAATCGAGACATAATCCAAAATTTTAAATATTTTCTTTTTACAAGCTCATAAAGATAGGACACTTCTTGCTTACAAAAATTTTTATTTTTTCCCTTTTTAATGTATTTTACCAAAGTCCTCCTCATCTTTCATTATCATTTTTACCCTCCTCCACTGGCATTGTCAATTCTTGTATTTCTGCCACTTCTCTCTCTATTTTTAGAATCCTTTATACACCTCTTCTTTGTATGAACTCTTTTTCTTGTAATATTAGCGCTTTTTCTTCTTCTCCATTTTCTTCTTCTTCTTCTTCTTCTTCTTCTTATCCTTCTCCTTTAGTACTTTTTTCTATAGTCCCTCCTACTCTTGTGGATCCTAAATCTACCTTGGGTAAGGCTTTAGTTGCTCAATTCCTTTTTAAGCCTTGGTCCTCAAGTTCGTCTTGGTTTTGATGGGGTTTTGTTTATTTTCCTTCCTCCAATTGTCCCTTAAAAACCTTTTAAAAGATTTCTTAACCTAAGGTGGTAGAAGATGAAAGTCCCTTACAAACCACCCTTTAGTTCATTATTTTATCAGTTTGTAACGTATAATTGATTGTCTCTCGACCTATAAGAGTGATAAAAGCAAACAGTTCAAATGGTTTACTTTATTGGTTAGATTATTTATTGACAAAGGTCATATCTTTCCCTTAGTTCAAAATTGGGCATTTGTTTACTAGGTCTCTATGAGTTTGAGCTTATGTTTATTAATAAAACTAATATAAATCCTTAAGAAAGAAACCTCCACGCCTCAAAAAATAGAGAAATGGGATTAAACTTGATAGGATCCATAAAAAAAAAGTAATTCTATTTTAGGTGAAGTTTTATAGCATTTATCTTGAGTAATAAACAGCTAAGTTATCTTGCTAATTCCATCAGTAAATTGATTTGTATGTACGAAACTACAAGTTTATCTAAAAACTTGGTTAAGTTAGTTATATTACGGTTTAATCGAATAAGGAACTTTTCAAAAAAGATCAAAATTCAAAAACTTGATTAGGATGATGAGTTGATCTGTTCAAATTTTTCAGTGTGAATACTAATGGAAACCTAATATTAAGTAAGAACCTAAAGAATAGAAAGCCATTGACATAAAGTTTTCCATAGGTGAATATAAGGAACTAATAGGAATTTTCAAATTTTAACAAACATCTTCCTCTTCTAATTTTGAGAATTATAATGTTCCTATTTAAAACCATAAAGTAGCCTCTCCTTCTTTGTCCCACGGATGCTCTAACCATTTTACATAGTGAGCCTCCTTCAAGAGAAGATATCTTAAAGTCCTCGATTTCTCCCTACCAAGATGATGATAGATTAAATCTTTACGTAAAATCTTCCTCAGCTCCTCTAGTGGCCTGTAACTTCAAATAATTATAAGTCTTTCCTTGTTAATGTATATAAGTTATAAAAGAATTAAATCCTCCTAACCTTAGTAAAAGTAAAAAAGAAACTAGTAAAAAAACTAAAGAAAATATTAGCTCTAATAATTCCTAACTCTCTTTTTGATATCAATTATTGCTTACAATATGAGAGGCCTAAATTATTCCTCTAAACAATAAGTTCTTTATATTTTTTAAATCTAAATATATATATTAATGGGATTTCCTAAAACTAAGATTAAAGCTCATAAGTGAAAATGTGTATGCATCCAACAATTCCTACCTTCAAAAGCTTATATACTCAAATCTCACAAGAATTAGTTTTATTATTGACTCCCCTTGGCAAATACTTAAGGATTTCGACACTTCTTTCTTAATTCGAGAATTAGAAAGGCCTAAGTGAGGATAAAATAAAGAAACTTGTGTTTTAATAATTGTATAACTTTCTCTAGTTAATTGACTTGAGGTTTTAAGGGAATTTCTTCACCTAAAACAATAAGCCAATTGACATATTTTTCTTTAGAAATTTTTTTTAATAAGACATTGGTTAATGTCTCTTAGCTAAATGGTCTACTTAACTCATGGACAACTATTAAGGTGATTTTATGTCATTTTAAGGAAATTAAGGAATTTCAATTCAATAATTATTTAGTCAATTGCTCAAGTTTTAAAGATGTTTTGAAAGGTATAAAAAGAAAGCTCAAGGTTTTAAATTCCAGATTAGTTAGAAATACAGAACAAGTTCAAATGCTTCTTCAAATTAATTTGTTAGATTGTTCACTAATAAAAGTTGAAAAACATGGGACTCTAGGACTACAATAAACGCTTAATAATTCACCACTCTTTTATTAGATAAAAAAATCAGAGTTGATTAGATTAAATAAGGAGACAACAACTCTAAATACTTCCATAACTCAATTCAATATAGAAGGAACATCAATAAGAAAATATCTTTAATCGATGAACATAGAAGAATCACCAACAATCGTGCAAAGTTACTAGCATTTGATCATTTCATAAGTATTATTAATTATATAAGATCTATTTAATTCTTGATTGATTATCGAAATGACATTATTCCTAGATAGATTAATATGGAGCAAAAGGATTTTTTGAAAACCTTTTACTAGAAGGGATGTAAAATTAGTTCTATTTAATCTTAATTCAAACAAAGATTGAAGTGTTTATTCTCCTCATCTCTAAAATTATTGTTAACTGCATTGGATTTAAAAAATACCATAAATGTGGAACTTGAAGATTTTAACCTCTCATTTGTCAATGATCTACTACACCCTCTATTTATTGTTTTATGAGAGTGAAAATATTCTTCATCTCATAAAAAATCATATTTTGAATTAGATATTAAATGGAGATTGTCAATAAAAGATAGTTTATCTTTTATCTCTTTGCCCATCTCAAATTGATAACTAATGCTAAACACGATTGACCTTTTCTTTCTGGCCAATTATGTTCATCTTTTTGGCACTGAGCCGGATTCATGTGATCATCGGCTCATCAAAATTACGTTAAAAAAACTTTAATAATTATTAAAAGTATAAAATAATATAAATTTTAATAATTATTATACTTTCAAACAAGCAAGAATTTAGAATTTATCATATGAATGTGTTTTGCTACAGTTAATTTTGTAAATTAAACTAATAACCAAAAAAAAACACTTAAAGCTTAACTTAAATCTTTGTTTTCATTTTTTGAATTAAACATAATTTTGCTAACTTCAGATGTATTTAAGATACTACATTAGGCTAACGAGTAAGATTAAACAATAATTTACCCTTCCACTATTCTGTCAGGGAGGGGTGTAGGAGTATTTGGGGTGAGCGATTCCACCTTTTGAGTACAAAAGGATACTAAATTAGGATAATGACACAGCATTTCACCCCTACCTAACATTTTTCCATGATTAAAAGTCTAAGTTCAAAATTATTCTTTAGTATATTTATTAATTCCTTAGTAGTTGAACTCTTGTAACCAATTAAAGATAAAAAAAATTTAAGCTGTGAAACGGGAATTGGAACCTACGACTACTATTTGTGAACTTTAATTCATTAGCTTGATTCAACCTATGAAAAGGTTTAATTTTTATAGTAGATAAACAAGTCGGCCAAAAAGTGTATTTAATATTAAAATAGAATACAACTTTAACTCAAATGTTTTAAAGTATTCAAAGTTGAATCCTGACATTTTAAAAATGTCTAGAACAAATGTTAAATTGAAGGAAATTTTAACTAAATTAACTCTTAGTCAATTAAATATCATGACAATATTAACATGAAATAATTTTATATTTTCAAGTAAAAAATAAGTCTAACTTTCATATGATTAGTTTTTTATAAATTAAATCGAAAATAACAATCATCGTCACATAATAGTATCTGGGTCAGCTATTATATATTTCAAATGGTAAATCTCATTTGTCATATAGCAGTCGAATCTACTGTCATATATTTTAACGAGCTCAAATAATTGATATTATTCACATCCAGCAATCCCTATCCTACTTTCGTTGGTGCATTCTTTACACATTCCTTCGAATTACCTCTCCATCTTTAACTCACTCTTCAACAAAGTTCAAAAATAAAAATTGGAAAAGCAATAAACAATCAGATTTATAAAACTCTAAAGAAACGTGAGATATTCTACTAGTACTGGTATCTCCCAAGCTTGGAAGAGATATTTAGTTCAACTGTAATAATGAAAAACTACTGCATCAAAATTTGAACTGAATTTAGTAAAACAAATTTCTGAAAATTAGTTACTAGGAATTTTAGAAGACACCGCAACAATAATAACCAATGTTGCGAATACCGTACCGAACTTGATACCGGATTCAGTTCTAGAACGGTACTGTACCAGTACCGGTCAATACCGGGTATCGTACCTGACAATTTTTTATATTTATAAAATAGTCCCTGAAATTTTTAAAATTTGCAAAATAGTCCATTGATATATTGTACAGTTA
>JAOSBN010000002.1:37126464-37159534 GCA_027563595.1 Erythroxylum suave | reverse complement strand
AAATAATAAAATAATAAAATATAAATAAAATAAATTTATTAAATAAAATATTTCATAAAAATATTACTAGTCATGTAAATTTAAAATTATAAATAATAAAATATTAAATTAAAATAAAATATAAATAAAATAAATTTAGTAAATAAAATATTTCATAAAAAATATACGATACGTTAGACTTGCTTTCTATTAGTTGAGGGTATAATAAAAAATAATAATTATCAGAAGGTTATTAATGGAAAGTAGAATTTCTATCACAGATGCACTTTCTTACCGCAATCATCTTTCTACTTATTGATTTCTACGGTGGCACCACATTTTCTTCCAATTTTCAGTTGTTTGCTCGCAAATCCAAACATCCGATTACGTTTGAAAACTGTGGTGGATAAGTATTTATCCCCACCACACCGCAGACTAAAACGCAACCGAAATTTTGTTGCCATTTGTACTTCTGTGGTTATGGTCTAGCGAGGTGAAATAGTAGATTTCAAATTCAAAATGTAGTCTTAATATATAAATTTATCGAAAATCTATGAATTTTTATATTTTATATTTTATATTTTTACATTTAAAAAAAGAGAGGTTTCTTCGTATACATTTTTATTTTTATAATTTTATTTACATTTATTTATACTTTATATTATTATTATTTTGAAATATATGAATTTATCGAAAAACTTTATATTATTATTATTTTGAAATATATGAATTTATCGAAAATAATCTCTCCTTTAAATAAGGATAACAGTATATATTATTAGATATCTCTACCCTACATTTTACGAGGACTCTCACTAAAACAGTCTCACATAAAATTTATTCATAATTATTATTTTCTAAAAATTGATATTTTAACTAATAATTTAAAAAATATCAACACAAATTTTATTTTTAATATTTTAATTTAAGTTCTCTTGTTATCAAATATAATTCAATATTAACCTTCATTAATAACTTCCATTACATTAACTGAAGTAATATAATTTAATAGGTCAATTATTTAATTAATTTCAAAGACAAATATCACTAACAAAATATTTTAAATTCAACTAAATTTAATTAGCAAATAACTCTTATTCTAATTTTGTTTTAGACTGATTTGCAATTAAACAAAGTCATTATCTTCACATAAATATAAATATACAAATACATATTTATTTAACAAAATAATAATAATTAAAAATAAAATAGAAATAAAAGATAATAAATAATTATAAACAAAGTAAGGAAATATTTAGGCTAACTAACTAAGAGGAAAATAATACATATTAAATGTTTCTCACTCTTTTCTCAATAACCTTCTCCCTTAATTTCAAAGTATGACTAAGTAGTTTAACGCCTTTATAGTTCTAGAGCTTTAGATGTCCCTTTTTTTTGTAAAAAAGAATTAGCATACTAAGTCTCTACTCATCCAGTACTTTGGTAATTTTCAGGATCACATTAAAAAGCTTGGCTAGCCAAGTACGATCCTCTTTGCCTAAAACACTTCAACATCCTTATGAGGATCTCATTAGGCCCTACTACCCTTTCACTCTTCATCTCCTTCAAAGCCCTTTTGATTTCTTCCATTATAATCTATCTATAACAAGTAAAGTTACGATATCTCTAAAAAAACTAAGATCATCTAAAGAGATGTTGTCCTCTATACCTTCATTAAAAAGGCTAGATAATTACCTCTGTCATCTTTTCCTAATGTCATTTTCAGTCATAAAAACCAGCCTTACTTCATCTTTTATACAATGAACTTGATCTAAGTCTTTTGCTTTCTATTCTCTAACTCTTGCCTATTTAAAAATACCCTTTCTCCATTTTTAGTTTCCAATAGTTGGTATAATTTCTCATAAGCTCTGCTTTTAGCTTCTAAGATTATCTTCTTCGCCTTTTTTTCTAGTTTGTAATTTTCTTTATTAAATACTCTCTCCAACTCTGTGAGCTATCTGTTAATGGGCATTTTTTTATTGATTTTTGATACATAATTTGCTAAACTCTCGTCTATTTAATATTTAAATTACACTAATTAAGAGTTATTTGTTTAATTTTAGGCATACATCAAATTTGGAACCTTTAAAAGCCTAAAACAAGAAAAGCTCCCAAAGGAAGCAAGGATAAAAAATGTTAACATTTTGGCCACCTAAAAAATGTTACCGTTTTGGCCTAGGCAATCAACAGAGAAGGATGTTTTGTGTGTGAACTAGGGGGGACAAAAGGATTATTCGACACATCAATAAGGGAAGAAAAGAGAAGAGCAGAAAAGCTAGCAGCTAAGAGGAGTGTAGTGTGAGTAGCGTAAGAGGAGAGTAGCATGACAGTGAAAATAACACAGAGAAGAGGGCTGGTAGCATTGAAACAATGTGAAGGCTGGGACTACATAAAGAAGGGATAGAAAAATAGCGTGGTGGCTGCATGAAAGAGAGTAGCATGAAAAGAGAGAACAAAAGAAATCAATGTGCGTGAGAGAGGGCTGGAGAAGACAACGTGAACAGTGGGGGTGGACCAAAAACCTCCCACTTAATTCATCACATCAGCTACAGTGGCAAGGAGGGAGGAGAGAAAATAAAGCAGTGGTAGAAGACGTCAGTTGTAAAGAAAAGAGAATAATGGTGTGTTAAAAGAGGAGCTTTCCTTGGACAACACCAATTATATTGGGTGTTGTGGATTTGTTTTTATTCTTTATTTGTTTTAATTTTTTGTGGATTTAATCAATGCAATTATATATCATGACCATGATTTATGTTACATTGACGAATATGTGTAGGTAAGTTTTCTTTGGTTGAGGTTAAGATTGATATTAGATTAAGATAATTTTTATGGTATTGGTTTTTGCTTGACTGAATACATATTTAGTCCTAATTTAGCTTGATCACCTAGATTAAGGCCTTAGATGATTGAATACCATAACCAATGGGATTTAATTTTTCGGAAAATCAATTAACCAACATTCTTGAGACTAAATTGTAGACCAACCTTAGGATCTTGTATGAGGATACCTAGGATTAACGATCTTAATTTTAGGCTTCTTGTATTGAATGCTTTTTATTCCGAATTATCTATAAACCAAGTGGGTAACTCGGATTCAAAAGAGAAGGGAATTCCTATGAACATTGAGTTCAACTTATTTAAGTGAAGTAATTCCTAAATCAATCCACAGTTACAAGTTTTAGTGTCTAATCCAATTGAAATACGATACCTTAGCCAATTTCTATCAATTGACTAAATATAGTCATTTTCTAATTCGTACTGTGCATCTTACATATTTCCTTCATTCGTTTACTTTATTTTATTTTCAAATCAGCCAATTCTTGATTGTCTGAGTTATTTTGTATCATTTAATTTAATTGTCTCGTGTGTTGGAATCCCTTGGGTAAGATAGCTGGTTCTTACCATTTTATATTACTTGTCGACGAGGTACACTTGCCTCTAGTTAGTCTAGGTAGAATTTGATTTATATTGCTTTGTTTAGACCGTAATAAGTTTTTGGCACCATTGCCTGGGAATTTCCTTATTGTGATTTGTTAGATTAGACGGTATTAATTGTCTCAGATTTAATTCTTGCTTCATTGTTTATTTGCATATTTTAGTTGTTTGCTTGATTGTTTTAATTTAGTGTGTTTTATTTTCAATCTTTAGCTTTGTTATTATTTGTTTCATTTTGTTCATGCTCACTTGTGGTCAAAGGCCCAAGAATTTGCTACTTGATATTGAGATTGAAAAAACTGCTCGTAGGTTGTGCAAGGAAACCAGATTGGCTCGAAATCTTAATATAGAAGAAGGGATTAGAGAAGAGCAGTTTGTAGAGATGAAACAATAGGATGAGGGGCTAATGACATGTCTTGAAGAGAGAAGGGAGTTGGCTATGATGGATTTGACTATGGGGCACAACAATAGACCCATACCTCCCATTATAAGGTCAACGATCATAGCTGCGAGTTTTGAGATTCCTCATAGCATTATATCCATGGTGAGAGCTTCTCAGTTTGGAGGATTACCATTGGTGGATCCGAACACCCATTTGGAGACTTTTCTGGATATTTGTGATCTGTTCAAGCAAAATGGAGTGTCGGATAAAGCGGTGAGATTAAGTTTATACCCATTTTCTTTAAGGGATAAGGCTAGAGCATAGTTGGCTAGTTTGCAGTTAGGATCGATTACTATGTGGAATGAGTTGATGAGATTATTTCTGGCCAATTTTTCCCTCCTGTCAAGGTTGCAAAGATGAAGAATGAGATCACTTCCTTCACCCAATATGAAAACGAAAGCCTATATGAAGTGGGGGAGCGATTTCAAGATATATTGACATAATGTCCTAATCATGGGTTCTCCACATGGCAGCAGGTCAACACTTTTTATACAGGAATGACACCATCAACCAGGAGTACTATAGATGCTGCAGAAGGAGGTAGTTTAATAAGAAAGACGCTAGATCAGGCCTACAGGTTGATTGATGAGATGGCTACCAGTAGCTTTTAGTATCATACATAAAGGCATCCCAGACGACCTACAGGAGCTCATGTAGTAGACAATACAGTGGCTTTGTCAGCTTAGATTGATGTTTTGACGAAGAAGTTGGATAATTTGATGCACAGTGTGAGAGGAGGAGCTAATTCTTCATTAAAGAGTTGTGTTATATGCGAGCATTGTGGCGGAGATTCCCATGCATCTTTTGAGTTTCAAGTTAGGAATCCTTTTTCTCAAGAGACAGAAGAGGCCCATTATGTGGGCAATTATAATAGACAGAGAGGGGATCCATATTTTAACACCTACAACCAAGGGTGGAAGAATCATCCAAACTTCTCTTAGCGGAACGATCAGATGGCACAACTATAGTCATCCAATGTTCAGAGACAACCACCTCTAGGTTTTAAGGCTCACATCAAACCCTAGTTCTTCATCTTGAAGTCTTAAGATGAGCTTTCCATACTTCACATCGATGATGGTCCGTGTAGTGGCCATGAAAGGTCTCCCAAGAATGATGGGGATGTCTCTATCTTCCTCTATATTAAGGACTAAGAAATCTACCAGGAAGATAAACTTCTCGACCTTGACCAATATATCCTTAATGATTCCTCTCGGATAAGTAATGGACCTATCTGCCAGCTGAAGCGAAATAGTGGTGGGTTTGGGCTCTACTAATCCTAATTTCCTGAAAGCAGAAAGAGGCATTAAGTTAATGCTCACACCCAAATCCATTAATGCCCTGTCTGTATCCAAATCACCAATAACACAAGGAATAGTAAAACTCCCTGGATCCTTAAGCTTTGGTGGTAACTTTTTCGACAATATGGCCGAACACTCCTCATTCAGCTTCACCGTGGCATACTCCTCAAGCCTCCTCTTATTAGACAAGATTTCTTTCAAAAACTTAGCATAAGAAGGCATCTGTGCTATGGCCTCAACAATTTATATGCAACGTTTTAAACATCTCAAGAAAATGACCAAACTGCTTATCTAATTACGTAACTTTCAACCTTTGAGGATAAGCGATCTGAGGTCTTACCGGATGTGTGATGGGGTTAGCAAATAACCTTGGACGATCCTCCCTTGCAGTTGGTGCTTCCTTGTCCTTTTTGTTACCCTCTTGACTCTCGTCTTCTTCACTGCTTTCCACTTCTTTATCCTTCTGCTTCTCCTTTACTTCCTCAAGCTGTCTACCACTCCTCAATAAGATTGCCTTTGCATGTTCTCTTCGGTTGGCCTCAGTAGTGTTAGGCAATGAACCCGAAGGTCTTTCCTTTAACAAACTTGCAATCTAACTCATCTGATTCTCCAAACTTCTGATAGAGGATTCTTGATTCTGCAACCTAACCTGTGGTGGAAATGTACTTCGAGATTAGATTTCTCTGGTGGTGCACCTTATTTAGGGATGCATTTGCATTTGTGAAATCTTGTGAAAGGTATCCAAAGGTCGGGAACATTAGTAGGAGACATGACATGCCATTGATTGACATTCTTGTTTGCGAGGTTTTTAATGTATGGGGCATAGACTTCATGGGACCATTCCCTAAGTCTTTCTCCAATCAATATATATGAGTTGCGGTTGATTATGTTAGCAAGTGGGTAGAAGTAGAGGCATTGCCCACAAATGAAGTTGTTAAGTTTTCGAAGAAGAATATTTTTACGTGTTTTGGCACACCTAGGGATATCATTAGTGATGGGGGGTTGCATTTTTGCAAAAAACTTTTTGATTCATTATTAGTTAAGTATGGGGTGACCTATAAGGTTGCTACTCCATACCACCCCCAAACTAGTGGGCAAGTTGAAGTCTCAAACAAGGAATTAAAGAAACTATTAGAGAAAACTGTTAATGCTTCTAGGTAGGACTGTTCTTTAAAGATAGAAAAACTTGTTGGGTCTAAACAAAGCAATATAAATTAAATTCTATCTAGACCAACAAGAGGTAAGTGTACCTCGTCGACAAGTAATATAAAACGGTAAGAACCAGATATCGTACCCAAGGGATTCCAACACACAAGACAATTAAATAAAACGACGCAAAATAACTTAGATGATCAAGAATTAATTGATTTGAAAATAAAATAAAATAAACGATTCAAAGAAATATGCAAGATGCAAAGTATGAATTAAAAACAACTAGAATTAATCAAATGACAGAAATTAGCTAAGGTATCGGATTTTAGTTAGATTAGGCATTAAACTTGTAATAGTGAATTGATTTAAGAATTACTTCACTTAAGCAAGTTAAACCTAATATTCATATGAATTCCTTTCTCTTTTAAATCCAAGTTACCTTTTGGTTCATAGATAATTTGGAATAAAAAGAAAACATTCAATGCAAGAAGATTAAAATTAAGTTCGTTAATTCTAGGTATCCTCATACAAGATTCTACGGTTGGTCTAAGCGTTAGTCTCAAGTATATTGCTTGATCGATTTTTTTACAAATCAAATCTCAATGGTTATGAAATTCAATCGTCTAAGGCCTTAATCTAGTTGATCATTCTAAATTAGGCTAAATATGCATTCAATCAAGAAAATAAAGCAATACCATAAAAATTGTCCCAATCCAATATCAATCCTAACCTCAACCAAAGAAAACTTACCTACACATATTCGTCAATGTAACATAAATCATAGTCATGATATATAATTGCATTGATTAAATCCAAAAAAATTAAAAACAAATAAAGAATAAAAACAAATAAAAAACACCCAATATAGTTGTTGTTGTCCAAGGAATGCTCCTCTTCTAACATGCCATTATTCCTTTTTCTCTACTACCGACGTCTTTCTTCTACTGCTGCTGCTCCCTTTGTTCCTTTGTTCTTGAATCAGCCTTCATCACTAATTAGTTTCGGTAAGAACAATGACATAAACCAAGGAGAGTGGTTTAATAATTGTGGATTTATCAGATGAAGTAACCAAGACTCAATCTTCAGTAGAGTTACAGATCATTCAAACTGCCTACAAATTTGATGGAAAAAAATTATCTCAAGTGGTCACAACTTGTTTGAACTATTTTGAAAGGAAAGAGGAAGATCAGTCACTTGTTAGGAATTGGATCAAGGCCAGAAGATCCAGGTTTTGAGGCATGGGATGAGGAGGACTCATTGATCATGGTGTGGCTTTGGAACTCAATGATACCTGAAATAAGTGATACAGTGATGTTCATGGCTACAACCAAAGATATCTCGAATTCAATTTAGGAGACATACTCAAAAGCTAGGGATGGAGCTCAAGTGTATAAAGTGAAAGTCAAGATTGTTACCTCTAAACAAGAGAACAAATTAGTGACGGAATATGTCAATCAACTGAAGTCATTATGGCAAGAACTTGATCATTATCGAGTGATTCAGACCAAGTGTCTAAATGATGCTGCTATACTAAAGGAGTTCATTGAACATTATAGAGTTTATGACTTTCTGGTTAGATTAAATTTCGAGTTTGATCAAATAAGGATCCAAATACTCGGAAAGCAGAAAGTTCCATGGTTTAATGAGGTAGTGGCTATTATTCGGAGTGAAGAGAGTAGGAGGAATTTGATGCTTAATCCTCAACCTTCTGATGATTCAACTATGGTAGTTAGGAGTGAAAAGTAGGCTAGGAAAATATTTGATGCAGAAACCGAAAAAGGGAGTCAATCCAAGTCTCAAAACTGTGATGACTTGTGTTGTAGCTACTGCAAAAAGCCACGTTATATGAGGGAGAAGTGCTGGAAGTTGCATGGAAAGCCTCCTAATCGTGAATAGGGAAAAAAAGGATATCAACCTAGGGGTAATGGACAAGTGCAAGTTGCTACAAGTACATCCTAACAGGAAGACAGACAAGACATAAAGGGTTTTAACCAAGATAATATGGAAAAGATGAGAGCATTTGTTAACAACACAGAGAAATCTGCATGTACATGCTCCTTTGTGCATTCAGGTATGTGTTCAGTTGGATTAAATGTTTCAGATAAGGTTTTTCAGCAATCTTAGATTATGGATTCAGGAGCCATTGACCATATGACTTATTCCTCCAAACTCTTTACTACCTATGCCCCTTACCCAAGCAATAAGAAGATAACCACAATAGATGGATCCTTAGCAACAGTAGCTAGAATAGAGATGTCAAAATAAACCCATACATAACATTGAGAAATGTTCTTCATGTCCCTAAGCTAGCCACAAATCTAATATCTATGCAAAAACTCACACTTGATTTACTTTGTAATGTTACATTTCACTTAAGTCGTTTATTTCAGGAGAGGGACTCGAGGAAGATGATTGGAAGTGCTAGAGAACGGGATGGCTCTACTATCTTCAGGAAACTAACAGATCAAACCTATCCAAGGGCAGATCACCCTACTCATTCTTTTCTGAATCAATATTGACAAATAAAGAAAAAATCTTCTTACATCATCATAGGTTAGGTCATCCATCATTTAGGATTATTTAGTCTTTGTTTCCTGCTTTGTTTACAAAGCTAGATTTTAAGAGTCTTTATTGTGAGGTGTGTGAACTTACTAAGCACAAGCATATACCTTTTCCTATTAGCAATAAAAGAAGCATTTTTCTTCCTTTCCATATTATTCATACTGATATTTGGGGTCCCTCAATTGTTTCAAATATGTCAGGGGCATGGTGGTTTGTAACTTTTATTGATGATTGCACTAGAGTTACCTAGGTTTTCTTGCTCAAACACAAGTCTGAAGTGAGTTCTATACTTCCACATTTCATCTCTATGGTAAAAAATCAGTTTGGTATAAAAATCAAGAAACTTAGATCCGACAATGCCAAAGACTACTTCAACCAAACTCTTACTTTCTTTTATCAAAAAGAAGGGATAATTCATAAGTCTTCTTGTGTCAAAATGCCTCAACAAAATGGGGTGGCAGAAAGGAAAAATCGACACCTTTTAGACCAAACATGAGCATTGTTATTTCAGAAAAATGTACCAAAATATTTTTAGGGGGAAGTGGTCCTAACAGCCACTCATCTCATTAACAGACTACCCTCTAAAGTCCTAGGATTCAAAAGTCCAACAGAGATACTCTCTTCATTCTACCTACATATATCTACTACAAACAATCTTGTACCTCTCATTTTTAGGTGTGTGTCCTTTGTTCATATTCGTAGCCAAGATCATGAGAAATTGGATATTAGAGCACTGAAGTGTATCTTTGTAGGGTATTCGTTAACTCAAAAAGGGTATAAGTGTTATCATCCTCCTTCTAAGAAATTTCATATGTCCCAAGATGTCACCTTTAATGAACAAGAAGCCTTTTTTGTCCAACCTTATCTTCAGGGGGAGAATCTCAAGGAAGATAAGGAGTTCTTTCTTGCAATGTTGTAAAATGATCCTTTCCTTATATCTAAACCCAGTTAAATCATTCAAATACCTTCAGCTCAACCAGAATCTACTAAAACCAAAGCCAAACCTAGTTCTGAACCTAAATCTGCTTTTGGAGATGTGAGATTTGGAAAGGTGTACTCAAAGCGGAAAGAGGTTAATTCGGAATCTATGCATGTACAAGAATCTGAACCAGATTCCTCAAAGAGGTAAGAATTTCTGATTTTCCTACTTTACAAACTGAAACTGAAGTGTAGATTAGTGAGGAAGATCATGATCAACATATTACCATTAGAAAAGGAACCAGAACATGCACTAAAAGGTTGTTATACCCACTGTCACACTATATGTCCTTTCAAAATTTCTCACCAACATTTAAAGCCTTTCTTGTAAACCTCAATAACACAACCATTCCTACAACCTTATCTAAAGCATTGTCTAATGAAAAATGGAAACAACTCATGGATATGGAGATGGAGGCACTAAGCAAGAATAAAACATAGAGTTTGGTGAAATTGCCAGTTGGAAAAAGGCCGGTGGGCTGCAAATGGGTGTATACAGTAAAATATAGGGCTGATGGGTCAATTGAAAGGTATAAGGCAAGGTTGGTAGCCAAAAGATACACTCAAATTTATGGGATTGATTATTTAGAGACATTAGCTCATGTGGCTAACATAAATACAATTAGATTAATTTTATCTCTAACAGCAAACCGTGGCTGGGAACTACAACAATTTGATGTAAAGAATGCATTTCTACTTAGGGAGTTAACAGAGGAGATTTACATGGAGGTCCCACCGGGGTATGAAGCAAAAGTGGCCATCAATACTATATATAAGCTGAATAAAGCTTTGAATGGATTGAAACAGTCCCCATGAGCCTGGTTTGGCATATTTGCAAGAGTCATGTTATCTATAGGATATAAGCAAAGTCAAGGAGATCACACCTTGTTCATTAAGCATTCAGCCACAGGGAAAGTAACAGTATTATTAGTCTGTGTGGATGACATCATACTCATATGAGATGATGAGATAGAGCAACAGATCTTGAGTAATTGTTTAGCGAAAGAGTTTGATATTAAGACCTTAGGAAGGTTGAGGTATTTTCCCGGAATTGAAGTAGCACACTTTAGGAGAGGTATTTTTATATCCTAAAAGAAGTATGTTACTGATTTACTTAAGGACACAAGGAAGGCTACATGTAAACTTGCAACTACACCCATGGAGTCGAACCTTAAGCTGGGAAAAGCAGAGGAAGATGTTCCAGTCAATAAGGAGATCTTGCATGGATGCTATCCAGAACTCATCTTGTAGAGCCTTTTTAAAGTTCTTTGGCTCAAATGAAGATGTGTAGCACAAATATCCTGCAAGTTCTCGATAATCAAGCCTTTTTCTTTCCCTTGTTTTTCTTCTTTCACTAATTTCTCCAATAATGTTTTCTACTGGATGATTTCTTCTGATCCGAGAGGGAGAGTCATGGTTCAAATCAGTTTCCCTCGAGTTTTGAACATGTAAAGGAATAGTTTCTGCATCTAGTGTTTTGGTTGATTCATCATTTAAAGCTACTGACAGTTCTTCAATTCACGTAGTTACTTCCTCAGTAGCAACTAACTGCTGGGAATTTTTTACATCTTTTCTCGTTGCTTGTTTGAACTGGTTCAAAGAATTGGTTATGTAAATTTTCTTCTACCACTTGACTTCTTGACAAAGACTCATCATCTATCACAACATTTATGGATTCTAACACTTTCTTTGTTCTTTGGCTATAGACTTGGTAAATTTTACTGTGTGTTGAATAACCAATAAAAATTCCTACATCACTTTTGCTCTCAAATTTTCCAAGCTATTCCCAACATCTAAGAATGTAGCAGTTACTACCAAAAACATGAAAATAACTCACATTAGGTTTCTTTCCCTTCCAGAGTTCATAGGATGTTTTGTTCAAGATGCTTTGAAGATAAACTCTATTAGATATATAGAATGTTGTATTAATTGCTTCATCCCAAAATTGCATAAAGAGTTTACTTCCATTTAACATAGATCTAACCATTTCTTGAAGTGTTCTATTTTTCCCTTCGATAACTCCATTTTGTTGTGGAGTTTTAGGAGCAGAAAATTCCTATATGATATCATACTCTTCACAAAAATTATTAAAGCTTATACTCTCAAATTCTCTTCCATGATCCAATTGAATTCTTAATATAGTCATATTTTTCATAGTCATGACCTGCATATATAGGCTTCTAAAAGCCTTGAAAGCGTCTGATTTTTCTTTCAAAAATGATACCCAAGTATATCTCAAATAGTCATCAACACAAGTTAAAAAAATCTCATTTCACCAATGCTATTATTTTATATTGGACCAACTAAATCCATATAAATCAATTCAAGCATGTTGAAGAGGTAACGTGTCTAATCTTTTTGTGTGGTACTCTAATTTGTTTACCCATTTGACAAGTGCTACAAATTGATACCCCTTCTTTGTTCATTTTGACTAGGCTCTTCACAGCTTCCAATTTTGTCAACTTGCTAATTAGATCAAAATTTGCATGTCTAATTTTTTTATGCCATAAGTTGATGTCATTATCATGTGTGACTAATTTACAACTGGTCATGACCTGCAACATGTAGCAATTGTCGATTGGTCGCTTGCTGCTCATAAGACATTCTCCTTACTCATTAAGCACCCTACATTCATCACTTGTGAATTTAACTAAAAAACCATCATCACAAAGTTGGCTTATACTTACCAAATTTGCTTTCAATCCATCAACATGGAGTACATTCTTCAAGGGGGGCAAACCATTCACACACAGTGTTCCCTTACCAATCACCGAAGCCTTCTTTCCATCTCTAAAGGTCACATGACCATCCACACAACTTTGATAATCAGTTAAGTAATTCTTTTCCCCTATCATGTATCGTGAAGATACCAACCATTTTGTAAGGTAGCTTTCATCGATTTGAGAACCACGAAAGCTCATAATTCACTCTTTTTCACCCAAGTGGATTTCGGTACTGAGAGCTAATGTTGAAATTTTTGTGAGGAATATGGAATTCTCTGGCTTTGTCTTCTTTCAAATAACATTTGCAATAGCTAACAACATCTTGGCCTTATGTGTCCAATAACTCCACAAAAATGACACATGGGTACGAATCTTCGAGTTTTTCTTGATGTTTCTTCTTCTTGTATAGATATGGACATATCATTCGTCGCTTCATTCACCTTAAAGCACTCTCTTGGTGGAACCAATACCTTGAAGATCCCCTTTCACTTTACCAATTTCTATTAACTTTTCTAGTTTTTCAATACAGTCATTCAACATTCTCAAACCCTTTTCAGTACTTACTAATCTCATTCTAGCTTCACCAAGTTCATCTAATGTCGACTTCAATTTCTTTTCTAACCCTTGAATAGTACTTTTCATAGAGAGATTTTCTTTCTTCAATCTTTTATTCTTTCTACACGTATTCACCCATTTTTCATACATAGCCTTGTATGCCTCGTAAATATTCTCCTTTCTATCATTTAGGCCACTTTCATCACTGTCATAATCAGATATTGGGTTTTGAGCTGAGTTTTTACGTTTTTCTATAAAATTTCTGATTTTCCCCTTTTTTCATCTTCAGTTACTTCCTTCTCAGTCACTGTTAAGTAAGTAATTGGACTTTTGCTATACAAGGTAACTAACGCAGCACTATTTGCAATTTCTTCTTCACCATTGTATTAACTCTCGGAATCATTCTCACTCCAAGTGCTAGTAAAGGATTTTCCTTTTCTTTTCTTCAAAATATTTGCACATTCGGCCTGAACGTGCCCAAAGCTTTGACACTCATGACACTAAATTTTCTTCATCCTCCTTTCACCCTTTTGAGCTTTGACTTGTTGCTTTAAATTAGTATTTTATGAGCTCCCACCATATTGTTTAAATTCGAGTTTGTCATTTTTCATTCTCTTCAACCATTTACTAAAGCTCCGTATGAGTAGTACCAAGTCTTCATTTTCATCAGATTCCTCTTCTGCATCATTCACACCTTTTGCAATCTTAACTTGTAACGCCAGTCCTTTGCTTCTTTATTGCTTACCTCTTAAAAGATTCATCTTGAAATTTGTAAGAATTTCAATTACATTCCCCAATGACAAATCATTGATGTTGTGAGCCTCCTCTATTGCTGCAGTTTTAGGAACAAATCTTGGAGGCAATGATATCAACGTCTTCTTGACAAGCTTTAGATCGGAATATTTCTTTTTGAGTTGATGCACTTGATTTGCTATATCTCGCAATCTTTTATGAAAGTCCCTAATGATCTCATTTTTATCCATCTTCAGGTCTTCAAACCTCACAATCAACATCTGTAATTTTGACTGTATCACCAATTTGGATCCTTCATGAATAGTTTGCAAGGCATCCCACGCTTCTTTGGCCGATTCATAAGCTGATATCATTGAGAAACGTCCTTCATCAACAGCACTAAAAATTGCATGCATTGCTTGTGAGTTTCCTAGCGCACTTTCTTCTTCGGCTCTTGTCCATTCGGCCAGATCTTTTTGAATTGCTTCTCCTTTGTCATCAATGGTCATCGAATACGTCCACCCATGTATTACCGAGTGCCAAGATTTTGTTCCCTAAGCTTGGATGAAGACTCTCATACGTGCTTTCCATGCAGAATAGTTAGATCCATCCAACAGCAGTGGTCTAGTAATCGATGCTCCCTCTCTAGTAGTCATGTTTACGAAACTAGGATCTGCACCAACTTGCTACCAAGTTCTGAATCGGTGACCTCACTCTTATACCTATTGTAAAACTGTATATGTTAATGATTTCGCAAACTATCCGATTTTACACAGTCATTTCTGGTACAAATAAAAGCAAAATCAATCAAAAGAAACACTAACATACAACATCAAAAATTTTGTAACGCAGTTCAGCACTCTTTACCTACGTCTACAGGGCTCTCACCCAAATTAATTCTTTCACTTAAGTACAATAGATTTCCCAAGGCCTTAAGCTGACACCACTCACCCCTTGATACTATCTCTCAACCTCACTTCTTATGAAAGATTTTTCACATCCAATAACACGACCGACTTGTGTTAACCTCGTCAAAGGATTTTCCTAAACAACTATTAATTAATGAAAGACAATAAATAAAAACTCCAAGTGTTTAAAGAATTAATAACAAAAACTTAGGACACTTAAAATTCAAAAAAAACAACTTCCCTATGACTGTAGACCCTCCAAGAAAGATCTGACAGTTGTTCGTCCACATAAGCCACTCCACAACTTAATCAACTACCACATGATTTGTAAAGAACAGTGCAGAATATATGGATATGCAGCCCCAATACGCAGATATCAACACAATCAACAGTTGCACTCACAAACCATCAATGAATACCACATCAGCGTTTTCACTTATGTTCACGTATCAGATGGGTTATGCACAAATACTTTCAACACATCCACCAAGTGACTCACGCACACACCCACCAATCAGCTGCAGCTTTTTATTCACTCACAACTCACTACTCACACACTGCGCACTCTATAATGAATCGTGGATAAAAATCAATCTATTCAAAAAGCTACTGCCTTCATATGTTGCTGAAACCCTTAATTAACAATAAAAAATACCGTAATACCCTTTTGCAACTCCAAATACGTAAGACCCACATACTTTGTAAAATCAACTTCTATGTAAGATAGAATTCTATTCTATCTAGAACTTTATCCAACTAGTGTTAAAATCCAAGATAATAGAAAATATGCCAATTTATGAAAATATGTCAAAATAAAATAAAATAGATCAGTTTTCATCACAACCATGTACATGCTTTGGAAAAAAAGGAACATCAGGCAAACGGAGGAAGATAAATATTGGTTAGCAGAAAAAATAATGATTTGGATATGAACCATCATGATTGCTGGAACCATTCTATCACCTCTTAAATTCTAAATATTTGTATATAAAAGGAAAGAATATATTGATCCCTACTTATCTAAATTGGTTGCCATCCCAATATCTAATCTGAAGTATTGGAGAACCTACGTAAAGAGTCTTGTCACATTTATGAAGTCAATTTTGATTTCTCATCCAAATTAATTGCATAAGAAATCGAGTATTGGTTTTGACCACTCAAAAAACTATTACAATCTATCATACAATACCGTTAGACCACAATCATAATTAATAATGGAAACGTTTAAGTTACCTACTGATACTACCAGCATGCTGCCATCTTTAATAGATAATAATATCGTTTCGGTCGAGTTCTCACGTAAGATCGTAAAAAATGTAAAGTCAAGCACTTGGTATAAATTAATTTCTTAGACCAAACCCTTACAGGATATATTCTTTTCTTCTTAAGCTTATTTGATATAATTAACTTCGTGGACCAAACTCCTACAGCATATATCTATTTTCTTCTTAAGCTTACTAAATGTTGGGAATAACTACAAATAATTTATCCATCACCATTATTGTCGACCATTTCTTTTGTAACGTAGAAGTTTTCATAGACTTGTTGGGGCTAAAAGTATATTTTGAATCTCAATATTTACATCAAAATATAAAATAGACCATAACGTTTTGAAGCATTCAAATTGAACATCAATGTTTTCAAAACATTCAAAACAAAACTTAAGTAGATGGAAAATTTAATGAGATTAACTTTCAATCAGTTAAATGTTTTGTCAATACTGACATGATATCATTTTTATTTTTTAATAAAAGTAAACTTCTCCACCGCATAATAAGTGAGATTCACTATTTGAAATATATGACTGTAGATTCCACTGCTATGTAACAAATGAGATCTACTGTTTGAAACATATAGCAGTAGATCCAAGCCAATATTGCGTGACAATGACTATTACTTTCTATTTAATGTATAAAAAGCTAATCATATAATAGTGAGACTTATTTTTATTTAAAAATATAAAATCATGTAATATTAATATTGACATGATATTTAATTGACTAAAAGTTAGTTTAGTCAAAAATTCCTTCAATTTAAGATTTGTTCTAGACATTTTGAAAACGTTAGAATTCAATTTGAATACTTCAAAAGATTTGAGTTAAAGCTATATTCTATCGTAAACATTAAGTTTCATAATACACTTTTGGCCTGACTTGTTTATCTACTATCAAGATTAAACCTTCTAAGAGGTTGAATCAAGCTAGTGAATTGAACTTCACAAATAGTAGTTCTAGGTTCCAATTCTCGTTTTGCAGCTTAAAAAATTTTAATCTTTAATTGGTTCTAAGAGTTCAAGTACTGAGTTAATAAATATGCTAAAGAATAATTTTGAACTTATACCTTTAATAATGGAAAACTGTTAGGTAGGGGTGAAATGTCGTGACATTATCCTAATGTAGTATCCTAAATACGCCTCAAGTTAGCAAAATTATGTTTAATTTAAAAAATAAAAAATTAATTTGACTTCATAAATGTGACAAGATTCTTTAAGTAGGTTCTCCAATACTTCAAATTAGATATTGGGATGGTGACCAATTTAGATAAGTAGGGATCAATATATTCTTTTCTTTTATATACAAAAAATTAGAATTTAAGAGGTGATAGAACTCAGTGTAGCCCTGAAAGTGTGATAGACTTCCAAAACTCGTAAAGGTTTCCCGTTTAAAAAAGAGTTGAACCTTTGTGTGAAGCAAAACTTTGATTTGCTGTTTAATTAAATAGGCAGGAATCTTGATGTCAACAAGCGAGGGAAGGGCCGTTGGGACTTTGATAGAGCAAACATTTAGCAACCACAAAGCGATGCGACAGCTCCCCTGCACCTCCGACTAATCTAAGTTTAATGTTCAAATTCAAACACCTAACAGGTAAAGACTAGTGATCAACTGAAGAACTTAATTCGTTTTAGACAAAGTTGTCGCAACACTAATATAATTAATTAAACAAGACGAACATCTTTTTCTTTTCTTTTCTTTTTTTGTCGGCTTTGAGCCTACCAAATTTGAATGGTTCAGGCAGCCACTTACTAGGTAAAAGAGACCATAACACCTCGAGTAATTGAATGGATACTTCCACTTCGCTATGCTGAACCGATGAAATAAACACCAAGTAATATATGAGATAATCTGATTATTTCTGTCCCAAACTTGAACTCAGTTCAATAGGATGCATGAGATAGCACAAGTTGTGACGCCATGACGTTGAACAAAAATTTACCATCTTTCCTACAATTCGTAATAGATAATTCTTCACGGGGCTGGCTTAAAGGTATGTCTTGGTTTGGAAGAGCAGTGGCGTTAGTAACTTGCTGAAATTAACCTGTCATAATGATAAATATTTATTCTCAATAAATATTTATGTATTTGGGATTACTGTTTTGCTAATTGCTGAAACGTAAAAATATATATTTGGTAAGTATAGTTACAGTTGTTAAAAAGAGATAAGATGAATAAAAAATTCATAGATTTAATAAACTATTAATTGTTGTATAAATAATTAAAAAATATATTATTAATCATATAAACTGAAAATTATAAATAACAAAATATTAAATTAAAATAATAATAAATATATTATTAGTCATATTCTATTAGGTGAGGGTATAATAAAAAATAATAATTACCATGAAAAGCAGAATTTTTATTATAGAAGCACTTTCATACCGCAATCTTCTTTTTATTTATCGATTTCTATAATAGTATGATACTTTCCTCCAACTTCTGATTGTTCAATTGTAAATTTAAATATATAATTATATTTAAAAATTATAATAAATAAGTACTTATCTCCGTCACATCACATATATAAGAGAGAAGCGTATAAGAAAGTTGGCGGCAAAAGCACGTCACTTTGGTTAAATAAATTTCACTTGGTTTTCCCCAATTAGTCACTAATTGAGTAGGCTCCTTCTGACTTTTTGTATTTTTCATTAAACATATTCCTTTGCGATCTCCCGATAGCCTTGTGGCATCTTCCGCACCGTATAACCACTCAAGAACTGCCAAAAACACTATATTTCATATGATTATCCAATCAAATTTTAGAGCTTTCTTGGCATCTCCGGATACTCTAATCAGGGTTAGTTAGGTCCTTTGACTTTATAACTTCCGCTTCAGGCAATGCTCAAAGTACTTCGTTGACAGTGAAACTATAAAGCTGAGTCTTTATGTTGCCTCCCATTCATTGCAATCCATTGTTTAACCTCTCTCTTCTTCTATAAGAATCTGTAGTTTCTCCAGGCTTCTTATGTAAAACCTTTTGATTCCCAGTGTCGGTTTTCTCTCTTCTGTGTAGAATATTTCATCGAAATATCGACAAACGAGATTGCCAGTTTTAAGCCTAGTCTATATCTCTCTAAATTTCTGTCTGTTTCTGTCCCAAAGACAAGCAGAGCTTTCTAAGAATCTCAGACATACCTAAGAAAGAATGCTCTTCAAGGCTGTAAAGAAGAAAATGTGGATGTTCTCTCTCTGACCTTTCTCCAAGACCACCTTGAACCCTAAGAGCTTGTCCTTTTTGCGTTATGGAACGTATGATCACACCCAGAACCACGACAACCACAACACTCTTGACCAAATATATTAAGAAACAACACTTCCCTCTGCAAAAGCTCTCCTTCTGGTTTGCTCCCACCAGTCGCCCGCCAGGCTTGCTTTCTTCCACTTTTGGCTCATAGAACACATAAAACGAAAACCCTTTTCAAGTACTTTTCCTTCTTCGTAGCTAAATTGCCAATGGTTGATTACCGTTATAACACTAACTCTTCATTTGGTTCCGGATTTGTCCAACAAACTCTGGAGCCGTTTTCCAGCAATTTAGGAGATTTTGGTGGGCTATTGCGAAGTGGATCATCGACATCACAAGCTTTGGTGTTGGATAGTAAAAAGGGTGAGCTTGTAAAGACTCAGGCGAGTGTTGGCAAGAAAGGGATGTCGGAGGCCAAGATTTTGGCTGCTTTGAAGAGCCATAGTGAAGCAGAGAGGAGAAGAAGAGAAAGGATCAATGCCCACCTTGCTACTCTGCGCGGTCTCGTGCCCTGCACCGAAAAGGTAGTTAATCTTGTTTTCTTTGCTCTTTGCCTTACTAATCTGCAACATACTTTAACGATACTCATCCTTTTACTAGTAAATTCATAGTATTAGCTCGATTGTATGTCCTAAAATATGCATTTAAACTTATCAAAATGGGCTAGATGATTTACGGAAATCAAGCATATGAAGTGTGAATTTTTAGTTCTGATGATAATTAAATAGATGATCTTTTAACTCCAAAGTAGGATGGTCCAAATTTTGATGATGAGACACCTACTTTGGAGTAGAATAATACCCAAAATATTACACAGAGGCAAGAAGCACGTATAAGGCGCTGTTTATAGCTAATATGCTGGTATTCTTTGGATGAGTTTTTTAGAAATTTTTTGAAACTAATTAAGAAGCCAATGCTGATTCTGGTATTGCAACGCCTAAGTAGAGGAAGATGTGGAATGTGGCATTTTTGTTAAGTTAGGATGAGAAGTCAATTAATTTTAAGCAGATGAAGTCAACTAGTTTGTATTGTGTGCTTCTTGTGACGTAGAATATTATAAGCTATTTTACCGGTCAGGTAATTTTCCTGAAAACGATCTGCGATACATTACAGGTCGATCGAGTATTCGTTGCAAAATCTAATAACTACTGCTAGAAACTAGTATTTGAATGATGTAATCCCATTTAATCCATTCTTTAACGTGCTAGTGTTTCACGTAGATTGTATCTAAAGGAATCTAGATAAGACTACTATGGCTAAGAGGAAAAGGAAAGATGTATTTTGGTGAGTGCATAGAAATCCTCTTTTTTTTTTTAATAGAGGAAGTCGTCTTTTAGATGTGTATTGAGTAAATCTCCGGATTAACGCAATAGCCTGTAAACTACGTTAATCGGGTAATCAGCACTAGACAAGCCCTATACGACAGGCTCAATCAAAAAAATATAAGTAGGAAGATTTGAACATAAGATCTTTTAATCTCATACTTCTATTCTACCAACTTAACCATTCCTAAGAGCATAGAAACCCTCGTTACCTCAGCTTATCTTGCAGATTAGTTCAGCCTGCCATATGTAAGCTAATTGAGCGGTTGTTGAACAATAAATAATCCCATTGGACCATTTGTACAGCACATTATCATATAAACTAATGTTGCATAGAGCCAAAGCATAAATAGTCGGTTGGGTAGCACTTTATTATATTAATATTTTAATAGTTGATGACTATTGTTTATGCAAGCTCTCGTTACTTATGAATAAATTAAAGTGTTTCCTATGATGAGTGACATTAAATATTTAACTATTATTATTTATCAATTTTCAATGTTAAATAACTATTGTTCAATTGAAAATTTTAATTGATAATAATAGTTTTAATTAGAGTTTGAAAATCACATTTTAAGTGCTGATGTTGGTAATAAGCAGTTTTATATTTTACTAAAAATCTAAATGTTGAAAACAGGAACCATAAAATAAAATACGGAGTGATATGAAATAACCTAAAGCAGAACTACAGTAAAATGTCAGTTGTCACGGTGGGATCGCATGCGCTAAAACAGACGTTCAGGACCACCGACCAAGGAAGTCCAGGATAAGGATAAGGCGTTGGTATTCGCTTATGCAAGGTTGGGGTTCGATGCTTATGTACGCAGTAGGGTTAAATATTCGGTGGTAGTGTTAAGCGACCACTCTGAGGTGTTACACAGAACGAGGGAAGAATAATGTGGACGTAATCTCGTGATTTAACCCCCCCAAAAAAAAACAGACGTTCAGAGTACAAGTGAAAAGCCATTCATATTATTTTAACTATTCATCTTACCCTCTTATATGGCCGGTGTTTTATTTTATCTTCTGATGTTGATGTTATTGTCATATGCATTTGTAACGTTAAGAAGTCAAACAATAGTTTAGGAATGGAGGAGACAATTGTTTTCAGAATTAACCAAGTTATATTTGCAGGTAGCTTTGATATATGGAGACATATCTGCCCGGTATGTCACTAGTACAAATATGTCATTGAGCGCGAAATAGCAGTTTAAGCGTAGCCCTGATCAATTGGTTGACGTTTGTGTGTTAATTTTGACTTCAGTACTATTTGACTGATCTGCAGATGGACAAAGCCACATTGCTTGCTGAAGTCATTAGCCATCTGAAACAACTGAAGAAGAATGCAATGGAAGTCAATGTAGGACTTCTCATGCCAATGGATGATGATGAGGTTAAAGTTGAGGCTTATGATGATGGTTCTGGTGATGGACCATCGTCCTTCGTGGCATCCCTCTGTTGTGATTATCGACCCTCGCTTCTGTCTGACATTAGACAAGCAATTGAAACCCTCCAGTTGAAAATGGTGAACGCAGAAATATCAACTTTGGCTCACCGTCTTAAGGTTGAGTTCGTTTTCAGCAGCTGCAGAAACAATAATGTTGTTGATGATGCTGAGGCAAGACAGCTGCTCAGGAAATCCATCCACCGGGCCTTAACTGCTGTCTTGGAGAAAGGCTCTGCTTCACCAGACTACTCACCTAGAACAACACTGCCTAACAAGAGAAGGAGAATGGCTTTCTTTGATTCCTCTAGCTCGTCTTCTTGAGAGCACAAAATCTTGTTGGCTGTTGGTGTTGAAGACTCGATGTGCATATTCAATTCTGTACGGTGTAAATAGCAAAACTGTTCTTTATGGCTTTTGAGGTGGCATATGCGTGTAAGATAGAATCTTGGGAAACTTGTGATACTGATAATAATTAGAATTAAGTTTGGTATTTTATGCAGTTTTTCTATTTCATCTAAATATTTTTATTTACTTAAATTGAATATCAAATAACGTTTTTTTCATTTTTCTAATTTTATAATGAATATGAAAGAGGTTTATTCTATAATTAATAATTAGGTTAAGGATGGCGGCAGGCTTAACACATGCAAGTCGGACGGGAAGTAGTGTTTCTGGTGACGGACGGGTGAACAACGCATAAGAACCTGTCCTTGGGAGGAGAACAACAGCTGGAAACGACAACTAATATCCCGTAAGTTGAGGAGCAAATGGAGCAATCCGCCCGAGGAGGGGCTCGCGCCTAGTTAGCTAGTTGGTGAGGCAATAGTTTACCAAGGTGATGATCAATAGTTGATCCGAGAGGGTAATCAACCATGCTGAGATTGAGACACGACCCAGACTCTTACGGGAGGCAACAGTGAGGAATTTTTCATAATAAGCAAAAGCCTGACTAAGCAATGCTTCTTGGAGTTAAAAAGTCTACGAGTCCTAAACTTCTTTTCCTTGAGAAGAAGTATATAAAAAGTCGAAACATTTGAATGTTGTTAATTTTAAAATAATTTTATATTATGAAAACAAAATTATTTGATAATGAAACTTAATTTATTATAAACACTACAAGAAAAATGTCATTTTCCGACGGAAATTACCGACAGAAAGATATATTACCGACAGACAAAGGCGTCGTAAAAACAGTCGTAGCTAATTATTACCGACGGGCAAAAGAGTTACCAGCTTATCGTTGGTATAACTCTTCGGTTGACCTTCGATAACATTTAGCAACAGACAGTTATGTTCTGTCAGAACATTTACCGATGGTAAGAAATTTACCGTTGGTAAATTTGCTAAAAGGGTACCAACAGATAAGTCGTTCCATCAGTAAAAATTGCAAGGGAATTGGTTATTCCTTCTGTGATTACTGACAGATGAGCGCATAGACCGTCAGTAAACGGAGAAGAGTTTCCGTCGATAAATGAACAACAAAATTTTTAAAATATATATATAATATATACTATCATTATATTTAAATTATGGTCAATGCATAATTTTAATAGTTCTAAATTTATAGTATACATTTAATTTACTTAAATAGAAATTTTGACTGATGATTAAAAGTTAAAATATATTAATTGATAATAAAAACATTACATTGTATATAATAAATATTTGTAATACAAATTAAATGACCAAAAGTAAACTATTGATCAGGAGACGGCGGATGCTCTGGTTGGTGCAATGAGGTGTTACCCTTACCTTTTAACTCATCCACCTCCTGACAAAGCTGAGCGATGTACTGCATTGAATGTTAAAACTATTCCATCGACTGTTGCAACTGAGTCGCCAATGTTTGAACTGTGTTCCGAAGCTCGTGCACTTCATTGGTGGTAGACCGCCTACTAGATGTTGTTGTACTAGACGTGGAGGATTGCGAATAACATGTCGACGCAAATGAACCTAAGCCAAAAATCCTCCCACGACGGTTCCTACCACTCATTGCTTGAAGATAAGTTTCAGTCTCATCAACATTTTCAAATTGTTGAGACTGTCACTCAATGCTTTCTTGTATTTAATTCTATCAGAAAGTAATATTTATATTAGTAAGTGATGATTATTAAGCATTATTAATATTAAACCATAAATTTCACATATATTGAGTTCTCTACAACGACTATTGACGAATGTCATACCATCGTACTTTTTAGTGTAGGTGTGTAGAAATAGCTGATGGGGTGTAGGCCTCATGCTTATAGACTTTTTCTGCATAAGAATAAAATGTTAATTATAAGTGAATTAGAATTTATAAAAATTCCGGCAGAGTTTTGTCTATTTTTATGATATTTATCTCCTGTTGAACAAAGAAAAAAATTAAAAAAACACAACCATATATGGCACTAGACATTTATAACATTATCATTCTCAACAAAAAAACACATATTTTCATTCCAAATTTTAACACATCATATTCAATTAAATACAACAAAGAAAAGAAATAATAATATAACTATAAATTATAGATACTTACAAGTCTCTCTGCATGCTCTTGGTGGGTAATAGATCCTCCCGCATGTATGGGAAGACTCTCTCCCTTTGGTCCTCCACCTTTGTTGACTGAATGACGCTATGAAACAGACATGGCCTTAGGTGATATCCAATACTGCAGCCCACGACTCTATATTTCTTCATAAATGTAAGGAGATCGTACACCTGTCCTGTGTATCGCACCAACAAAGTCACGATAATGTGTACACACTCGTCTCTCCCATACTCTATAGATGATCCTGTTAAATTGAGAATCCTAAAACAATTCTTTCTGTAACAAAAGGAAAATTATTCAATAAATACTTTTGATGTAATAATATTTATTAAATTAATATATAAAAATGTTAATTAAAAAAGAAAATAATAATTTCTGTCGTACCAAAAACTTGTAATAGTCAAATTCCTTGGTCGCATGAGAGATATTCTTCCATACATATGCCTTTTTCATACACATCCATGGAGGCAAATTATAAGGAGTAATTATGACTGACCATAATGAATATTGCTGGCCAGATTGACCAAAAGGTTGAAATCCATCCATTGACAAGCCCAACCTAATATTTCGAATTTTAGCTGCAAACTCATAATGGGTGTCATTGAAATGTTTCCATGCCAATGCATCTGATGGATGACTCATTATTCCATCTTTCTATTCGTGTTCAACTAACGTATATCTTTTTGATAATTTATTTGGTTTACTGCTTTCTGAAGAAATGCAGCTTAAGAGCTCAGATGTCTCTCTTAGTCCTCTTGCCATTGCTCATTACAATACCCGCCAACATATAAATGGAAGCTCACGAGGTCAAGGCTGTAATAATAGACGTGGTGGCTATCAATATCACTCCAGTCATGGACTGTAGGGCATAACAACACTGAATCCTTCACACCTATTTGTTACAATTACAATGGCCATAGCCACACCTTTAGACAATGTCCCAGTCCCAAGTACAACAACTCCAATAATTATACTTCCAAACCAGCTGCAAACCATATTTCCTCTCCTACACCACCAACAAAGCCGTGGATTGTTGACCCTGGAGCCACCCATCATTTGACTTTTGAACTAGAAAACTTGGGCATTTACTTTGAATATTCAGGCACTGATGAAGTTACCCTTACAAATGGTAAAAGCTTACCTATTATTCATATTGGTTCAAACAATATTGCTGTCAATTCTCGTAATTATCTGTTGGATACCATTCTTCATGTTCCTAAATCTAACACAAACTTGTTATCTATTCAACAATTTACTCATTCTAATGATGTCTCTATTGAATTTTTCTCCAACTTTTTTGTGATTAAGGATTGCCAAACAAAACAGCCTCTTCATCGGGGATACATTAAAGATGGGCTCTATCACTTAGTCACGAATTCTGTTTCACCAATTTGTCATTTAGTTTTGTTGTCTACTTGGAATACTCGATTAGGCCACGCTTGTTCAAGAACTATAAATAAAGTCTTCTCTACCAATAAATTATCAGCTTCAGCAAAAAGTACTTCCTCTTTGTGTGAAACACGTTGTGTTAGCAAATCACACAAACTCCCTTTTCATGATTCTAATTTTCATGCTTCAGAACCATTGGAATTAATTTGCTCAGATTTATGGGGCCCTACTTCTATTTCTTCACTTGATGGTTGTTTATATTATGTTTTATTTTTTGATCACTACACCAAATACACATGGATTGATTTTCTTCGCCAAAAATCTGATGTATTTAATTGCTTTGTCAAATTCTGGGCTATTGTTGAAAAATTCTTTGGTAAACTCATCAAACAATCCAATCAGAATGGGAAGGGGAATACTAAGCCTTAAAACACTATCTTGCTTAAAATGTCATTATACAAAAAAGCTCTTGCCCCCAGACGTGCGAACAAAACAGATCTGCTGAACAAAAACACCGACACATCACCGAAACTGGACGTGCTTACCTATATCATTCTTTCATACCACCCATATACTAGGACCATGCATTCGCAGCTGCGGTTTATACCATAAAGCACTTACCCACTCCAAAACTCAATCACCAATTCCCTTACCAAATAATTTTTAACCATAACCCGGAATACAATTTCCTTCATGTATTTGGTTATTGTTGCTATCCATGGCTGTGTCCTTACACTAAAAATAAACTTGAACGGGTTATTCAAATTCTACCATAGCCATATCAAGTGTTGAAAGCGGGACATATATTTCAGTGTGGAGTGTGTAGAGACTTCGTATTTTCAAAGTTTATTGCTGATTAATCCTTATAAATTACAAGTATTTGTCTTTGTATTGGTTACAGTCTTCTGCATAAAGGATATAAATGTTTATCATTATCTACATATAACGTTTTTTTACTCACGTCATGTCTTATTTGATGAACAGGTTTTCTCGTTCAACGAAAGTGATGGGCAATCTTCAATCCTCAAACCACCACCCTCACTTATATCTATTTTCTCTCTTGGAAAGTCTGTCCCATGCTCTACTCCTCAACCAGTACCCAATGTTTCGCCTACTACCTGATAAATCCCACAAACACCTCCAAATATTGCAACCACTACTTCAAGCCCTGACCCTACTACCCAACAACCTCTTGAACTCACCATAGATTTCTCCACATACATAACACAACACCCAAATGCTCAAAATCAACATACCATGGTCACAAGATCCAAAACTGGTCATTTAAAACCCAAATCACATCATGTAACACCCATTACTCTCTCTCCTCCAACAACATCTCAAGAGGCAGCAAAGCACCATTCTTGGCGTCAGGCTATGTCAGAGGAGATAGATGCCTTGATGACCAACGGAACATAGGACTTAGTACCAAGATCACAAGCCACAAATATAATCGGTTGCAAATGGGTTTATCGGGTAAAAACCAAACCAGATGGGTCCCTTGATCGTCGCAAGGCCAGACTTGTGGCTAAAGGCTTTCATCAACGACTAAGTGTCGATTATGTGGAGACCTTTAGTCCTATCATTAAACCTACTACAATCTGCCTTGTTTTGTTAATTACTGTCAATTCTCACTGGCCTATTCAACAATTAGATGTGTTGAATGCATTTTTGCACTAGACACTTAATGAATTGGTTTACATAGAACAACCACAAGGCTTCATTGATTCTACTAGGCTTCATCATGTTTGCTCTCTAAAGAAGTCTTTATACGAATTGAAACAAGCATCGAGGACTTGGTATTTTTGTCTCATATCAGCTCTACAAAAAATTAGCTTCCACGATTCTAAGGCTGACAACTCTCTCTTCATCTACTCCTCTAGCCAAAATATTTCCTTGTGTATGTTGATGATCTAATCTTGACAGGTTCTACACCTCAACTTCTACAAGATATCATTCAACAACTTGGGACAGCTGTTGCACGCAAAGACTTGGGTCCTCTTACATACTTTCTTAGAGTTGAGGTAACTTGGCTACCAAATGGTCTTCAACTATCTCAATCAAAGTACATATGGGACCTTTTGAGATGTGTTAATATGCATGAAGCCACTCCAATCTCAACACGTTCATCTCCTCAAATAGTCTCATCAAAAGACTCTTCCAACACTTTTGAAGATCCTACTTTGTACCATCAAGTCTTAGGCACACTTCAATACTTAGCCCTCACACGAGCTAATATTCCATTACAGTAAACAAAGTGGCTCAATTCATGCACTCTCCATCATGCCCACATTGGCAGGCCGTAAAACAAATACTCAGGTACTTAAGAGGAACAACCGATCATGGTCTTCTTCTCCAACCCTTTAACTCCCTACCCCTTATTGCCTTCTCTGATGCGGATTGGGGAGGTGACAAAGATGACGGGAAAAGTACCTCTGCATATATTGTTTTTCATGACTCTAATCTAATTTCATGGAGTTCGAAGAAACAAAATACAGTTGCTTGGTCTAGCACTGATTCTGAGTACCGTTCGTTAGTATCAGCTGCATCTGAAGTTTATTGGCTTCAATCTCTTCTTCGAGAGTTACAGCAACCTTTTCCTACCATTCCAAAAATATGGTGTGACAATGTCTCAGCTACATATCTAGCTGCCAATCCGGTTTTCCACGCTCGCTCCAAATATCTTAAACGAGATTTCCACTTTGTCAGAGATCATGTTGGAAAGAAACAATTTCAAGTCTCACACATTCCAACAAAAGACCAGGTTGCTGATGTCTTAACAAAACCATTGACTAAGCAATGGTTCCTTGATTTAAAAACCAAACTAATGGTACTTCCTCCCATCCGTTTGCAGGGGGTATTAGATAACAACTCCTGAATTATAGCCATTCAAAATCAGTCCATTAATCTAATCCCAAATTAAAGAGATCCTCATTATTTTTGTTATAAAAATCTCATGTTTAGACGAATTTAAGTTGCTGATTATACGTAGCTAAACAACCTGTTGTAATCTATATATACCTATTAATAGAAATCAAGGCTATGTGAGCCATTTACTTTCCCTACTCACCTCTTTAAGAATAAGTTCTCATGGATCTTAAATCCTAATGATTGTATTAATCTCGATAAAATCTTTCTTTTTCTAAGATCAATTCCTTCTTTACATGTCCATGAATTCCCTTATGATTATGAATTTCCTTATGCCTTATGATTGATTTTTTGGTCTTATCAAACATCTCTTCTCTTCTTCGTCATGAATCTCTCATTTTTATCATAAAATTCTATAAATTATATTAAAAATAAGACTATATAGGTCCCCATGTTGTTTAACTCACCTCTTAACTTCTTTTATATAATTTTTACTAACAATACAGGTCAAGAATATGATGTTGTGTTTCTAGCGAACATGGCAGGATATTGGAAGACGTGTAAAGAAACATAATGACCTCTTTTTGAACATGATAAGAACACCAATTCATGTTTATTATGTGTTGCTCAGGCATTAAGATCTCCCAAAAATAGAATTTGGTATGCTGGAACACTAGGAGCATATGATAATGTGTTCTAAGTCCTTGACCAAAAATATATGAAAGTTATTCCAACATGACTCAAATCTTCCCATCTCTTTTTCTCCACCAATGGGGACTAGGACAAGACAACAAACAATATAAGTTATTTTAAATACCAAATCCTATAAAAATATCAAAACACAAGCATAATGCTAAAGACATACTATAATTAAAATTTATCAATTATATATGTAAGAGTATTTATAGATTTTTAAATGTATTTTTGTTTAAAGAAGGTCTTCAACTTATTTATATATTTCTTAAATGCATTTTTATTTCAATAATGTCTTAACATTAATTCAAATACTTACTTAAGAGCAACTCAAGCTAGTGATCAATATGAGATTTGATAAAATGTAAGAGGCGGAGAAGTTCAAGATGATGAAGAATATTTTCTACTGGCTTTATGGTGGTTTGTATAAGTTATCATTGATAAAAATGGAGGATCAAGTGGAGGAAATTATTTTTGATAGTATTGCGTAAATTAAAGAGTTCGAAAGTTTAATTATTTACGTTAATTACTTCAATCCAACACAATAGAAAACATGAACAATGCTCCTATACCAATTCTGTTTGCATTAAATTTACATTTTAGGTGAATGAGAGAATTTACTACTTAAAAGTACCTAATTCCTATGACTTCTATTCTCAAGATGTATAAAACAATTGCTTTTTTTTTTGGTGAATTTTTCCTTGAGAAAAAGAAAGGAAGTGATATACCTTGCAAACAAATTTAATACTTAATAATTTAAAATTTTGTAAAAAGTTCTAGAAGAGATTACTTTTATGATAAACAACTATAAATTTTTGAAAAAGGATTCCAACACATGACTATAATTAAGTTTTAAAATGTAAACTATTTTTATAGTAATTTAATTTTAATCCCTATCTCATAATTAAATCGTCTATTTTAAAAACTTATTTTGACAATTCTACACAGATGTTTTATATAAAAGATAACTATATTTTAATATAAATTATAATAAATGTAATTTTAATTTTAAAGAAGTTACTTTAATTTCATTTTTAAGTTTTTAAAATAGACGACTTAATTACAAGATGAGATTGAAAATTTTTAATTTTTTATGGCTTTGGGTAAAAAATAATGAAAAAAAGACAAGTTTAAGGCAATAGTATTGTGTATTTGGGCTTCAAAACATGGGTCCATTTTAGGCCTTTTGCTTCCGAGTTTCGGGTCACATCGACTCGATTAGTATTGAGAATCCATCGTCTAGGGTTTATATTCGACATAAGGCCCTCAATCATTTCACATTTCTGCACTACCTCCACCACCACCACCACCACAATCACAATCACTTACAACCTTTCATAGCCATGGATTTTAACAAGAAACGCAAGGCAGACGAGAACGGAGCCACCAGTCCAATCCACGCCGCAGCAGCCTCGCCGCTTACTCCCGAAGACATCCGCAAGATCATCGAGCCCTTCTCTAAAGACCAGCTTCTGGAAATCCTCCAAACCGCAGCTGTCCTCCACTCCGACGTCCTTGATTCTGTCCGCGCAGTCGCCGACGCTGATACCTCTCTCCGCAAGCTCTTCATCCGCGGCCTCGCCCCCGAGACCACATCCGACAGTCTTCGCGCCCTCTTCTCCACCTTTGGAGATTTGGAGGAAGCCATCGTGATCTTTGACAAGAACACGGGGAAATCCAAGGGCTATGGATTCGCTACGTTTAAGCACGTGGACGGCGCTCGTTTGGCGCTTAAAGAGCCAAGCAAGAAAATTGACGGTCGCATGACGGTGACCCAGTTGGCTTCGGCTGGGGTTTCGAATTCGGGGCCTAGTGTGGACGTTTCATTGAGGAAGATTTATGTCGGCAATGTTCCTTTCGAGCTCTCTTCTGAGAGATTGTTAGCTTTCTTTGCGATGTTTGGAGAAATTGAAGAAGGCCCGTTAGGGTTTCACAAAGGTCCTGGCAAAACAAAAGGATTTGCTTTCTTTATCTACAGGACTGAGGAAGGTGCTAGAGCAGCCATTGCTGACCCTGCCAAGAACATTGATGGGCATCAAGTAATATGTAAGTTGGCGGTTGACAACAACAAGAAGCCGAAGCCTCAAGGGCCTGGTGATATGTCACAGCCACCGCAACCAATGCAACCTCCACAACCAATGCAGCCACCGCAGCCACAGTCTTCGATGCCTGGTTCGCAATATGGTGGTATGCCTGGTGGGTTTCCGAGTTACGGGTATTCTGGATTGAACAGTACCAGCCACGGGTTGAATTCTTCGTTGCCGCCTTCTATTGGGAGTGGAAGTTATGCTAGTGTGTATGGGGCTTCCCAGTATGGTGGGACGGGTTCTAGTGATTATGGTGGAATGAGTAATACTGGGTATAGGATGCCGCCGAGTTCTGTTGGAATGGGGTCCGGTGCGTATCCTGATGGTGTTGGCCCTTATGGGTTGGCTCAACAACACCAACCATCGCCTATGCCGCCCAGAGTTCCACCTGGTGGAATGTATCAGGGCGTGCCTCCCTACTATTGAGGTAACAATTATTGCTAGCTACACTTGGTAAATTTTGTTTTGCTTACGTTGGCCTAGTGTTGGGTTTCTCTTGCGAGTTATGACTTACTGCGTATTGGTTTTGCTAACCTCTGTTCTCTGCTGTTACATTGTCGTGTGTTTTATTGCATTGTTGTCGGAGATGTGTTCCTGACGGTGGTGTAGATTTTTATAAGTAGGTCAAAGGCGTGATTCCATTAAGAAATTTTTTGATGACCTGTTTGTGAAGTGATGTAGAGTTATCCAAGATTGCTGTGGTAGTTCTTCTTGATATTTTGAGCTCTTCTTGAGGTTTTCTTCTTGAAATTCATTCTATTTTATGTACGATCTCTAGTCTTTTGCCACAATCCTCTTTGTTTCTAAATTTCTCTCATTTTTTATGGGACAAATTCCTTTTAAGCTACCATTTAAAGGTGTATCAACTTATATCATCATCTATTTGTTTACGTCTACTTGGTGGAGACCTGCTCAGGGGGAATGGGTCAAATATGGTCTTTATTTTATGCTTTCTTTCTTAACTTGCATGTAATCCTTTTATTTGTTGATATTGATTACTTGTTTGAGTTCTGATGGATGTTTGGTTCAGGTGCATGAGAGCTTCTTGGGCTGAAATGCTTTAAATGGTTGTGGTGATTACGTGAATGCAGACAATGAAATCTTTGGTTTTATTTTGTGGACTGCTGTGCTTTAGTTGCTGCTTCCATTACGTAAATTCAGAAGGAGTGCTGAACCTTTATGGTTCTCTGTGTTCTTTAGCTAGTAGAAACCTTGTCTTCTGCAGATTAATATGTTTTTGTGTTACTTTTTATATGAGAAATTTATAGTTGATATGTGACTTTTTACTTCCATGTGACTGGATCAGTTCTGTTTTGAACAATGCGCAAATTACTAATTGATTAAGTTGAGTAGTGTACATTTATTTCTGCATATTTACAGGTGTGTGAGAATTTCATGGATGTTTGGTTGAAGATGTTGATTTCTTATTTTTTTTATTCTTGATTT
>JAOSBN010000002.1:37104876-37126364 GCA_027563595.1 Erythroxylum suave | reverse complement strand
CATATTTACAGGTGTGTGAGAATTTCATGGATGTTTGGTTGAAGATGTTGATTTCTTATTTTTTTTATTCTTGATTTTGTGGTTGAATTCATGTAGCTTTATGCCTTTTAATATTCAGGATCAATTTGGCTAATACATGATTTACACATATCTACATACCTATTATCCAGCTAGAACGTAAATAAAGTTGCTAACAAAGTCTTAAGCTTGCGCCCTAGATTAGCTTCCAGTATAACTTTCTTAATAACTCTAGTGGACCCCAGACTAATAAGTTGGTTTTGCTTGTTGGATACTTGGATTTTAACATAAAACTAATACTTTGGGTCCCACTACTTTGTAGCCCTTCAGTTAAGGAGGATTAGTATAATATTTAACTTAAAATAGTTGACTGATAAGATAAAACAAAAGAGTTAAGTTCAATTGCTTACAATTGTTAACGTTTTAAATCTGATATTTCTTTAGATTTTTTCATCTTCTTTTCCTTTTTCTTAGTTTTATTGATTGCTTTTGAAAATTAGTTATTGCAAATGACTGTTTTAAAAATAGTGTATGCTACAAAATTGTGATTAAAACAAAAGTTGTTTTGAACAACTTCCCACACATTTCTGTCTAATTATCTGAATAT
Organism: Erythroxylum suave; assembly: GCA_027563595.1. Lineage (NCBI taxonomy): Eukaryota > Viridiplantae > Streptophyta > Magnoliopsida > Malpighiales > Erythroxylaceae > Erythroxylum > Erythroxylum suave. Next base: position 37,125,739 of record JAOSBN010000002.1, on the reverse strand, counting down.
AACCGAGTAATTATTTTTACAATACATGTTTTAGTAATTCCAAACAACAGAATTTACTTCAGGAACATATATCAGTTTAGTTTATTTTTATATTATTTGTTTTCTATTAATATCTTCCTTTCTATAAAATTGTCTGCAAATATTTCCCGCACAACACAGCTGATAAGTGACTATTTCTCCATATTTCAAACGCATTTTCTTGTCAAGTAAAATAAAACATTTATATCCAGATACTCCCCTAGTACTTGTTCTGAGTTACCAAATAGCTCAAGGAATGATGAAGGAGTTTGTAGACAATTTTCATTCTTAATCCTTAACAACATGTTTTCAGTTTTGCTAATCTATAAGGATAACTAATGTGCATGGCCTTAAAGATTCTGAGGCTCTAATTTATCTGAACTTGTTCATGTTAGGCCTCACTGAGTTGTATCAAACTTGCTTTCTCAGTTCTTTGCTGGTCTGCATTAATATTTTATGTGACATGTCGTTTAGGCCATTTTCCCCACAAGGAGAGAATCATAAACAAGAAATTTACAACATGGAATCGTATGCTGTCGTGAAACTTACTTATTTTAAGTACATATGGAGCATGGGTTAATCAACTGCAAATGCCAGTCACATTCTAGAAGTATAACTGATACTCCACATGGATGTAATTATAGTTTCCTGGTGCATGATCAATGTCCTACTTGGATTCTAAGTCTCAAGTATATGAGCATCTAATGATATGCGTTGTTTTTTTTCTCTCTCAAATATGATATTCTTATATGTCATATGGCGAATTTTGTTGGTAGATGTTAGCCATATGTTCCTGGATTACTGAAATATGCAGCGTCCACCACTTTATCAAATGCACGCTGTTGAATTATCTCCTCTACTTTCCATAGTGGGGTGATTTTATACTAATTTTCTTGATAACTTGGCGATAGGATTCTTAATAAACCTATGTTTTCTTGATCTTCCCTGTAGCTATCCTTTATTTATCGTCCGTGAATACCTGACAAGTATGTGTTGTCAAGGCATATTGGCTGTTGTAGTTGCTGGGTGATTCTTTTTGAAATTATTCATGGGTGACTTAGATGACCAGCTGGTCGTGAGTCTCTCTGGCTCTTGTTTCATTGGTCCTTAAAGATCCTTTTTGTTTATGCTTTTCCTTGGTACGGTATGTTAATTTGGGTGGCTACACTTATTTGAGGCAGAAGTCTTGTGCAGTTGGATTTTAGTTTATCATTTCTGAGATTTTCTATTTTATTCTGCCATAGCAATTTACTTAACTAGCTTTTACTTGATTTATTGGCGGTGCAATCGTTGAGTGGGTGCTGTTAACTGACTAATGATGTTGGTGGTGATGTTTTCTGTCTCGTTGATGAAATGCTGTGGTGAGCCCTTTCACCCCTATCCACACTGCCTCTTGAAGTTTGGGCATCCTATTAGCATTTCTTGTGGAGATAGGGGCAGTGCAGTGATTGTTGGATATGGAGACACTAGTATTCAATTACCCAGATTATGTTTTAGCAGTTTGCAAGTGTTTTTTTTTACCCTTTTATATATTTTTAAGTCTATGGTAGCGTTTGCCTCTAAAGATATTTGTTGATAGATCGTGCAATAAATACTAAATAACATTATTACAAGAAAAAGGTATCGTCCTCAAGTTGACTTAAGAATAAACGTGATAATGTCAAAAAAGTATATGAGAATTCGCCGAGGCATCTGTAAGGTCCCTACCGATTTTAGTTCTGAACTTGAGCAATCGACCAATGAAGTGGGAAATTGCCATTTTAAGCATAGGAATTAGTTAATGAGTTGTGAGGTGGTCAAATAAATTGCTAACTATTTCCTCAGTAGCAGTCCGTATGATTTTAGCTGACATAGCAGTCCGTAAGAAGCAAAAGAAATCTGCCACATGGACGTTGAAGTACTGCTGGTATAGCTAATGGTATGATGGTATTGTGTTGAATGTTATTTTGAGCTTTTAATGGTTCCGTTAGAATTGAGAGATAAGTGGGTCGACGATTTACTTTATTACTGAACTTGGAGGTTGGTCATAATGGTCCTGATTGGTTGTTACATATAAGTAAATTCGAGCCAAATTCATATTTAAACTAATTTTTATAAGTGATCAGAGTTATTTGTAATGTTTTTCAAAAAATTAAGATTTAAAAGGATTAATTAGTATTGGATTGTTATAAAATTAGTTAAAGATTAAATAGAATTTTTTATTAGGATTCAACTCGAAGTCTTTGCCTAAACTTGGAAAGGCCTTCACCTTCTGAGCTAATGGTATACGTTCAAATAACGTCTAAGGTTTAATTGTGGTGACAACTGCATATATATATGTATATGTATGTTTTAACTTAATCCTCATACCTTAATGAACTTTTTTAGGGAAGGTAGAAGAAAGAAACATTCATTTCTTTCTGTACAATAATTAGGAGGAAGAAGATTTAATTAAAAATATTATTTTTTTGAGTCCAAAGAAATATAAAAGTGAAGGAAAAAGTAGATTTCCTGTTTATATATATCAATTTTGAATATTGACTTTTACAATAAAAAAGAATTTTAATAGACATATATAACTTAAATAAAGCTAAAACTAAACATTTGATAATTAAGAATAAGACAATCCATAAAATTTTATTTGTGCGGCGAACAAATTATTTGCTGACAGGAAAAAAAATAGAACAAGTTAGAAAAGAAAAGAAAAAAAATTCATTTGAAGGATTGCCAGCTCTTAAATTTTTTAGATTTTGAATCTTCTAATTGATATAGGATCAATCAGCTCTTTAACTTCAATTTTCCATTAAATTGCGCAAACGTGGTCCTTTCCAATTATCAACCTCAAACATATCAATGTTACGTCATTTTGAAACGAAACGAAATAAAAGACCGTAAAATTTGTGTAAACTACATTAGAAGGGATTATGCAAGCAAAGTATAATATAAAAACCAAAAGAGAAAAAGAATAAGAAAGATGCGACAAAGAAATACGATTTTCATATAAAAAGGTAGATGCCGTTAACTTTGTTATCAATCATGCGCCGTTAACTTTGTTATCAACGGCTTCCTCTTTAGTCAACTATTATAATAATAATTTTTAATTAATTGGCCAAAGTAAAGGAAAACGCCAGTGAAAATTCGATAAGAGTAGGAAACTCTCATCACCAAAGGGTAACTTTTCTATATACCGTAACGAAACACATTTAATATGCTCTCTCTCTTCCCAAAGAAGTGAAGTCTCCTGGTCGTTCCGCATAACTACACCATGCTGCTTTACTCTTCAGCTTCGACCTAGAACACCAGTAAGCGATCAAAGTTTCAAACTTGAACCTTACCAGCGGGTTTCCTGCTATGCAAACGGTTCCTTTTTTTTTTTTTGTTTCTAATTGGTACTTTCCTTTTAACACACTTTCTTTTGTTGTGGCTTGATCGCTTGAATTTAGCTATTTTCTTCCTTCTGTTTCGCTTTGCCTATTTATTTTGATTGCTTTCTCACTGTTTCTTCTTTACTTTTGTTGATCATGTGAATGTTGTCACCGATAAGTTGTCTAACTCGTCACTTTCTTGAGTTTGGCTTGTTTGCTCATGACTTTTGCTTTGCTTCCTCGTGCCTTTTCTTCCCACCCATGCCTATTCTTTCCCACCTTTTCGATTTTTTTTTATACTTATTATTTTTCAAACTGATAGCGTTATTTTTGTGCAAAAAGTTGCCGAGTTGGAGTGGCTTAGATTGACTCCCTGCTTTATTCAACTAGCCATGGATAGACCTTGTGAATTGACATTCTTGAAACTATCAAGGGTCAGATTTTGATCTTGCGTTGTAAAAAATTTCTCAATTATTGATGAGAATCCCAGTTGGGGTTAGAGGGTAACTTCATGTTGATTTGTTGTTCCACTGTTTACATTATTTCCGGGCCTTTTATAAAGTATAACATGTCAACCCTTTCAAACGTGTCACGACCAAATGCTTTTGTGCAAGGATCAGGGAAAGCATTAGGGTTAGTAAGTGGGAGTGCTGATCGCTGTTCCAACTAGTTGCTTACAATCAGAATGTACCTTATTGTCATGCTTTTTATGACCTTGTCATTTTATATGCCTTTTGCTTTGCTGATAGTTGCAGTCAAATTCTTGGTTGGCGTGTAGAGATCCCGTAAGAGACTCTCGTAACAAACTTTAATAACAGAGATGCAGCGACATCCGATTGATTGAATCCTGAAAAGTGCATATATTCAGGATTTAGTTGAAATCACCCTGTTGTTTACTTTACATGACTTTTAGAGAAACTTACAATTCCCAAAGGCACTGGCAATAGTGAGCCTTTCATTTTGGTTGTTCAGTAGTTTGATGGTTATGTAATAGCATCTCCATTGTTTCTCTGCCAAACTCAAAGTTAACCTGGAAGATAATATACCGGCACAAGTTATGTGTCACTAAAATGATATGGACCTTTTTCCTCCAACATCCAAGTACTTTGGGCTGCTGCCTTAATGTGTTTTGTGTACCGGCTTATGGTTTCTTTAATTTCTACCTCTACTTGTTAAAGCAGTAACCTTGCTGATTAGCTGCAGCCTTTCCTAGTATGCTTTTAATTAATCAGCATTAACTTTGTCCTTAGATATATTTTTCTTTGCCAGTGTCTGTTGGTTCTTCTAGTAGAGTTTAACCTCAGCTTACCATCATTTCTCCTTTAAATGCAGCTGCATAATCTTTGGATAAGTGGCCAAAATATAAGGAAGTTTCCTTGGTATCCAGCACAGATTTTAAAGCTTTTTAACTTATTCATGATGGATAACAAATATAAAGGCATCACATGGGTTGGAAATATATACCAGAAGTTTGAAGATATGTGCCTGGAGATGGATGACGTTTTGTTCCAGGTTTATCTTAATTGCTTCTATGAACCTTGTGGGAATGTTGATAGGTTAATCATTTTCTTTGATGGCATTTACTAAGTCTACAAAGCAATGGCTTCTCTTTTTCTTTTCACAAATTCCATTTCAATTTCTATCCCTGATGTGTTTCCCTGTGACATGAGACTATTGGAGTTCTTGATATTCAGTTATGTCTTCCATCAAAACTAGGTATAGATTCTTGATTTTGCTTGTTTTGTTTCTCCCTCTCACTTTAGTAGCACCTATACACTTTCTGTGCTGCTTATGTTTCTCATAAAATTGAATTCATTCTTGAACAGGAATTCGAATATGTTGGAGATCAATTGCAAGTTATGGGTAGCAATGTCAGGCAGTTTTGCTCAGATTTTGCACAAGTTCTCCCACAATCCTTCGTTGATGTGGTGCAAGGTGCACCAGCTGACTCATCCATGAATGTAGCCTCTGAATTGTCGGTGGAAGGCACTGGTGAGGAGCAGTCAAGGAAGAAACCTTGCAATAAAATTGATTTGTGTTCTAAGGAATGTTTTCAGGTGCTACAAGATGATCCATCTTTGGAAGATGCTGCTTTGATGTTTGAAAATGAATTGGTGACCTTAGACGAAGACCATTCTGATGAAAGTCCGTATGAATTGAATAAGTCAGATAAAAACCCAAATGATCAACATCGAAAAACAACGATGTCACCAGCCTCTGATGACCTACCTCCTTGCAGCAGGTCTTTCACCAAAATAAAGCTTTTAGATGGGCCTTCTACAAATGCTGCCGACCTGGTTTATTGCTATGAGTTTGAGCAGACTTATGGCAATTCCTCAGCTCAAATAGTCAGTATGTGCTTCATAGTTCTTTTCCTCTTACTGCTGCATTCCTGTTTCCCTTCCTCTATGTGACTAGATCCTCGGTGGACCCTAAAAGTCTTGTGGCCCATAGGGCCATATAAGGTTCTGAGCCCTATCTGCATGAGTTTGAGCTTCAAGGATTTTTAATTCTACTGCTCATTATTTCTTCTTTGTACGTAAGTCATATGCTTTTATCAATTTCCATGTAACAGGTGCATCTTTGAATCTGTCTATCTTTGTTCATGATTGTTATCCTACTTAATCACACAGTTCACTATCTCTGTATGAGTTCAGACTACAGATTCCAGTCTGATTGGCCTTTTCTAAGCTAGTTGGTATTTTATGAAGAATTTTGGATCTCTGGTTGGTCAACTCTTGTCCTTTTCCAATTGGTTAATGTGATTTTCTTTTAGTTTGTTTCACTGTTTTGTCTGGAGATGGTTATCATGGCTGTTAAAGTTAAAAGATACAGAATATGCTGAATGAGATGGAGTAAAAGAAGTTGGCAGAAGGTGCTCACCCTCAAGATAGAACTTAGACCGCAATTTAAGGGCTATCATTTATCATATAATTTTATAGTTTTTTCTCTATTAAGCTACCATTGTTATCTAAAATCTTTTTGCAGTGACTGAATTCAGAAATTAACAATTGTCATATTTTCCATTTTATCTGATATTGTTGTAGGGAAACTGGAGAGCGATTTGACTGATGCAGGATTGTATACTAAAGCAAAACTTGAAGAGAGCTGCATCTTAGTGGATGGTAGTGAAGTATCTTATGGTGTTTGTGAGACACAAAGACGCATTTCTCTGAAGGTGTGACTCTCTCATTGACTCCTGGCTCTTATTAGACCTTTTGAATTGTCACAATTTTGTTGCAAAATCCTAGAATCAAGAACACTAGTGATGAAGTACTATACCATTGTATTATCGCTGGCTGCCATTTGACCGAACTATTCAGAGTACAAGGTTGAAAATTGATGATATCCCTTTTTGCCCTTTTGTATTCTTTTGCCTTAGAAACAGGTTGTGGAGGCTTTTTTTAGGAAAAGAAGGGCAGCAGCAAAGCTGGACCATCATCAAGCTGCTGCTTTCCGTTACACCCCTGACCCAGCATTCAGTCCCCAGAAAGGAAAGGACTTTATATCATCATCGAAGCCCGAGGCCTCTGAATTTGACTGGGAAATTATCTAACGTAACAGATTTACCGTAACATAATCTAAGATGATTGTGGCAGTTTTGTCATTTCAGTTATGTGAAGAAGGTAAATCTCTCGCCTCAGATGCTTGTTGGTGTGGCAATGGCATCACAGTTACTAGTATATTAGCTAGAAAGGGAACAAATTAACTTTAGCATTGAGGAAATCCATTTCATTTAAGAAGTGTAATTAGTTAGTGTGACTGGTATAAATTGAGGCTTGACGTAAATGTTCTTGCAGAATGATGTGTTTTACTATACCTGGAGCTCATTACCTTGAGCAGTATAATATACAATAAGCTTCTAGATGCTCCACTTAGCTTCGCTAGATAGAAGGTCTATAGAATACAATTAAATAGATATTTTGTATTATATTTTTAATTTTTAAATTTAGAAACAATTGTCGTAGGGTCAAATTATCCCAACCTTCTTACAGCAGCTTCAACCTGTAATTTATGGACCAACTGTTGGGATATCATTCTACTGTTAAACTTAGTATTCGAAGCACAATCACATGGAAAACTGTATGGAGGTAAAGTCAAATGCTTTCAGTAAGACAATGTGAAATCAAGTGGACATACCTCATAAAACCAAGAAAGCGTCATGCACAGCGTGAACCAAGTCTGTTGGCTACCGTCTATAAGATATTACTGCGCGTCAAAATAATTTGTACTATGTTTAGTCATTGGGTAGTTATATATTATGCAAAGTTTGAAAAACAATATTGTGTTGAATACACGAGCAAATAAATCAGCTAGTTGTTGATTACCAACGGGAACATAACATTACATAGACACAGTGGGCAGAATATACAGGTATGGATCATCGCAGAAAACTTTTAAGAGCAGAGATGATGAGTACGTATTCAGCTTCCATTTGACTGGATTTATGCACTGGGATACGAAGCTTGCATGGCAATGCTACGTAGACCTTCCTTAGCATCAATGCCTCTTTGCATTCTTATGTATCCATTTTCACCCCAGCTACTTCCCCATGAATTCTTGACCAGCCAATACTTGGTACCATCATCACTAGCTCCATCCCTATAGCAGAAACGCCATGATCTAGGTCACTCCCACAATCTTCTGTAAAAACCCCACTTTTATAGAACTGGAAAGTAGAGCCACCAGCATCAGTGGCCTGTTGAAAGTTATGCAAATAAGTGAACATGACTTTTTGTCTTCAACATTATTAAATGTAGGAGACATTTTGGGATGACAAATAGACGTTTTTGTTGGTAAACTAAATATGAATTTAAAGCGTATTAAGTCTAGTTTTAAATAGTGGAAGTGTCAAATTCATTGGAGGTTTCTCAAGAAAGTTATATTAAAAGTTGTTCAGCTGGAAAGTCTTTTGTTTTTTTTTTTAATACTTGTTGATATTTAGCCTATAAAAAGACTTGTAATAAGATGTTATCTGATTGAGATAAGAAGTTGAAAGATAGAAATCAAAATTTTCACTTATCCCTTTTTTTTTTCTTGTTCTTCTATAGCTTCCAACAAAGTGGTAATAATGCCTTGTTCAAATAACGACCAAAACTAATATCACCTTCCAATACCCACAAGAAGGGATATGATGATCTCGAAGACGAGGATATTGCAATCATGGTTGAATTAGGAACTTTGCAATGAGCAAAGAAGATAGATCAAAGTGCACTCTCAATTATTCATCAAGGGATAGCTGATGACATGTTTAAGAAGATAGCCAATGCAACAAGAGTCAAGGATGCCTTGAAAATTTTAAAGACTTTTGTGGTCAGAGTTGATAGGATGAAGACGACGCAACTTCAAACTCTAAAGGTTGAGTTTGAGTCGATCTTGATGAAGAAGAATGAGTTCATAGCAAATTATTTTACTCAAGTATTGACGGTGGTGAATCAAATGAAGTGGCTCGATGAAAAGATGGTGTCAGTTGTAAAGAAGATTTTGCACTATCTCAATGTGAAGTTCAATCATACGGTAATGGCGATTGAAGAATCAAAGGACGTAGAGTCTATGACCATTGACATGTTAAATGGATCGTTGTTAGCTCATAAAGAAAGAACCAGCGGAGTTAGCTCATGAAGAAAGAACTGGTGGAGCACTTTTTGAAAACAAAATTTTCCTTTAATTATAAGGGAAATGATAGTGGTGGAAGAGTTCAAGGTTATGGTAGAGGCTGAGGTTATGGTAGAGACTATAGTTGTGGTAAATAAAAAGGCAATAAAAATTTTGTTCATGAAGGTGAAAACAAGAGTTCTCAAAAAGGTCGTGGACGAGTAAGAAATAATACTTGGAGAAAGGACAAAAGCCAAGTAGAATGCTATGCATATAGGAAGAACGGTTACTATTATTAGGAATATCAAACTAAGAGTAGCGATGAGGAGATGAACTTTATCTAGCATAAAAAGGTATAATGTAATACTCTTTTGTTTTCTTAAAAGGAAGACTACATCGAAAAAGACGTCACGTGGTATCTCGACAATACCGCGAGCAACCATAAGATATAAGACAAGAAAATTAGTGGAGTTGGATACGAAAGTGACCTAGAATGTTCATTTTTGAGATGATACAAAGATAGAGATTAAAGACAAAGGCTCGGTGTTTTTGGTAACAAAAGATGAAGACCATAAACTTCTCTACAATATCTTCTACTTCTTGAAAATGAAGAACAATATTTTAAGCATTGGCCAAATTTTAGAGAGTGGGTACAAAGTAAAAATGGAGAAGAATTATTTGTGGCTTCAAAATCAAGATGATAGAGTTGTTGCTAAAGTTGCTATAACAAAGAACTAAATGTTTATGTTAAATTTGAAAACTGCAGACGCGAAGTGTTTACAAGCTTATGTCAAGGATACTTTATGAATTTGGCATATAAGAATTGGGCACCTCAACTTTGAAAGGCTTAAAACACTAGGATAAAAAATATAATGAAAGGATTTTTCCAAATCAACCACCCCAATCAATTGTGTAAGACATGTCTACTTAGAACATATGCAAGAAAGAGCTTTCCAAAGGCATCGCTTTTGTGAGCATCCAAACCTCTATAACTTGTGCATTCGAATATGTGTGGTCCTATCAAGCCACAATCTTTCAGTAAGTGCTCACATTTTGTGCTTTTCATTGATGATTACACGAGGAAGATGTGGGCTTATTTTTTAAAAGAATAAGAGTGAATTTTTTAAGACAATTAAAAAATTCAAGCTTCTTGTTGAAAAAGAAAGTGGAAAAAAAAATCAAAGAATTGATAGAGATGGAGAGTTCACTTCTAATGAATTGAAGATATTTTGTGAGAAAAAAGATATTCGTACCTATAACGGTCTCAAGAGCACTACGACAAAATGAGGTTATAGAGAGGAAGAATAGAATAATTTTTAACATGGCGAAGACGATGCTAAAAAAGAAATAATATGCCTTGGGAGTTTTGGGGAAAGGCAATTGCATGTGTGGTTTATCTCTTGAATCATTCAGCTACAAGGAGTTTGGAGACAATAACCCTTCAAGAGGGATGGAGTGGATGGAAGCCAAATGTGAGACAAGTAAGAGTTTTTATATCTATTGGTTATGTTCATGTATTCGAATAAGAAAGTACAAAACTTGATGATAAAAGCAAGAAGATAGTATTTTATTAGCTATGCTAAGAGCACCAAAGGGTACAAATGTTTTAAACTCGTTAATAAGAAAGTTGTCATTAGTAGAGATGTGGAATTTGAGGAAGATGCTTCATGGGGTTGAAGTGTTCAAGAAGAAGAGACATATAGTTTTCTTCCATGTTTGTGAGAAGACAAGAATGGGGGCTAAGAAACTGAAGGGGAGAGTTCAACTCCTTCCACACCTTCCTTTACAAGCTCAAGTGAATAACCTTAAAGATTTTGAAGCATAGGAGATGTCTATGATGCTATTGAAAGAATAAATGATGATAATCGTTTTTTGCCTATTTACAAATGATGAATCTTTGAGTTTTGAAGATGTTGTTAAAGACAAGAAATGGGTGCAAGCTATGGAGGAAGAAATTCATTCTATTGACAAAAATGATACTTGGGAGTTTGCCACACTACCAAGTGGTAATCAAGCAATTGAGGTTAAGTGGATTTATAAGCTGAAGAAAAATTAGAAAAGAGAAATTGAAAGGCATAAGGCAAGATGAGTAGTAAAGGGGTATAAACAAAAGCATGGTGTGGATTATAAAGAAGTATTTGCTCCCATTGCTCACTTAGAGACGATACGGTTATTGGTTGCTGTTATGGCCCAAAATCGGTGGACAGTTTATCAAATGGATGTGAAGTCAATCTTTCTGAACGGTGCTCTTAAAGAAGAAGTATATGTGAAACAATTGAAAGGATTTATGGTTAAAGGTCATCAAGATAAGGTGCTAAGGTTGAAAAGGAATTGTACAACATTAAAGAAGTGCCATGGGCTTGGTATAGTCATCTCAATAAATGTCTTCATACAAATGGTTTTTCAAGGTGCATTCGTGAATATACACTTTATATTAAAAAAGATAAATATGGTATTTTACTTGTGTGCATTTATGTAGACAACCTCATTCTTACAGGCAATAATTCATAAGCGTATGATGATTTTAAAAGGGTGATGGCAAGGAAATTTGAGATGAGTGATATGGGGCTTATGTCACATTATTTAGGGATATAATTAAAAAAATGGAGTGCTAATCTTTCAAGAGTCATATGTAAGAGAAATTATAAAAAAGTTTAAGATGATAGATTGTAATCTTATGAATACTATGATAGAGTGTAGAGTAAAATTCTCCAAGGAGGATAGAGTATGGAGTGTCAATCTGACCATATTTTGAAGCCTTGTAGGAAGTCTAAGGTACTTGACATATACTAGACCTGATATACTATTTTCTGTGGGATTAGTGAGTCAGTTTATGGAAAATCCAAGTAAAGAAAACATAGGGCCACAAAGCAAATTCTTCGATATTTAAAAGCTACTGTGGATTATGGAATTTTTTACATTTCTTCAAATGAGGCTCAATTAAAAGGATATTATAATAGTGATTATGCTGGTGATATTGATGATCGAAAGAGTACTAATGGTTTTATATTTTTCTTTGGAAAAAATGCAATTTCATGGTGTTCAAAAAAATAATCAGTTGTAACACTCTCAACATGTGAATCAAAGTATGTTGTCAAAACTTTTAGAGCACATCATGTGATTTGGCTAAGGAGATTGCTAGGGGAACTTCATTTTTCTAAAAAAGAAGTGACTAAAATTATGATGGAACAAATGGCAAAATCCAATGTTTCATGATTGAAGTAAGCATATAGATGCAATGTTTCATTTCATTCAGGATTGCATTACCAACAAGGAGGTTGATGTAGAATACATCAAAAACTTGATCAAATAGCTGATATTTTTGTAAAAACCCTCAAGAAAGATAGATTTTAACAACTTGGAGAGATAGTTGGAGATGTGAAGAAGTTAAGTTTACAAGGTGGCAAGTGTTGAGAATTATACAATTAAGTTAACGAGACTTTTTGTCTTCAATAGTATTGAATGTAAGAGGCATTTTGAGATGGAAAATAGATGTTTTTGTTAATGAAATAAATATTTATTTAAATCTTATTAAATATAGTTTCAAATAGTGGAAGTTTTAAGTTCAATCCTCAAGAAAGATAGATTTTAACAACTTAGAGAGATAGTTGGAGTTATGAAGAAGTCAAGTTTACAGGGTGGCAAGTGTTGAGAATTATACAATTAAGTTAACGTGACTTTTTGTCTTAAATAGTATTAAATGTAAGAGGCAATTTGGGATGGAAAATAGATGTTTTTGTTGATGAAATAAATATGTATTTGAATCTTATTAAATATAGTTTCAAATAGTGGAAGTTTTAAGTTCAATAGAGTTTTTTAAAAGAAAGTGATAGCTATTTTATTAAAGGTTGTTTAATTGGAAAGTTTGCTGTTACTAGTTGATATTTAGCCTATAAAAATACTTGTAATAAGATGCCATATGATTGAGATCAGAAGTTGAAAGATAGAAATAAAAGTTTTCACTTATCCGTTTCATTTCTTCTTCCTCTATAGTGTCCAATATGGCCACCGACATTTGTTGGCTAGCAACTACTTTTAGTAGCACTTCCTCATCACTGGCAGGCACATCTTCATAGGATGTGATAGTGGTCGCACTATTTTTTTCCTTGTTAGCATTGTAAGTTCCATCAGCTCCTTGATAAGGGTAATTGTCTTTAGTGGTAAGACCTTGGTCTTGGATGATGAAGTTGGATGCATTGTCTATAAGACCACCCTCACAGACCTGGTCGTTGCCACTCGTATAACAATTGTCTAGTTCTTGCCCAGATAGAGAAATCAACTTTCGAGTTCAAAGCTTTTTGATTCCTTCCATTGTTGTTATGGAAAAAATTGTTTAGCAACATCCTACATTGTTGTAGCAATATGAAATTGATGCCTAACTTGATGGTCTTAATCCCAGCCCTGATGAAAGATTCAATAAATTCAAGATTTTCCATGGAAATTTAAAAGCATTTCTCCTTTAAACTATCCTTATACAAATGTCCATGATGAGTCATACATATTTCATGCCTTTTTTTTTACGGAAGCATTATACAGTGGTGAACGAGAGTAGGCTTGTGGTGCCCAAATCCCCAAGACCATTAATGTTATGAAGATCGCTCTTTTTCCAGATAGTACTAAAACCATTCTTATACATAACTAGTTCCCTAGACTAATGATGTTTATTGTGTAATGTGTACGAATGGGCACACTAGCCATTGAAGAGTATAGATATTTATAGAACAAACTCAAATGTGTTTTTCTCTTAAATTATTACAGACAATTGCTTGGCTAGTCAGGCAAGTTGTATGTTCTACAATACATAAATACAGATGGCCAAAGTTTGGATTTGTGATGCCACTACATTATGTTTATTTCATAGAGTCCTTTCATTGCAATTCATTTGATTTATGATCACTTGAGCTATCAGAAGGGTCATATACATTTACTTTAGCCAATAATTTCTTACAATTTCTTTAAATGTATTAGGCATTGGGTGAAAGTTAGTATTTGTCCCATCTCTAACAAATAATTTTTTTCTCAAAAGATAATAACTTTCATTCATAAATAAAGTTTGTGTACAAGCTTATGATGCTCAGAAAAAAGGAAATACCCATGGTTTTTATATTAATAATTATAGTTCCTGGTGGTCTGGAAAGCAAAGTAATTTAACTAAAGTTCCATTTCTCTCTTAGAAATGTTGATAGGTTGGTAGGTACTTCTCTAGCTATCAAGCCCATTTTATATTAATGGATGATTTCTTGATATAATGTCTCCAAGCATCTGCTCACTTGTTTAAATATTTTGCTATTTATCTCCTTCCAAACATAGTATACCATTAAGGCATAAGTTATCTTTAAGGCTTTGCAATCTTCTTGGTTTAATGATTTGAAACTACACTACCAATTGACAATGTCCTTCCCAGTGTGTACCTGAGAGTTTATGCTTAATTTATCTTGAATTTTGCTCCATATGTCTCTAATGTAGCTTTATTCCATCATTAGATGATCCAGATTCTCCAACTCTGTATTGCAAAGTTCGCAGTTAAGATTGTTAACTTGGATCTTTAATCTATCTTTAGTGAGCAGTCCACCTTTCATGCAAATCCAGAGAATGAAGGAGTGAGCAAGTTTAACGTCATTGTCCCAATTTAATTTGTCCCATTTAACTCGGTGCTTAGATCTTCCTGTAGTAGCGCTTTACATTTCTTTGTGCTAAAATGGTCAAAACCATCAATTGTCCACTGTGTTTGATCCTAATCATTTTACTAGTACTTTAGCATTTGAATGAAGTGAGAAGAGTATCTATTGTTATATAATGGCCAAAACCATTGGTTGTCTCTTATGAATATGCTAACCTTAGTTTCTGCACTCAACATTCACTGCTAGAATTAGTCGATAAGGAGAAGCAACTTTTCAGAGGATTGCCTCTCAATTCTGAGACCTTTTGGAACTCCTTGATTGTATTTAATCATAAGTTTATTGAAAGCCTTTGAGCCCTATTAAAAAGAAATAGATCGTCAATAAAAACCAAATAGGTAAGTTTTAGGCCCTTACATTTGTGGTAAAACTGGAACTCAGGGTGAATCCTTACATTACTAGCAAGAAGAGTGGACAAAGCCTCTATACATAGAACACATAAGTAAGGGGATAATGGATCCCCCCATAGGTCCCTCCTTGATTTTATGAGTTTGGTACGTTCCCCAATAACAAGAATAATTAATGTGGCTATTGTAACAAAATCTTTTATCCATCCTCTAAATTCCTCTGGGTATCCTACAACTTTAAGGATTTTGAATAAGAAACTCTAATTAATTGAATCAAACGCCTTGGCCAGGTCCAATTTAATAGTGTAATTCTTCTTTTTTCTTTTTAATTGATATCCTTTCGGTAATTCTTGGCATAATAGAAAGTTTGTAGCCATTGATCTTCCATTGAGGAAAGCATTTTGTTCAAAGCTGATTATCTTCCACATACTCCTTTTAATACATTTTGTTAAAATCTTAGTGATAGTTTTGTAAAGGATGTTGCAACAAGTAACTAGTGTAAAGTGTTATAGTTTTGTTGCATCTTTTGATTAGGGATAAGGCACGCAAATGTTTTATTCCATTCCTTGAGTAGTGAAATCTTTTAGAAAAATTCTTGCATTAATCTAATTACTTATTCATCCATAATATCCCAATTTTTTGGAAGAACTTGTTGTTGTAGCCTTATAGCCTAGAGAATTATTAGGGTTTAGAGAAAAAACATCATTGATCTCCTCTCTGATAATTGTTTATAATAATTCTTCTTTATCTTAGATTGAGTTCTTTTCAATTTTTGCTAATCGCTCTTCTGGTATTTCCTTGATACTAGTTGTTATACCATTATGTTTGGAGAAGTTGTATGGATATCAGACGACATACACCAGTATGTATTAGGTTTAAAAGTCAGCTAGTTCGTTCACCGTTTCCCTAAAAGGGTAACTTAGTCATCTTACCTAATAAGCAAAGTTGGCATGTATCGTATGATTCATAATCAAATAACCCTAAACTACCACACTTGTGTAGTTTAGACATGCACCTCTCTCTTATATGGCCAAGGCGACAATGTCATAAGTAAGACGATTTCACATTATCTTGTTTTATTATTCTTTTGTTATTATTGATATTTAGAACCGGATTAGACATATCCAATATGTATATACCATGGCACAATGTACGCAAAGCGTATAACATTCCATTCAAATAAATTGAACAACCACTATTACTGAAATTTAAATGGAATCCAGCTTTATTAAGACTAGAAACAAAAAATACATTTTTAGTCAAAGAAGGTACATAAAAGCAATTGTCCAATTCTAGTATAAGCTCACTAGAGATCGTCAATACATATGTGCCTACAGCTAATGTAATAACTCTTAGTACATTGCCCACTCGCAGATCTGACTCTTCCCTGTTGAGTTGTCTATTGTTCCTAAGGCCTTTCATGTCAGTACAAATGTGTAAGTCATAAGAGGTATCTAATACCCATATGTTGTTATAAAAAACAGTATGAATATCAATAACATAAATACCTGAAGTAGATGAGGCATCAGATACCTTCTCTTGCTTTGGGGACTTCCAGATAAGCCTTGCAGTTTCTCTTCCAGTGGCCATCCTTTCCATAGTGGAAGCAAGTTCCCTTTAAGGCAATCTTCTTTGCTTTCTTGAAACCTCCCTTAGGCCATGTGGACTTCTTCTTCTTTTGGCTCTTTTTCTTCGAACCTGAAGAGTCTACCAACATCAAAACCTTGTCCTTGCAAATCGATGGCTCAACTACCTTAAGCATATTGACCATCTTGGGAATTGTGTTGGATATATTGTTCATCCGATAGTTAAGCACAAATTATGAGTAACTATTAGTTAAACCAGTCAGAATTAAGTCAACATTTGATTTATGATCTAAAAGAAAACCCAAGGAGGCCAACTGCTTGATGTAGCCATTCATCTTCAGTGCGTACTGCACTGGAGATGTCCCTTCAACCATCTTGTAGCAGAAGGGCAATCGTGAAGTCTCGAACCTTTCGAACCTTGCTTGCTTATCAAAGAGCTCCCTAAGATGATAGACATGGTATGAGCATCTATAGCCTCGTGCTGCTTTTACAGCTAAAGTGATATAGGGGCTAGCATAATACAACTAGTCATCTTGCTATCATTAAGAGGCTTCCTATATGCCCTCCAATCATCATCAGAAGCATCAGTAGTAGGGGGATCGGGAAGTGATTCTTCCAAGACATAACCAAGCTTCTTGGACTTGAGAACTATTCTCAAGTTCTTGAGCCAGTTAAAGAAGTTTGGTCCAGTCAACTTGTTAGCTTCTATCAATGATCTTATATTCACACTAGTACTCATGGTGTTGACTTGGGGCAATAGCAACCTATCGTCAAATAGAGAAAAATGAGAATATACTTAAATGTATATCTATAGGGACTTTAATAACACGCATTATGGCTCCCACTATTTTAAAAAATTTATAACCCTCAATATAAATTCGAGAGAACTCGTAGAAAAATTCTCCTAGTGGGTCCATATCTAATATCCCTAAGAATGACCTTAGGTTTGCCCAACAAGCTACCTTAGTTCAACCGGTAGGTATTGATCATACCAATTGCATCTCTAATGCAACTATCAAATCTAGTCCTATCAACTGTTGATGTGTGCACACTTATTGGGCAATTAACTTTTGGCACGTGTACATCTAATGTACACTACCCAACTTTGCCTCTGTTCATGTTGATCTTGAGTTTGCCCAACAAACTGACGCTACTAGTTAAAACCGACCCATTAATCTAGAAATCCTATTTATATGGTTCGAACATCTGTGGGTAAAGCAGGTTTGGGTTTGCCCAACAACCATAACTTTAAAAGGAATCTAGTTCTCTCTCCACATTAAAGGAAGGAGCTAATTTTAATATTCTAAGTGAGGGGTTTGACTAGGGTCTCATCTAACATTGATGGTCTTATACATATAACTTATATATGTATCTACACACATGTAGTTACTATAACTACATGGCTTGATATGGACTACCCAACAAAATTGAGCCTAAGTCCATAACCATCCATCATGCAAGCCCACACATTCTCCTAACCATGCATTCTCTAATGCATTTATGTAATCACATCATTTTGGTTATGACATCTTATGAATCCTAGCATGGAAACCCAATCCAACACTTGGATCTATGCCCAATCTAATACTTAGATTTACTATATTCCTTTTACTAACTTGGCTAAAATTACTATTGTATACCATTTCAATTGGAATTAATATTAATCTAATTAACATGAATTCCTAATTTCAGAAATTAATTCATAATTAATTTACCTTAAAATAATTATTTGATGTCTATAATTACATAACTTCAATTTTGTCATACATACCAATTTTTCTAATCTTACTAGAAAATCTATTACTCTACTAAATTAATTCAAAATTAATTTCTATAATTTCCAGAACATCAAATCATCATTCCATGTATCTCTAGGTCATTTCATAATGATCAAAATAATTTAGGAATCACCCAAAAATTATCATGTTCACTGAAACACCTATAAGATAACAAAAACGACAAATATGACTTCTAAAATTTTCTGGAAATTAAATTTCGAGCAAAATCATTTAGGCAATCATCAAACATCAAAATAACACATTTTTATCGCATAAAAGTATTTTGAAGGTTCTGGAACCAAAATATAAACATACAAAAACATCAAACAAAACAGATCCTACAATTTCTGAAAAACTGTCCAGATTTGGAAAATTGTTTGATAAAAGTATTAAAAAATTTTTAATGACTCTACAAAAATTATAAAGGAATAAAAACATCACAAATATATTCAAATAATTTTTTCAGAATCAAATTCCACAAAAATCTTGTGTAACCTCATCAGTTTAGCCAATAGACATCACATGCCTAGCAGAAAGACAAATTTCATGCATGTTCTTGTAAAGTCGAATTAAATATTTTAATCACATTGAAATATTTTCAATCATGCTGAATCATTCACATACATCTTATGAATAGATTGGTGAAAGAAAATGATGAAAATCATTTTTCTATAATTAATTTCGAATAAAAAATTACAGGACCCTGAGTTGTCACAACCATGATAACATTTTTCACATGTCATGTATTCTACATCTAACAAGGCATAAGATGGCTCTAGTACCACTATTAGGTTATGATCATAAATCTCATACAAAATATATATCAAATGCATGCAGTGGAAATAAGCAGAACCTTAAAAACTAGATCTACTCATGCATATAGATATAGAAAAACAAAAACATGAAATGTAAGATGTTTACGTACCTTTTTGACGATCTCCTTTGTTCTTTATTCTTCTCCACATTGGGTTATCGTAAACCACAATGATCAATGCTGACTATCTCTAATGAAAGTCCACATAAAGATAGGCAGATGAAACCTCAACTAGGAGATGGCTAGAATTCTTTCTTTGTGCTAGCAAAGATAAGAACTCTTGAGAGAGTTAGAGATAAAAATGTGTGTGTGTTAGAAAAAGAGCATTTCCTATTCATTTTTCTTCAACAAGATGCACGAAAATCTTCTCAATTTTTTGCACCATTGTCCTTCCATAACTTTCCATTAGTCCATCACTAATGGAAAGTTATGGGAAGTTAATGGTCATGAATTGTACGCATTATTGGAAGTTAATGCCTATGAATAACATGTATTAATGGAAGTTATAGGAAGTTAATGACCATGAATAACATGCATTAATGGAAGCCATCAACACTTGTTTCTAATCCATTCCATGCAACATTTTCTACCATGGTCACATCACAATACAATCCCAAAAGACTCTCTTATATCTTAAATCACCATTCAAGACCATTTTACTCATCCTTTAGATCTCTTATGTGTGTGAACCATAAAGTTCCCAGTTATGTTGGCCACTTAAATTAACACTTTATTCAAGTAAGTCAAGAGCAGTATCTAGCAACACGTCATGAACCCCAATTGATTAGAAAGTCAATGGTTTGACTACGAACCCTTCCATATGCAATGTTGCCTTGCTATTTATCCTTTCACCATCTATACCTCACTTAGTTCAGAGTATGGTCAAAGTGTCAACTCCCATTAGAATGACTACGTGACATTTAGTCCAAGTGTTATTAGATCTTGTCCTGAGGATCTTGTTAAGTCAGGAGGATTTTACGATGTTGTAATTTTGATGACAAACTAATAATAATAATGTTAGAAACAAATGAACGTTTTGATAAGTTTGTAAAGTGTGCAGTACAAAAGACAGACGAAATGCAAAGACAGAAGAAATGCAAAAGACAGAAGAAATACAAAAGACAAACGAAATGCTAACGAACAGAAGAAGTGCAAAAGACAGACGAAATGCAAAAGACAGAAGAAGTAGACGAAATGAAAAGACAGAAGAAGTACAAAAGACAGACAAAATGCAAAAGACAGAAGAAATGCAAAAGACAGACGCAGTACAAAAGATAGACAAAGCGTAAAACATAGAAGAAGCGCAAAACACAAATGATACTTAGAAGAGGTTACGTCAGTACATTGGACGATTACTCAGTTGAAGTTAGTTACAGTACTCAACTAAATAGCAGTTTTCAAGAATCAAGAGATAGTTGTCAAAATTCAAGAAGCAGTTAGAGAATGAGACTATAAATACAAGTCTCAGTCGAAGCTTTCGAAAAAATGAACAAATGAGAAAATACTAGTGAACGAATATACGACATCAGTGATCTTTGAGTGCTTACAAAAAAGATTTTTGTAGTGCAATACTGAGAGAGCTATCTTACTGTAACGAAAGCTCAAACTACCTTTCTAGTAAGAGAGAGAAAAGTCTGAGAGCCTGAAGAGGCTATAGCAAAAAGAATACTTTGTGAAAGAGACCTGAAGAGGCTCTGAAAGAA